>FR990011.1:0-15118 GCA_905404265.1 Fabriciana adippe | reverse complement strand
AATTTCTTTTCAATGTAAATGAAATACTTATACCAAGCTCTAATTTGACATTCTAGAAACACTTTCCAGTACCTCTACTTTGTTACGACTTATTTCAATTTTTAAATGAAAGTGACGGGCAATATGTACATATTTTAATTATAAATCATTTTAATAAACTAATTAAAATTACATTTAAATCCACCTTCAATTATAATTACAAAATCTTATTCATTTAAATATATTTATTGTAATCCATCATAACCTTAATTATACTCTGCATCTTGATCTGAATTAATTTTTAATTTAAATTTTTAAATATTACTTTTATTTAAAAATATTTTTTTTACAATGATATACAAAATTTTAAATTAAGTAAATTTATTCGTGGATTATCAATTACTAGACAGATTCCTCTAAATGAACTAAAATACCGCCATATTATTTAAGTTTCAATATAAATTATTTACTATTTTAGTATTTAAATTTAAATTTTTAATAATAGGGTATCTAATCCTAGTTTATAATAAAATTTCTTAAATCATAAATTTTTTATAAAATTTAATTAAATTAAAATTTCACTTAATAATTTAATATTTAATTTAAAATATTTATTATTTATTATATACTGAAATAATTTAATTTAATTTTTGTTTAACCGCAACTGCTGGCACAAAATTAGTTATTAATTTTTATATTACTAAATCTTAATTTCTTAAATTTTTAATTTTAATTACTAAATTAATTATTTAATTATTATTAAATAATTAAAATTATATACTAAAATTTATATGTAAAATAAATTTATAATAAATTACGAAAAACATAAAAATTTTATCTATTATCATTATATTTTACATAGATTTTTTTTTTTTTTTTTTTTTATTAAATATTTAATAAACATTAATAAATTTTTAATATTTCTTCTATCTTTCTTCTAATAATATTATTTTAAAAATTAATTTAATTAAAAATCAATTATAATTCATTTAAATAAAAATATATTATAAATATAATTTTTATTAAATAAAAATTAATATATATATATATATTATAAATTAATTAAATATTTAATATATATATATATATAATAATTAATTAAATATTTAATATATATATATATATATATTAAACCATTCCTTATATTTTTTATATTAAATATAAATTTTAAAAATAAGCTAAACTAAGCTTTTGGGTTCATACCCCAAATATAAAGGAAACCCCTTTTTTTTAAATAAAGTGCCTGATTAAAAGGATTATTCTGATAGAATAAATTATGTAATTTTTTACCTTTATTATATTTTATAGAATTAAACTATATCTAATAATTTCAAAATTATTGTGCATCTTACACTAAAATATAATTTTTATAATATGAAAATTTTTCATAAAAGAATATTTAATTCTTATTTTTAATTTTATTTATAATTAATTCAAATAAAATATTTTTTATATTTATTTTAATTTTTAGAACTTTAATTTCCATTTCATCAAATTCTTGATTAGGATGTTGAATTGGACTAGAAATTAATTTATTAAGATTTATCCCCCTAATATCAAACCCCAACAATTTGCTTAACTCCGAAGCATCCTTAAAATATTTCCTTACCCAATCCATTGCATCTATTAATTTTTTATTTTCAATTTTATTAAAATTAATTATATTTAAAAATTTCTTTTTTGATAATTTTTTTTCTATTATTATTAATTCAACAATATTAATAAAAATAGGATCAATTCCTTTTCATTTTTGATTCCCTAATATTATAGAAGGATTATCTTGATTTAATTGTTTTATTTTAATAACATGACAAAAAATTACACCTATAATTTTATTATCTTACTATATAAATTATAATTATCTATTTTTAATTATAATTTTTAATGTCCTAATTGGGACTATTGGAAGCTTTAATCAAACTTCTTTACGAAAATTATTAGCTTTTTCTTCAATTAATAATTTAGGATGAATAATTTCAGCTTTATTAATTAGAGAAAACTTATGATTAACTTATTTTACTTTTTATTCAATTTTTTTATTTATCATATGTTTTTTATTTTATATTACAAATATTTTTTATATTAATCAACTATTTAATTTTAATTATAATTTTTTAATTAAATTTTCAATTATAATTAATTTTTTATCCTTAGGAGGATTACCCCCCTTTCTAGGATTTCTCCCTAAATGATTAATTATTAATTATTTAATTTATAATAATTTTTATATTATTTCTTTTATTTTTATTATAACTAGATTAATTATTTTATTTGTTTATATTCGAATTATTTACTCTATTTTTATATTTTCTTTTATAAAAATTAAATGATTTAAAATTTTTATTAAAAATAATTTATTAATTATAATTCATCTTTTTAATATAATTTCTTTATTAGGTATAATTATTAGAACTTTATTTTTTTTTAAGGTTTTAAGTTAATATTAAACTAATAGTCTTCAAAATTATTTATAAAGAATAATTCTTTAAGCCTTAGTAATATTTACACCTTAAAATTTGCAATTTTAAATCATATTTGAATATAAGACTAATAAAAGAGATAATTTCTCGTTAATAAATTTACAATTTATCGCTTAATACTCAGCCATTTTATTTTGCGAAAATGACTTTTTTCTACAAATCATAAAGATATTGGCACTTTATATTTTATTTTCGGAATCTGAGCAGGAATAGTAGGAACATCTTTAAGTTTATTAATTCGAACTGAATTAGGAAACCCAGGATCATTAATTGGTGATGATCAAATTTATAATACTATTGTAACAGCCCATGCTTTTATTATAATTTTTTTTATAGTTATACCAATTATAATTGGAGGATTTGGTAATTGATTAATCCCACTTATATTAGGAGCCCCAGATATAGCTTTCCCCCCGTATAAATAATATAAGATTTTGACTTTTACCCCCATCTTTAATTTTACTTATTTCTAGAAGAATTGTAGAAAATGGAGCAGGGACAGGATGAACAGTATACCCCCCTCTTTCCTCTAATATTGCTCACGAAGGGTCTTCAGTAGATTTAGCAATTTTTTCATTACATTTAGCAGGTATTTCTTCTATTTTAGGAGCAATTAATTTTATTACTACAATTATTAATATACGAATTAATGGGATATCTTTTGATCAAATACCATTATTTGTATGAGCAGTAGGAATTACAGCATTACTTTTATTATTATCCTTACCAGTTTTAGCAGGAGCTATTACAATACTCTTAACTGATCGTAACTTAAATACTTCTTTTTTTGACCCTGCAGGAGGAGGAGACCCTATTTTATACCAACATCTATTCTGATTTTTTGGACATCCAGAAGTTTATATTTTAATTTTACCAGGATTTGGAATAATTTCTCATATTATTTCTCAAGAAAGAGGAAAAAAAGAAACTTTTGGATGTTTAGGAATAATCTATGCTATAATAGCTATTGGATTATTAGGATTTATCGTATGAGCTCATCATATATTTACAGTTGGTATAGATATTGATACTCGAGCTTATTTTACTTCTGCAACCATAATTATTGCAGTTCCAACAGGAATTAAAATTTTTAGATGATTAGCAACTCTTCATGGAACTCAAATTAACTATAGTCCATCAATATTATGAAGATTAGGATTTATTTTCTTATTCACAGTAGGAGGATTAACAGGAGTAGTTTTAGCTAATTCTTCAATTGATATTACTTTACATGATACTTATTATGTTGTAGCTCATTTTCATTATGTTTTATCTATAGGAGCAGTTTTTGCTATTTTAGGAGGATTCATTCACTGATATTCATTATTTACTGGATTAACTTTAAATCCATATTTATTAAAAATTCAATTTATTACTATATTTATTGGAGTAAATTTAACTTTTTTCCCTCAACACTTTTTAGGATTAGCAGGAATACCACGACGATATTCTGACTATCCAGATAGATTTATCTCCTGAAATATTATTTCTTCTTTTGGCTCTTATATTTCATTAATTTCAATAATTATAATTATTATTATTATTTGAGAATCAATAATTAGTCAACGAATTATTTTATTCCCATTAAATATACCTTCATCTATTGAATGATATCAAAATTTACCTCCTGCCGAACATTCTTATAATGAATTACCTATTTTAAGTAATTTCTAATATGGCAGATTATATGTAATGGATTTAAACCCCATTTATAAAGGTAAATCCTTTTTTTAGAAATGGCAACTTGATCTAATTTTAATTATCAAAATAGAACTTCACCTTTGATAGAACAAATTATTTTTTTTCATGATCATACATTAATTATTTTAATTATAATTACAATTTTAGTTTCTTATTTAATAATTAACTTATTTTTTAATAAATATATTAATCGATTTCTTTTAGAAGAACAAATAATTGAATTAATTTGAACTATTTTACCAGCTATTACCTTAATTTTTATTGCTCTTCCTTCATTACGTTTACTTTATCTTTTAGATGAACTTAATAATCCATTAATTACTTTAAAATCTATTGGACACCAATGATATTGAAGTTATGAATATTCAGATTTTAATAATGTTGAATTTGATTCTTATATAATTCAATCAAATGAAAATTTATCCAACTTTCGACTTTTAGATGTTGATAATCGTATTATTTTACCAATAAATAATCAAATTCGTATTCTAATTACCGCCACTGATGTAATTCACTCATGAACAATTCCATCTCTTGGAGTAAAAATTGATGCCAATCCTGGACGTTTAAATCAAACAAGTTTCTTTATTAATCGCCCAGGAATTTATTATGGTCAATGTTCTGAAATTTGTGGGGCAAATCATAGTTTTATACCTATTGTAATTGAAAGAATTTCAATTAAAAACTTCATTAATTGAATTAATAATTATTCATTAGATGACTGAAAGCAAGTATTGGTCTCTTAAACCATTTTATAGTAAGTTAGCATTTACTTCTAATGAAAGAATTAGTTAAATAATAACATAAATATGTCAAATTTAAATTATTACTTTATGTAATATTCTTTTATTCCACAAATAATACCAATTAATTGAATTTTTTCATTATTTTTTTTTATTTGCATTTTTATTATTTTTAATATTATAAATTATTTTATTTTTAATTATAAAAAATAATAAAATAAAAAAATATATTTATTATAAAAATTCTTTTTCTTGAAAATGATAAATAATTTATTTTCTATTTTTGACCCAAGAACTAATTTATTAAATATATCTTTAAATTGAATTAGAACATTTATTGGAATTATATTTATTCCATTTTCATTTTGATTTATCCCTAATCGTCATTTTATTTTATGAAATTTTATTTCAAATAAATTACATAATGAATTTAAAACTCTCTTAGGATCTAAAAGATTTAATGGATCTACTTTTATTTTTATTTCTCTTTTTTTTTTTGTTTTTTTTAATAATTTTTTAGGATTATTTCCTTATATTTTCACAAGTACTAGTCACTTAAATATTACCCTTTCAATTTCATTATCCTTATGATTAAGATTTATAATTTATGGATGAATTAACAATACTCAACATATATTTATTCACTTAATTCCTCAAGGAACTCCAACAATTTTAATACCTTTTATAGTAATAATTGAAACTATTAGAAATATTATTCGACCTGGAACTTTAGCTGTTCGATTAACAGCAAATATAATTGCTGGACATTTACTATTAACTCTTTTAAGTGGAACAGGAACAAACATATCTAATTATTTATTAATTTTATTAATTTTAATTCAAATTTTATTATTGATTCTAGAATCTGCCGTAGCTATTATCCAAGCCTATGTTATCTCTATTTTAAGAACTCTTTATTCTAGTGAAGTAAACTAATGACTCTTAATCATAATCATCCTTATCATTTAGTAGATTATAGTCCTTGACCCTTAACAGGAGCTATTGGAACAATAACATTAGTTACTGGGTTAGTAAAATGATTCCATAATTTTAATATAAATCTTTTAATTTTAGGATATATTATTGTATTATTAACAATATATCAATGATGACGAGATATTTGCCGTGAAGGAACTTTTCAAGGTAAACATACAATTTTAGTTTCCAAAGGTCTTCGATGGGGAATAATTTTATTTATTATCTCAGAAATTTTTTTTTTTATTTCTTTTTTTTGAGCTTTTTTTCATAGCAGTCTATCCCCTAATATCGAAATCGGAGCTATATGACCCCCTAATAATATTACTCCATTTAACCCCTTTCAAATTCCTTTACTTAATACAATTATTCTTATTACATCAGGAATTACAGTAACATGAGCTCATCATGCTATTATAGAAAATAATTTTACTCAAACATCACAAAGTTTATTTTTAACTATCCTTTTAGGAATTTATTTTACTATTCTTCAAGCTTATGAATATTTAGAAGCATCATTTACAATTGCTGATAGAATTTATGGGTCAACTTTTTTTATAGCCACAGGATTTCATGGTCTACATGTTATTATTGGAACAATTTTTTTATTAACATGTTTTATTCGTCATATTTATAATCATTTTTCTAGAACTCATCATTTTGGATTTGAAGCAGCAGCATGATATTGACATTTTGTAGATGTAATTTGACTTTTTCTTTACATTTCAATTTATTGATGAGGAAATTAATTATTTATATAATATATTTAGTATATTTGACTTCCAATCAAAAAGTTTAATAATTTTAATATAAATAATTTATTTAATATTAATATTATCTATAATTATAATTATTATTTCTAATATTTTAATAATAATTTCTTTTTTTTTATCAAAAAAATCATTTTTAGATCGAGAAAAATGTTCCCCATTTGAATGTGGATTTGACCCTAAATCAATTGCTCGTATCCCATTTTCTTTACATTTCTTTCTTATTACAATAATTTTTTTAATTTTTGATGTAGAAATTGCATTAATTTTCCCCATAATCCCAACTTTTATACTAACAAATTTTTTTACTTGATTTAAAATTAGATTCTTTTTTATTTTTATATTATTAATTGGACTTTATCATGAATGAAATCAAAACATATTAAATTGATCAAATTAATTATTTAACTAGGATTATAGTTTAACATAAAACATTTGATTTGCATTCAAAAAATATTGAAAATCAATTTATCTTAAATAAGAAGCAATTTGCATTTAATTTCGACTTAAAAGATAGAGTTAAAATAACTCCTTATTTATTAATTGAAACCAAATTAGAGGTATATCACTGTTAATGATAAAATTGAATTTATAATTCCAATTAGAAATATCTTAAAATTAAGCTGCTAACTTAATTTATAGTGATTAAAATCATTAATATTTCTTATTTATATAGTTTAACTAAAACATTACATTTTCATTGTAAAAATAAAATAATTTTTTTTTATAAATATTTAAAGATTAAAAATCACCTTAATATCTTCAATATTATACTCTTATTATTAAGCTATTTAAATTAAATTATAAAAATTATAATAATAAAAATTATTACTCATAAAATAAATCTAAATAAATAAATTTTAAAATTATTTATTTGATAAATATAATTAATTAAAGAATAATATTTAATAATACTATATAAACCTTGACCTCTATAAATTTCTCTTCACCCTATATCAACATTTTTAAATAAATCTTGCCCAAATTTTAAAAAATAATAATTTACCCCATAAGTAGATAAACTAGGTATAAATCATATTATAGTAAAAAAAAATCTTAAATTATAAAAATATAAAAACTTATTTAAAGAATAAATTTTTATATTTCTAATTAAATAACCTATAATTAAACCTAACAAACTTACATAAATTACTATAATTTTTATAGAAAAAGGTAAATAAATTATATAAGGATAACAAAAAATTATTCATCTTAAAAATCTACCAGAAAATAAACTTATAAATAATAAAATTACTATTCTTTTTAATATTACATAATCCTCATCATATAAATTATAAATTGATAATAAATTAAAATCATTAATTATTAAATATATTAATAAACGAATAGTATAATATATAGTTAATCCCGTTGAAAAATAATATAAATAAAAAATTAATAAATTTAAATTTCTTATTCTCACTATTTCTAAAATTAAATCTTTAGAATAAAACCCAGCTAAAAAAGGAATTCCACATAATGATAAATTAGAAATATTTATACATAAAGAAGTTATAGGAATATAAAGTCTAATCCCTCCTATTATTCGAATATCTTGATTATCATTCATTATATGAATAATTATCCCAGCACATATAAATAATAAAGCTTTAAATATAGCATGAGTTAATAAATGAAAAAAAGCTAAGTCATAAAATCCTATACTTAAAATTCTTATTATTAAACCTAATTGTCTTAAAGTAGATAAAGCAATAATTTTTTTCAAATCAAACTCATAATTAGCTCTAATTCCAGCTATTATTATAGTTAACCCAGAAATTAATAATAAAAATTTAAAAAAAAACATATCAACTAATAAATTATTAAATCGAATTAATAAATATACCCCTGCTGTAACTAAAGTAGAAGAATGAACTAAAGCAGAAACAGGAGTTGGAGCTGCTATAGCTGCCGGTAGCCAAGAGCTAAATGGAATTTGAGCTCTTTTTGTTATACTGGCAATAATAACCATTAAACTAATAATTTTTATTGAAAAATCATTAGTTATAAAATTTAAATAATAAATATAATTTCATCTCCCATAATTTATTATTCAAGCAATTAATATTAAAATTATAACATCACCAATTCGATTTGATAATGCAGTTAATATCCCAGCATTATAAGATTTAATATTTTGATAATAAATTACTAAACAATAAGAAACTAATCCTAACCCATCTCATCCTAATAAAATTCTAATTATATTAGGACTAATAATTAATAAAATTATAGAAAATACAAATAATAAAACTAAATAAATAAAACGATTTAAATTTAATTCTGACTTTATATATCTTTTTCTATAATAAATAACAGAAGAAGAAATTAAAGAAACAAATATTATAAATAATAACGATATTCAATCTAATAAAACTGACATAATAACTTTTATTGAATTAAAAGAAATAATTTCTCATTCTAAAAATAAAATTGTATTATTTATAATAAAATAAATTATTATAAATAAATTAATTAATATATAAAAAAACAAAAAAAAAAATCTAATAAAGCATAAAGAATAATTTTTAATAACTTAAAATGATAACTTTCTTCATATTTTTGATTCCACAAATCAATATTTTTATTAAATTATTTAAGTAAAATCAAATTATTCTATAATCAATTTTTATAATTAAAATATTTAAAGGTATTCAATGTAATATTAATATTAAATATTCTCGAGATGTACCTCTATGAAATCTATAAATTCCTATATTATATTTCCCATGTTGAGTATATGAATATAAATATAATCTATAACCAGCTCTAAAAAAAGAAATACTTATTAATATAATTATTCTTAACCAAGATCAACTAATTAATCTATTAATTAATCTAATTTCTCCCATTAAATTTAAAGAGGGAGGAGCTGCTATATTTGAAGATATTAATAAAAATCATCATAATCTTATAGAAGGTATAAAATTTATTAAACCTTTATTTAAAAATAATCTTCGTCTATTTAATCGTTCATAATTAATATTAGATAAACAAAATATTCCAGATGAACATAAACCATGACCAATTATTAAAATATAAGAACCTAAATAACCTCAATAATTTATTGTCATAATCCCACCAATAACAATTCTTATATGAGCAACAGATGAATAGGCAATTAATGACTTTATATCAATTTGACAAAAACATTTTAATCTAATATAAAATCCCCCAACTAAACTAATTACAATTCAAATAAAACCTATTTTTAAATTAATTTCTTGTAAAATAATTATAATTCGTAAAAGACCATATCCCCCTAACTTTAATATAATAGCAGCTAAAATTATTGACCCAGAAATAGGAGCTTCAACATGAGCTTTTGGTAATCACAAATGAACAAAATATATTGGTATTTTTACTAAAAAAGCTAAAATTAAACATAAATATAATAATAATAAATTATAATCATAAAATTTTAATATATATATTATTATATAATTTATTTCTTTATAAATAAAAAAAATTCCTATTAATAAAGGCAAAGAAGCAAATAATGTATAAAATAAAAGATATGCCCCTGCTTGAATACGTTCAGGTTGATACCCCCATCCAATAATTAATAATAAAGTAGGAATTAAACTTCTTTCAAAAAAAAAATAAAATAAAAATAAATTTATAACTCTAAAAGTTAAATATAATATAATTATTAACAAAATAATATTAAATAAAAAAAAATTATCATAAAATTTATTTTTATTTAATCTTTCACTAGCTATAATTATTAAAGATGTAATTCAAATTCTTAACAAAATTAATCCATATGAAATTATATCACATCCTAATATATATCTTAAATTACAAAAATTTTCGATTATGATAGTCATATTTATAAATATAACTATTATAAATATAAATATAAATTGAACCATTCAAAATATATTTTTTTTTAAACAAATAAATATTATAAATAATATTATTATAAAAAATTTTATCATTTTTAAATTAAATTAAATCTTTGAAAATAATCATTTCCATGAGTACGAATTATTGAAACTAAAATAGATAATCCTAAAGCCCCCTCACACACAGAAAAAACTAAAAAAACTATTAATATATATATATTATAATTAATTATTATTAAATATAATATCATTAAAAAAAAAATTCTTAAAACAATAAACTCTAAACTTATTAAAGTAATCAATAAATGTTTATGCTTTGAGACAAAAATTATATTTCCTAATAAAAATATAATAATTATTACAAATCTTATATTTATCATTTGTTTTTATAGTTTAAAAAAAACTTTGGTCTTGTAAACCAAAAATAAGATTTTTCTTTAAAAACTTCAAAGAAAAAGATTATCTTTATCAATAATCTCCAAAATTATTATTTTTATTAAACTATTCTTTGGATTTTAAAAATATTGTTATCTTTCTTATTAATTTTTATTTCTATTTTTATATTTTTCGTAAATCATCCACTTTCTATAGGACTAATAATTCTTACTCAAACCTTATTAACTTGTATACTATCAGGAATATTAATTAATACTTACTGATTTTCTTACATCTTATTTTTAATTTTCTTAGGAGGATTATTAGTTTTATTTATTTATGTTTCAAGAATTGCCTCTAATGAATTATTTAAAATTTCAATTTTTAATAAATTATTAATTTTTTTATCTATTTTTTATATTATTATCATTAGATTTTACTTTAAAAATAATTTAAATTTTATAAATTTTTATTTTAATGATGAAATAATAAATTTTTTTAACTTATTACTATTTTCAAATAATGAATATAATTTTAGTCTAATAAAATTATATAATGAACAAACTTATTTTTTAATGATAATAATAATTATTTATTTATTTATTACTCTTATTGCAGTAGTTAAAATCACTAATATCTTTTTTGGTCCTTTACGCTCAAATAACTAATGATAAACTCATTTAAACCCTTACGAAAAACACATCCTATTATTAAAATCATTAATAGATCCTTAATTGACTTACCCTCTCCTTCTAATATTTCTATATGATGAAATTTTGGATCATTATTAGCATTATGTTTAATAATTCAAATTATTACAGGCTTATTTTTAACTATATACTATAGAGCTAATATTGATTTAGCTTTTTATAGTGTAAATTATATTTGTCGTAATGTAAATTATGGATGACTAATTCGAACTCTTCATGCTAACGGAGCATCTTTTTTTTTTATTTGCATTTATCTTCACATTGGACGAGGAATTTATTATGAATCTTTTAATTTAAAATTAACTTGAATAATTGGAATCATTATCCTATTTTTATTAATAGCTACAGCTTTTATAGGTTATGTTTTACCATGAGGTCAAATATCCTTTTGAGGAGCTACAGTTATTACTAATCTTTTATCAGCAATTCCTTATCTAGGTACTATATTAGTAAATTGAATCTGAGGAGGATTTGCAGTTGATAATGCAACCTTAACTCGATTTTATACTTTCCATTTTTTATTTCCATTCATTATTTTAATGCTAACTATAATTCATTTATTATTTTTACATCAAACAGGTTCAAATAATCCTTTAGGAATTAATAGAAATATAGATAAAATCCCATTTCACCCTTATTTTACTTTTAAAGATCTAATTGGATTTATTATTTTAATTTTTATTTTAACTTTACTAACTTTAATTAATCCCTACTTATTAGGAGACCCTGATAATTTCATTCCTGCTAATCCTCTAGTTACCACCAATTCACATCCAACCAGAATGATATTTTTTATTTGCCTATGCTATTTTACGATCTATCCCTAATAAATTAGGAGGTGTAATTGCTTTAATTATATCAATCTTAATTTTAATTATTTTACCTTTTACATTTAATAAAAAAATTCAAGGAATTCAATTTTATCCTATTAATCAAATATTATTTTGATCAATAATTGTAACTATTATTTTATTAACTTGAATTGGAGCTCGCCCAGTAGAAATTCCCTATATTTTTACAGGACAATTATTAACATTTATCTACTTTTCTTATTTTATTATTAATCCTATTATAAATAAATTTTGGGATAAATTAATTTTTATTAATTAATTAATGAGCTTGTATAAGCATTTGTTTTGAAAACTTAAGAAAGAATACTTATTCTATTAATTTATACTAAATTTATTTTATAATTAAAAATTAATTTCACCCCAATAAAAAATAATAAATAATTTAAAGAAATTGGTAAATAACTTTTTCAACATAAATATATTAGTTTATCATATCGATAACGCGGTAAAGTCCCTCGAACTCAAATAAAAAAAAAAGATATAAAAACTAATTTTAAATAAAATATTAAATTTAAATCATATCCTCCTATATAAATAATAACAAATAATAAACTTATAAATAAAATTCTTGAATATTCAGCTAAAAAAATTAAAGCAAATCCCCCACTTCTGTACTCAATATTAAACCCTGAAACTAATTCTCTTTCCCCCTCCGCAAAATCAAAAGGAGTTCGATTAGTCTCAGCTAATAAAGAAGAAAAAAAACATAATCTCAAAGGAAATATCAAAAATAAAAATCAAATTAAAAATTGATAATTACTAAACTTTAATAAATTAAAATCTATAATTAAAACAATTCTAGATATTAAAATTAAAGATAAACTAACTTCATAAGAAATAGTTTGAGCAACTGCCCGTAAACCCCCTAATAATGAATAATTACTATTTGAAGACCAACCAGCAATTAATAAAATATAAACCCCTATTCTAGTACAACATAAAAAAAATAATAAACCTAAATTGAATATAATTAAATTAAAAATATAAGGAATTATAATTCAAACTATTAAAGACAAAATAAATCCAACAATAGGAGAAAAATAATAAGAAAAATAATTTGAATAATTTAAATATACTTGTTCTTTAGTAAATAATTTAATAGCATCAGAAAAAGGCTGTAATAAACCTAAAAATCCTATTTTATTAGGTCCTTTACGAATCTGAATATACCCTAAAACTTTACGTTCTAATAAAGTTAAAAAAGCTACCCCAATTAAAACTCCAATAACTAAAATTAAAACCCCAATCAAAATATTTATCATATCTACTATTATCATTACTATCTATATAATTATTTATATATTTATGACTTCTAAAATCATTACATTTTTTCTGCCAAAATAGTTAAATAATTTTAATAATATTCATTTCTTTTAAATTATTTAAAATACTTGATCCTTTCGTACTAAAATATTTTAATTTTCTAAAGATAGAAACCAACCTGGCTTACACCGGTTTGAACTCAGATCATGTAAGATTTTAATGATCGAACAGATCAAAAATTTAAACTTTTGCATTTAATTTTTATCTTAATCCAACATCGAGGTCGCAACCTTTTTTTTTTATTTGTACTAAAAAAAAAAATTACGCTGTTATCCCTAAGGTAATTTTTTCTTTTAATCATTATAAATGGATCATTAATTCACTTATTTATGAAATATTAAAAAAAAAGTTTTTTTAATTTTTTTGTCACCCCAACAAAATAATATTAATAATTTTAATTTATAATTATATATTTAATTTTAAGTATTAACATTATAAAACTCTATAGGGTCTTCTCGTCTTTTAAATAAATTTTAGCTTTTTAACTAAAAAATTAATTTTTATTAATAATTTAGAGACAGTTTATATTTCATCAAATCTTTCATACAAGTCTTCAATTAAAAGACTAATGATTATGCTACCTTTGTACAGTCAATATACTGCAGCCCTTTAATTCTATTAAATCAGTGGGCAGATTAGACTTTAAATTATTTTCTAAAAGACATGTTTTTGATAAACAAGTGAATATAAATTTTTGCCGAATTCCTTTAAATTAATTTTAAATTTAAATTTATATTTTTAATTAACAATATACTAATTTTATCATTATTTCTATTTTTTTTTTACTAAAAAATATTTTCTTATAAAAAATTAAATAATATTTTAAATTTTATTTAATATAAAATTTTTTTTAATAAACTATAATTTTTAAACAATATAAATTTTAAAAATTTTATTAATAATTATTTTAATTATAAATATTTAAATTAAAGCTTATCCCTTAAAATATTTAATTTCAAAATTTTTTAATTAATTAATTAATTAAAAAATTTTTCAAATTTAAAATTAAATTTTTTTCTAAAAAAACTAGATATATTTAAAAACGATTAACATTTCATTTCTAATTAATTATTTAAAATAATTATTCAACATTAACTTTTATAATTAATTAACTCTTTTAAATTCGAGATTTCATAACTTATTAAATATTTTTAAATAAACTCTGATACACAAGATACAATAAATTAAATTTACTTTTTTTTTATTTAATTTTCAATTTTATTTCAAATTTCTTTTACAATATTAATTTACTATAAAATTTTTTATTTTTTCCTTAAAAAATACTTTAATACCCCCCAATATTAAAAATTTTTTTATTAGTTTTATTTTATTAATTTACCCCCTCAAATTAATTAATATCATT
>CAJQFA010000065.1:10000-27500 GCA_905404265.1 Fabriciana adippe | reverse complement strand
TTAGGTTGGGTTAGGTTAGGTTAGGTTAGGTTAGGTTAGGTTAGGTTAGGTTAGGTTAGGTTAGGTTAGGTTAGGTTAGGTTAGGTTAGGTTAGGTTAGGTTAGGTTAGGTTAGGTTAGGTTAGGTTAGGTTAGGTTAGGTTAGGTTAGGTTAGGTTCTCGGGGGAGAGCTGACTCCTACCGGGCGCGTCCCCAGGTGGCGGATAGGGGAACGCCACTCGCCTTCGCACAGGGCGGGTGGTACCGGAGAAATCCGGCGCGGACCAACAGCATGGGGGGCGGGGGGTCTGCAGCCGCGGGCCGTCGAACGCGGTTGAGGCCCGCAACCCGCACGGTGCCGCTCGTCGTTGAGGCTACGGCTTCCGACGTTGCGGCTACCGGTTGGGGAGGGTGCCACTTCGGTGGTAGGATGGGTGTCCACCTCGGTGGACTGATTGGTGCCCCTCGTTCGGTACCGCATCTGACGGCGTTGCGGAAACTGACGGGGGGATGGGGAGGGGCGTCTCCGATCGTAGCCCGTCGAATGCGGTCAGGCGCCAGACGGACGGGGCTGCTTGCGGCCAGTAGTGGTGGTTACCCACTTCGGTGGGTGGATGGGTGTCCACTTTTGTGGAAGGTTTGGCGGTCTCCCCCTGTCGTGGTCGCATCTGACGGGGTTGCGGCCACCAGGGATGGGGGGTGGCGTGGTGTGCGTGGTTGGGTCCCACTTCGGTGGGGGGTTTGGCCCACTTTTGTGGGAGGAGCGGGGTGGGTCACGGCGGGAGGGGAGTCGTGGTATTTGCCAGTCTTCTCCTTCCGCGGTCCGGACGGGGCTGCGCGTCGTGGCTTCGGCTGTCGGCGTGTGGCCGCCGGTGGCGGGACCGCCTCGGTGGTCCCGCGATCGGATGGGGGGTGCCGGTGGCGAGGCTGTGTTAATAGCCTCGCAACCGGCAGAGGAGTAGGTCGCGGCGGGAGGGGAGTCGTGGTATTTGCCAGTCTTCTCCTTCCGCGGCCCGGACGGGGCCGCGCGTCGTGGCTTCGGCTGTCGGCGTGTGGCCGCCGGTGGCGGGACCGCTTCGGTGGTCCCGCAATCGGATGGGGGGGAGCCGGTGGCGGGGCTGTGTTAATAGCCCCGCAACCGGTAGAGGGGTGGACCGCGGCGGGAGGGGAGTCGTGGTATTTGCCAGTCTCCTGCTTCCGCGGCCCAGACGGGGCCGCCACCGTTTGATGGCGGACGCGGTGGGGCTGCAGGGGAGAGGGCTGGTATTTGGCCCTGACTTCTGCAGCCGCGTGGGGTTCCTACGGGGGCCTCACTGGATGGTGGCCTTCGGGCCTACCGCCGGGGCGCCGTAGTTGAATGCGCGAGCGATCCTGCGGCGTCCCACTAAGGCGGAGGGGAGGGGATCGTTGGGGTTTAGTGGGTAGTACCGGCTCTTCTAGCTGGTGAGTCCCACACACCCACCTGGGGTTATAGGTGGACGGTGCGTAAATGCATTCCCCAACGTTAAAAAAAAAAAAAAAAAAAAAAAAAAAAAAAAAAAAAAGGTTAGGTTAGGTTAGGTTAGGTTAGGTTAGGTTAGGTTAGGTTAGGTTAGGTTAGGTTAGGTTAGGTTAGGTTAGGTTAGGTTAGGTTAGGTTAGGTTAGGTTAGGTTAGGTTAGGTTAGGTTAGGTTAGGTTAGGTTAGGTTAGGTTAGGTTAGGTTAGGTTAGGTTAGGTTAGGTTAGGTTAGGTTAGGTTAGGTTAGGTTAGGTTAGGTTAGGTTAGGTTAGGTTAGGTTAGGTTAGGTTAGGTTAGGTTAGGTTAGGTTAGGTTAGGTTCCCGGGGGAGAGCTGACTCCTACCGGGCGCGTCCCCAGGTGGCGGATAGGGGAACGCCACCCGCTTAGAGGGGCGGGTGGTACCGGAGAAATCCGGCGCGGACCAACAGCAGGGGCGTACCTCTAACCGTGGTTCAGACCCCCACGGTTAGAGGCACGCTCAGGGAGGGGCCGCTCTCCGTTGAGGCTTCGGCTTCCGGAGTTGCGGCCACCGGGGTGGGGCCGCTTCGGCGGTCTCGCTTCCGGAGGGTGGGTGCCGGCTGCGGGACTGTGTTGGCAGGCTCGCAGCTGGCTGAGGGGGAAGACCACGGAGGGAGAGGAGTGCCGGTATTACGGTGCGCCGTTCTCCCTGCCCTCCGTGGCCTTGACGGGGCCGCCACCGTCTTCGATGGCGGACGCGGTGGGGCTGCAGGGGAAGAGGAGTGTCGGTGTTTCGTTGCCGCTCTCCCTGTCCTCTGCAGCCGAAGGGAGGAGGCCCGCTTCGGCGGGATGGTGGGGCTGCTCGTTTGGGCTTCGGCCTTGGCGTTGCGGCCACCGGTGGTGGGATCGCTTCGGCGGTCTTACGATCGGGTGATGGGGACCGGTGGCGGGACTGTTGTGGCAGGCTCGCAACCGGTGGAGGGGTAGGCCGCGGCGGGAGAGGAGTGTCGGTATTACGGTGCGCCGCTCTCCCTGCCCTCCGCGGCCTTGACGGGGGCCGCCAACGTTAGATGGCGGACGCGGTGGGGCTGCAGGGGAGAGGGTCGGTGTTTCGATGCCGTTTTCCCTGTCCTCTGCAGCCGTTTGAAGGTGGCCTGCTTCGGTGGGCGGTGTGGTTGGGTGGAGGGGTTGCTCCGGGCACTTCTCTGCTGTAGCAGAGTGGGCTTGTGAGCAGCCCCCCCACCCTTTGGAGAGGTGGTCAGCCCGGATCTCGGGTGGACCTGCCCACTTCGGTGGGAGGAGTGGGGCCGCGCGTCGTGGCTTCGGCTGTCGGCGCGTGGCCGCCGGTGGCGGGACCGCTTCGGTGGTCCCGTGATCGGATGGGGGGGGAACCGGAGGCGAGGCTGTGTTAATAGCCTCGCAACCGGTAGAGGGGTGGACCGCGGCAGGAGGGGAGTCGTGGTATTTGCCAGTCTCCTGCTTCCGCGGCCCAGACGGGGTCGCCACCGTTTGATGGCGGCGCGGTGGGGCTGCAGGGGAGAGGGCCGTTGTTTCGGGCCCTGACTTCTGGAGCCGCGTGGGGCTCCTACGGGGGCCTCACTGGATGGTGGCCTTCGGGCCTACCGCCGGGGCGTCGTAGTGGAATGCGCAAGCGATCCTGCGGCGTCCCATTATGGCGGAGGGGTTGGGATCGTTGGGGTTTAGTGGGTAGTACCGGCTCTTCTAGCTGGTGAGTCCCACACACCCACCTGGGGTTATAGGTGGACGGTGCGTAAATGCATTCCCCAACGTTAAAAAAAAAAAAAAAAAAAAAAAAAAAAAAAAAAAAAAAAAAAAAAAAAAAAAAAAAAAAAAAAAAAAAAAAAGGTTAGGTTAGGTTAGGTTAGGTTAGGTTAGGTTAGGTTAGGTTAGGTTAGGTTAGGTTAGGTTAGGTTAGGTTAGGTTAGGTTAGGTTAGGTTAGGTTAGGTTAGGTTAGGTTAGGTTAGGTTAGGTTAGGTTAGGTTAGGTTAGGTTAGGTTAGGTTAGGTTAGGTTAGGTTAGGTTAGGTTATGTTAGGTTAGGTTAGGTTAGGTTAGGTTAGGTTAGGTTAGGTTAGGTTAGGTTAGGTTAGGTTAGGTTAGGTTAGGTTAGGTTAGGTTAGGTTAGGTTAGGTTAGGTTAGGTTAGGTTAGGTTAGGTTAGGTTAGGTTAGGTTAGGTTAGGTTAGGTTAGGTTAGGTTAGGTTAGGTTAGGTTAGGTTAGGTTAGGTTAGGTTAGGTTAGGTTAGGTTAGGTTAGGTTAGGTTAGGTTAGGTTAGGTTAGGTTAGGTTAGGTTAGGTTAGGTTAGGTTAGGTTAGGTTAGGTTAGGTTAGGTTAGGTTAGGTTAGGTTAGGTTAGGTTAGGTTAGGTTAGGTTAGGTTAGGTTAGGTTAGGTTAGGTTAGGTTAGGTTAGGTTAGGTTAGGTTAGGTTAGGTTAGGTTAGGTTAGGTTAGGTTAGGTTAGGTTAGGTTAGGTTAGGTTAGGTTAGGTTAGGTTAGGTTAGGTTAGGTTAGGTTAGGTTAGGTTAGGTTAGGTTAGGTTAGGTTAGGTTAGGTTAGGCTAGGTTAGGTTAGGTTAGGTTAGGTTAGGTTAGGTTAGGTTAGGTTAGGTTAGGTTAGGTTAGGTTAGGTTAGGTTAGGTTAGGTTAGGTTAGGTTAGGTTAGGTTAGGTTAGGTTAGGTTAGGTTAGGTTAGGTTAGGTTAGGTTAGGTTAGGTTAGGTTAGGTTAGGTTAGGTTAGGTTAGGTTAGGTTAGGTTAGGTTAGGTTAGGTTAGGTTAGGTTAGGTTAGGTTAGGTTAGGTTAGGTTAGGTTAGGTTAGGTTAGGTTAGGTTAGGTTAGGTTAGGTTAGGTTAGGTTAGGTTAGGTTAGGTTAGGTTAGGTTAGGTTAGGTTAGGTTAGGTTAGGTTAGGTTAGGTTAGGTTAGGTTAGGTTAGGTTAGGTTAGGTTAGGTTAGGTTAGGTTAGGTTAGGTTAGGTTAGGTTAGGTTAGGTTAGGTTAGGTTAGGTTAGGTTAGGTTAGGTTAGGTTAGGTTAGGTTAGGTTAGGTTAGGTTAGGTTAGGTTAGGTTAGGTTAGGTTAGGTTAGGTTAGGTTAGGTTAGGTTAGATTAGGTTAGGTTAGGTTAGGTTAGGTTAGGTTAGGTTAGGTTAGGTTAGGTTAGGTTAGGTTAGGTTAGGTTAGGTTAGGTTAGGTTAGGTTAGGTTAGGTTAGGTTAGGTTAGGTTAGGTTAGGTTAGGTTAGGTTAGGTTAGGTTAGGTTAGGTTAGGTTAGGTTAGGTTAGGTTAGGTTAGGTTAGGTTAGGTTAGGTTAGGTTAGGTTAGGTTAGGTTAGGTTAGGTTAGGTTAGGTTAGGTTAGGTTAGGTTAGGTTAGGTTAGGTTAGGTTAGGTTAGGTTAGGTTAGGTTAGGTTAGGTTAGGTTAGGTTAGGTTAGGTTAGGTTAGGTTAGGTTAGGTTAGGTTAGGTTAGGTTAGGTTAGGTTAGGTTAGGTTAGGCTAGGTTAGGTTAGGTTAGGTTAGGTTAGGTTAGGTTAGGTTAGGTTAGGTTAGGTTAGGTTAGGTTAGGTTAGGTTAGGTTAGGTTAGGTTAGGTTAGGTTAGGTTAGGTTAGGTTAGGTTAGGTTAGGTTAGGTTAGGTTAGGTTAGGTTAGGTTAGGTTAGGTTAGGTTAGGTTAGGTTAGGTTAGGTTAGGTTAGGTTAGGTTAGGTTAGGTTAGGTTAGGTTAGGTTAGGTTAGGTTAGGTTAGGTTAGGTTAGGTTAGGTTAGGTTAGGTTAGGTTAGGTTAGGTTAGGTTAGGTTAGGTTAGGTTAGGTTAGGTTAGGTTAGGTTAGGTTAGGTTAGGTTAGGTTAGGTTAGGTTAGGTTAGGTTAGGTTAGGTTAGGTTAGGTTAGGTTAGGTTAGGTTAGGTTAGGTTAGGTTAGGTTAGGTTAGGTTAGGTTAGGTTAGGTTAGGTTAGGTTAGGTTAGGTTAGGTTAGGTTAGGTTAGGTTAGGTTAGGTTAGGTTAGGTTAGGTTAGGTTAGGTTAGGTTAGGTTAGGTTAGGTTAGGTTAGGTTAGGTTAGGTTAGGTTAGGTTAGGTTAGGTTAGGTTAGGTTAGGTTAGGTTAGGTTAGGTTAGGTTAGGTTAGGTTAGGTTAGGTTAGGTTAGGTTAGGTTAGGTTAGGTTAGGTTAGGTTAGGTTAGGTTAGGTTAGGTTAGGTTAGGTTAGGTTAGGTTAGGTTAGGTTAGGTTAGGTTAGGTTAGGTTAGGTTAGGTTAGGTTAGGTTAGGTTAGGTTAGGTTAGGTTAGGTTAGGTTAGGTTAGGTTAGGTTAGGTTAGGTTAGGTTAGGTTAGGTTAGGTTAGGTTAGGTTAGGTTAGGTTAGGTTAGGTTAGGTTAGGTTAGGTTAGGTTAGGTTAGGTTAGGTTAGGTTAGGTTAGGTTAGGTTAGGTTAGGTTAGGTTAGGTTAGGTTAGGTTAGGTTAGGTTAGGTTAGGTTAGGTTAGGTTAGGTTAGGTTAGGTTAGGTGAGGTTAGGTTAGGTTAGGTTAGGTTAGGTTAGGTTAGGTTAGGTTAGGTTAGGTTAGGTTAGGTTAGGTTAGGTTAGGTTAGGTTAGGTTAGGTTAGGTTAGGTTAGGTTAGGTTAGGTTAGGTTAGGTTAGGTTAGGTTAGGTTAGGTTAGGTTAGGTTAGGTTAGGTTAGGTTAGGTTAGGTTAGGTTAGGTTAGGTTAGGTTAGGTTAGGTTAGGTTAGGTTAGGTTAGGTTAGGTTAGGTTAGGTTAGGTTAGGTTAGGTTAGGTTAGGTTAGGTTAGGTTAGGTTAGGTTAGGTTAGGTTAGGTTAGGTTAGGTTAGGTTAGGTTAGGTTAGGTTAGGTTAGGTTAGGTTAGGTTAGGTTAGGTTAGGTTAGGTTAGGTTAGGTTAGGTTAGGTTAGGTTAGGTTAGGTTAGGTTAGGTTAGGTTAGGTTAGGTTAGGTTAGGTTAGGTTAGGTTAGGTTAGGTTAGGTTAGGTTAGGTTAGGTTAGGTTAGGTTAGGTTAGGTTAGGTTAGGTTAGGTTAGGTTAGGTTAGGTTAGGTTAGGTTAGGTTAGGTTAGGTTAGGTTAGGTTAGGTTAGGTTAGGTTAGGTTAGGTTAGGTTAGGTTAGGTTAGGTTAGGTTAGGTTAGGTTAGGTTAGGTTAGGTTAGGTTAGGTTAGGTTAGGTTAGGTTAGGTTAGGTTAGGTTAGGTTAGGTTAGGTTAGGTTAGGTTAGGTTAGGTTAGGTTAGGTTAGGTTAGGTTAGGTTAGGTTAGGTTAGGTTAGGTTAGGTTAGGTTAGGTTAGGTTAGGTTAGGTTAGGTTAGGTTAGGTTAGGTTAGGTTAGGTTAGGTTAGGTTAGGTTAGGTTAGGTTAGGTTAGGTTAGGTTAGGTTAGGTTAGGTTAGGTTAGGTTAGGTTAGGTTAGGTTAGGTTAGGTTAGGTTAGGTTAGGTTAGGTTAGGTTAGGTTAGGTTAGGTTAGGTTAGGTTAGGTTAGGTTAGGTTAGGTTAGGTTAGGTTAGATTAGGTTAGGTTAGGTTAGGTTAGGTTAGGTTAGGTTAGGTTAGGTTAGGTTAGGTTAGGTTAGGTTAGGTTAGGTTAGGTTAGGTTAGGTTAGGTTAGGTTAGGTTAGGTTAGGTTAGGTTAGGTTAGGTTAGGTTAGGTTAGGTTAGGTTAGGTTAGGTTAGGTTAGGTTAGGTTAGGTTAGGTTAGGTTAGGTTAGGTTAGGTTAGGTTAGGTTAGGTTAGGTTAGGTTAGGTTAGGTTAGGTTAGGTTAGGTTAGGTTAGGTTAGGTTAGGTTAGGTTAGGTTAGGTTAGGTTAGGTTAGGTTAGGTTAGGTTAGGTTAGGTTAGGTTAGGTTAGGTTAGGTTAGGTTAGGTTAGGTTAGGTTAGGTTAGGTTAGGTTAGGTTAGGTTAGGTTAGGTTAGGTTAGGTTAGGTTAGGTTAGGTTAGGTTAGGTTAGATTAGGTTAGGTTAGGTTAGGTTAGGTTAGGTTAGGTTAGGTTAGGTTAGGTTAGGTTAGGTTAGGTTAGGTTAGGTTAGGTTAGGTTAGGTTAGGTTAGGTTAGGTTAGGTTAGGTTAGGTTAGGTTAGGTTAGGTTAGGTTAGGTTAGGTTAGGTTAGGTTAGGTTAGGTTAGGTTAGGTTAGGTTAGGTTAGGTTAGGTTAGGTTAGGTTAGGTTAGGTTAGGTTAGGTTAGGTTAGGTTAGGTTAGGTTAGGTTAGGTTAGGTTAGGTTAGGTTAGGTTAGGTTAGGTTAGGTTAGGTTAGGTTAGGTTAGGTTAGGTTAGGTTAGGTTAGGTTAGGTTAGGTTAGGTTAGGTTAGGTTAGGTTAGGTTAGGTTAGGTTAGGTTAGGTTAGGTTAGGTTAGGTTAGGTTAGGTTAGGTTAGGTTAGGTTAGGTTAGGTTAGGTTAGGTTAGGTTAGGTTAGGTTAGGTTAGGTTAGGTTAGGTTAGGTTAGGTTAGGTTAGGTTAGGTTAGGTTAGGTTAGGTTAGGTTAGGTTAGGTTAGGTTAGGTTAGGTTAGGTTAGGTTAGGTTAGGTTAGGTTAGGTTAGGTTAGGTTAGGTTAGGTTAGGTTAGGTTAGGTTAGGTTAGGTTAGGTTAGGTTAGGTTAGGTTAGGTTAGGTTAGGTTAGGTTAGGTTAGGTTAGGTTAGGTTAGGTTAGGTTAGGTTAGGTTAGGTTAGGTTAGGTTAGGTTAGGTTAGGTTAGGTTAGGTTAGGTTAGGTTAGGTTAGGTTAGGTTAGGTTAGGTTAGGTTAGGTTAGGTTAGGTTAGGTTAGGTTAGGTTAGGTTAGGTTAGGTTAGGTTAGGTTAGGTTAGGTTAGGTTAGGTTAGGTTAGGTTAGGTTAGGTTAGGTTAGGTTAGGTTAGGTTAGGTTAGGTTAGGTTAGGTTAGGTTAGGTTAGGTTAGGTTAGGTTAGGTTAGGTTAGGTTAGGTTAGGTTAGGTTAGGTTAGGTTAGGTTAGGTTAGGTTAGGTTAGGTTAGGTTAGGTTAGGTTAGGTTCCCGGGGGAGAGCTGACTCCTACCGGGCGCGTCCCCAGGTGGCGGATAGGGGAACGCCACCCGCCTTGGACACGGGCGGGTGGTACCGGAGAAATCCGGCGCGGACCAACAGCAGGGGCGTGCCTCTAACCGAGGTAGGTCCAACCACGGTTAGAGGCACGCTCAGGGAGGGGCCGCTCTCCGTTGAGGCTTCGGCTTCCGGAGTTGCGGCCACCGGGGTGGGGCCGCTTCGGCGGTCTCGCTTCCGGAGGGTGGGTACCGGTTGCGGGTCTGTGAAAACGGGCTCGCAACTGGCAGAGGGGAAGGCCGCGGTGGGAGAGGAGTGCCGGTATTTCGGTGCGCCGTTCTCCCTGCCCCCCGCGGCCTTGACGGGGCTGCCACCGTCTTCGATGGCAGACGCGGTGGGGCTGCAGGGGAAGAGGAGTGTCGGTGTTACGTTGCCGCTCTCCCTGTCCTCTGCAGCCGTTGGAAGGGTGCCTACTTCGGTGGGCGGCGTGGTTTGGGTAAGGGTGCTGCTCCGGGTACTTCTCTGGTGTAGCAGAGTGGACTTGCGAGCAGACCCTTTGGTGAGGTGGTCGGCCTGATTCTTGGGCTGGCCTGCCCACTTCGGTGGGAGGTTTGGTGTCGCTCGCCGCTGCTTCGGCTGCGGCGTTGTGGCTGCCGGTGACGGGACTGCTTCGGCGGTCCCGCTACTGGATGGGGGGGAATGCCGGCTGCGGGCCTGTGTTAATAGGCTCGCGGCCGGTAGAGGGGTGGGCCGCGGCAGGAAGGGAGTCGTGGTATTTGCCAGTCTCCTGCTTCCGCGGCCCAGACGGGGCCGTCACCGTTAGATGGCGGACGCGGTGGGGCTGCATGGGAGAGGGCCGGTGTTTCGGGCCCTGTCCACTGCAGCCGCTGTGGGGTTCCTACGGGGGCCCCACCTGATGGTGGCCTTCGGGCCTACCGCCGGGGCGTCGTAGTTGAATGCGCGAGCGATCCTGCGGCGCCCCATTATGGCGGCTGGGAGGGGATCGTTGGGGTTTAGTGGGTAGTACCGGCTCTTCTGGCTGGTGAGTCCCACACACCCACCTGGGGCATAGGTGGACGGTGCGTAAATGCATTCCCCAACGTTAAAAAAAAAAAAAAAAAAAAAAAAAAAAAAAAAAAAAAAAAAAAAAAGGTTAGGTTAGGTTAGGTTAGGTTAGGTTAGGTTAGGTTAGGTTAGGTTAGGTTAGGTTAGGTTAGGTTAGGTTAGGTTAGGTTAGGTTAGGTTAGGTTAGGTTAGGTTAGGTTAGGTTAGGTTAGGTTAGGTTAGGTTAGGTTAGGTTAGGTTAGGTTAGGTTAGGTTAGGTTAGGTTAGGTTAGGTTAGGTTAGGTTAGGTTAGGTTAGGTTAGGTTAGGTTAGGTTAGGTTAGGTTAGGTTAGGTTAGGTTAGGTTAGGTTAGGTTAGGTTAGGTTAGGTTAGGTTAGGTTAGGTTAGGTTAGGTTAGGTTAGGTTAGGTTAGGTTAGGTTAGGTTAGGTTAGGTTAGGTTAGGTTAGGTTAGGTTAGGTTAGGTTAGGTTAGGTTAGGTTAGGTTAGGTTAGGTTAGGTTAGGTTAGGTTAGGTTAGGTTAGGTTAGGTTAGGTTAGGTTAGGTTAGGTTAGGTTAGGTTAGGTTAGGTTAGGTTAGGTTAGGTTAGGTTAGGTTAGGTTAGGTTAGGTTAGGTTAGGTTAGGTTAGGTTAGGTTAGGTTAGGTTAGGTTAGGTTAGGTTAGGTTAGGTTAGGTTAGGTTAGGTTAGGTTAGGTTAGGTTAGGTTAGGTTAGGTTAGGTTAGGTTAGGTTAGGTTAGGTTAGGTTAGGTTAGGTTAGGTTAGGTTAGGTTAGGTTAGGTTAGGTTAGGTTAGGTTAGGTTAGGTTAGGTTAGGTTAGGTTAGGTTAGGTTAGGTTAGGTTAGGTTAGGTTAGGTTAGGTGAGGTTAGGTTAGGTTAGGTTAGGTTAGGTTAGGTTAGGTTAGGTTAGGTTAGGTTAGGTTAGGTTAGGTTAGGTTAGGTTAGGTTAGGTTAGGTTAGGTTAGGTTAGGTTAGGTTAGGTTAGGTTAGGTTAGGTTAGGTTAGGTTAGGTTAGGTTAGGTTAGGTTAGGTTAGGTTAGGTTAGGTTAGGTTAGGTTAGGTTAGGTTAGGTTAGGTTAGGTTAGGTTAGGTTAGGTTAGGTTAGGTTAGGTTAGGTTAGGTTAGGTTAGGTTAGGTTAGGTTAGGTTAGGTTAGGTTAGGTTAGGTTAGGTTAGGTTAGGTTAGGTTAGGTTAGGTTAGGTTAGGTTAGGTTAGGTTAGGTTAGGTTAGGTTAGGTTAGGTTAGGTTAGGTTAGGTTAGGTTAGGTTAGGTTAGGTTAGGTTAGGTTAGGTTAGGTTAGGTTAGGTTAGGTTAGGTTAGGTTAGGTTAGGTTAGGTTAGGTTAGGTTAGGTTAGGTTAGGTTAGGTTAGGTTAGGTTAGGTTAGGTTAGGTTAGGTTAGGTTAGGTTAGGTTAGGTTAGGTTAGGTTAGGTTAGGTTAGGTTAGGTTAGGTTAGGTTAGGTTAGGTTAGGTTAGGTTAGGTTAGGTTAGGTTAGGTTAGGTTAGGTTAGGTTAGGTTAGGTTAGGTTAGGTTAGGTTAGGTTAGGTTAGGTTAGGTTAGGTTAGGTTAGGTTAGGTTAGGTTAGGTTAGGTTAGGTTAGGTTAGGTTAGGTTAGGTTAGGTTAGGTTAGGTTAGGTTAGGTTAGGTTAGGTTAGGTTAGGTTAGGTTAGGTTAGGTTAGGTTAGGTTAGGTTAGGTTAGGTTAGGTTAGGTTAGGTTAGGTTAGGTTAGGTTAGGTTAGGTTAGGTTAGGTTAGGTTAGGTTAGGTTAGGTTAGGTTAGGTTCCCGGGGGAGAGCTGACTCCTACCGGGCGCGTCCCCAGGTGGCGGATAGGGGAACGCCACCCGCTTAGAGGGGCGGGTGGTACCGGAGAAATCCGGCGCGGACCAACAGCAGGGGCGTGCCTCTAACCGTGGTTCAGGGGCGTGCCTCTAACCGTGGTTCAGACCCCCACGGTTAGAGGCACGCTCAGGGAGGGGCCGCTCTCCGTTGAGGCTTCGGCTTCCGGAGTTGCGGCCACCGGGGTGGGGCCGCTTCGGCGGTCTCGCTTCCGGAGGGTGGGTACCGGCTGCGGGACTGTGTTGGCAGGCTCGCAGCTGGCAGAGGGGGAAGACCGCGGAGGGAGAGGAGTGCCGGTATTACGGTGCGCCGTTCTCCCTGCCCTCCGTGGCCTTGACGGGGCCGCCACCGGCTTCGATGGCGGACGCGGTGGGGCTGCAGGGGAAGAGGAGTGTCGGTGTTTCGTTGCCGCTCTCCCTGTCCTCTGCAGCCGAAGGGAGGAGGCCCGCTTCGGCGGGATGGTGGGGCTGCTCGTTTGGGCTTCGGCCTTGACGTTGCGGCCACCGGTGGTGGGATCGCTTCGGCGGTCTTACGACCGGGTGATGGGGACCGGTGGCGGGACTGTTTTGGCAGGCTCGCAACTGGTGGAAGGGTAGGCCGCGGCGGGAGAGGAGTGCCGGTATTACGGTGCGCCGCTCTCCCTGCCCTCCGCGGCCTTGACGGGGGCCGCCAACGTTAGATGGCGGCCGCGGTGGGGCTGCAGGGGAGAGGGTCGGTGTTTCGATGCCGTTTTCCCTGTCCTCTGCAGCCGTTTGAAGGTGGCCTGCTTCGGTGGGCGGTATGGTTGGGTGAGGGGGTTGCTCCGGGCACTTCTCTGCTGTGGCAGAGTGGGCTTGTGAGCAGCCCCCCCACCCTTTGGAGAGGTGGTCAGCCCGGATCTCGGGTGGACCTGCCCACTTCGGTGGGAGGAGTGGGGCCGCGCGTCGTGGCTTCGGCTGTCGGCGTGTGGCCGCCGGTGGCGGGACCGCTTCGGTGGTCCCGTGATCGGATGGGGGGGGGAGCCGGAGGCGAGGCTGTGTTAATAGCCTCGCAACCGGTAGAGGGGTGGACCGCGGCAGGAGGGGAGTCGTGGTATTTGCCAGTCTCCTGCTTCCGCGGCCCAGACGGGGCCGCCACCGTTTGATGGCGGACGCGGTGGGGCTGCAGGGGAGAGGGCCGTTGTTTCGGGCCCTGACTTCTGCAGCCGCGTGGGGTTCCTACGGGGGCCCCACTGGATGGTGGCCTTCGGGCCTACCGCCGGGGCGTCGTAGTGGAATGCGCAAGCGATCCTGCGGCGTCCCATTATGGCGGAGGGGTGGGGATCGTTGGGGTTTAGTGGGTAGTACCGGCTCTTCTAGCTGGTGAGTCCCACACACCCACCTGGGGTTATAGGTGGACGGTGCGTAAATGCATTCCCCAACGTTAAAAAAAAAAAAAAAAAAAAAAAAAAAAAAAAAGGTTAGGTTAGGTTAGGTTAGGTTAGGTTAGGTTAGGTTAGGTTAGGTTAGGTTAGGTTAGGTTAGGTTAGGTTAGGTTAGGTTAGGTTAGGTTAGGTTAGGTTAGGTTAGGTTAGGTTAGGTTAGGTTAGGTTAGGTTAGGTTAGGTTAGGTTAGGTTAGGTTAGGTTAGGTTAGGTTAGGTTAGGTTAGGTTAGGTTAGGTTAGGTTAGGTTAGGTTAGGTTAGGTTAGGTTAGGTTAGGTTAGGTTAGGTTAGGTTAGGTTAGGTTAGGTTAGGTTAGGTTAGGTTAGGTTAGGTTAGGTTAGGTTAGGTTAGGTTAGGTTAGGTTAGGTTAGGTTAGGTTAGGTTAGGTTAGGTTAGGTTAGGTTAGGTTAGGTTAGGTTAGGTTAGGTTAGGTTAGGTTAGGTTAGGTTAGGTTAGGTTAGGTTAGGTTAGGTTAGGTTAGGTTAGGTTAGGTTAGGTTAGGTTAGGTTAGGTTAGGTTAGGTTAGGTTAGGTTAGGTTAGGTTAGGTTAGGTTAGGTTAGGTTAGGTTAGGTTAGGTTAGGTTAGGTTAGGTTAGGTTAGGTTAGGTTAGGTTAGGTTAGGTTAGGTTAGGTTAGGTTAGGTTAGGTTAGGTTAGGTTAGGTTAGGTTAGGTTAGGTTAGGTTAGGTTAGGTTAGGTTAGGTTAGGTTAGGTTAGGTTAGGTTAGGTTAGGTTAGGTTAGGTTAGGTTAGGTTAGGTTAGGTTAGGTTAGGTTAGGTTAGGTTAGGTTAGGTTAGGTTAGGTTAGGTTAGGTTAGGTTAGGTTAGGTTAGGTTAGGTTAGGTTAGGTTAGGTTAGGTTAGGTTAGGTTAGGTTAGGTTAGGTTAGGTTAGGTTAGGTTAGGTTAGGTTAGGTTAGGTTAGGTTAGGTTAGGTTAGGTTAGGTTAGGTTAGGTTAGGTTAGGTTAGGTTAGGTTAGGTTAGGTTAGGTTAGGTTAGGTTAGGTTAGGTTAGGTTAGGTTAGGTTAGGTTAGGTTAGGTTAGGTTAGGTTAGGTTAGGTTAGGTTAGGTTAGGTTAGGTTAGGTTAGGTTAGGTTAGGTTAGGTTAGGTTAGGTTAGGTTAGGTTAGGTTAGGTTAGGTTAGGTTAGGTTAGGTTAGGTTAGGTTAGGTTAGGTTAGGTTAGGTTAGGTTAGGTTAGGTTAGGTTAGGTTAGGTTAGGTTAGGTTAGGTTAGGTTAGGTTAGGTTAGGTTAGGTTAGGTTAGGTTAGGTTAGGTTAGGTTAGGTTAGGTTAGGTTAGGTTAGGTTAGGTTAGGTTAGGTTAGGTTAGGTTAGGTTAGGTTAGGTTAGGTTAGGTTAGGTTAGGTTAGGTTAGGTTAGGTTAGGTTAGGTTAGGTTAGGTTAGGTTAGGTTAGGTTAGGTTAGGTTAGGTTAGGTTAGGTTAGGTTAGGTTAGGTTAGGTTAGGTTAGGTTAGGTTAGGTTAGGTTAGGTTAGGTTAGGTTAGGTTAGGTTAGGTTAGGTTAGGTTAGGTTAGGTTAGGTTAGGTTAGGTTAGGTTAGGTTAGGTTAGGTTAGGTTAGGTTAGGTTAGGTTAGGTTAGGTTAGGTTAGGTTAGGTTAGGTTAGGTTAGGTTAGGTTAGGTTAGGTTAGGTTAGGTTAGGTTAGGTTAGGTTAGGTTAGGTTAGGTTAGGTTAGGTTAGGTTAGGTTAGGTTCCCGGGGGAGAGCTGACTCCTACCGGGCGCGTCCCCAGGTGGCGGATAGGGGAACGCCACCCGCCTTGGACACGGGCGGGTGGTACCGGAGAAATCCGGCGCGGACCAACAGCAGGGGCGTGCCTCTAACCGAGGTAGGTCCAACCACGGTTAGAGGCACGCTCAGGGAGGGGCCGCTCTCCGTTGAGGCTTCGGCTTCCGGAGTTGCGGCCACCGGGGTGGGGCCGCTTCGGCGGTCTCGCTTCCGGAGGGTGGGTACCGGTTGCGGGTCTGTGAAAACGGGCTCGCAACTGGCAGAGGGGAAGGCCGCGGTGGGAGAGGAGTGCCGGTATTTCGGTGCGCCGTTCTCCCTGCCCCCCGCGGCCTTGACGGGGCTGCCACCGTCTTCGATGGCAGACGCGGTGGGGCTGCAGGGGAAGAGGAGTGTCGGTGTTACGTTGCCGCTCTCCCTGTCCTCTGCAGCCGTTGGAAGGGTGCCTACTTCGGTGGGCGGCGTGGTTTGGGTAAGGGTGCTGCTCCGGGTACTTCTCTGGTGTAGCAGAGTGGACTTGCGAGCAGACCCTTTGGTGAGGTGGTCGGCCTGATTCTTGGGCTGGCCTGCCCACTTCGGTGGGAGGTTTGGTGTCGCTCGCCGCTGCTTCGGCTGCGGCGTTGTGGCTGCCGGTGACGGGACTGCTTCGGCGGTCCCGCTACTGGATGGGGGGGAATGCCGGCTGCGGGCCTGTGTTAATAGGCTCGCGGCCGGTAGAGGGGTGGGCCGCGGCAGGAGGGGAGTCGTGGTATTTGCCAGTCTCCTGCTTCCGCGGCCCAGACGGGGCCGTCACCGTTAGATGGCGGACGCGGTGGGGCTGCATGGGAGAGGGCCGGTGTTTCGGGCCCTGTCCACTGCAGCCGCTGTGGGGTTCCTACGGGGGCCCCACCTGATGGTGGCCTTCGGGCCTACCGCCGGGGCGTCGTAGTTGAATGCGCGAGCGATCCTGCGGCGCCCCATTATGGCGGCTGGGAGGGGATCGTTGGGGTTTAGTGGGTAGTACCGGCTCTTCTGGCTGGTGAGTCCCACACACCCACCTGGGGCATAGGTGGACGGTGCGTAAATGCATTCCCCAACGTTAAAAAAAAAAAAAAAAAAAGGTTAGGTTAGGTTAGGTTAGGTTAGGTTAGGTTAGGTTAGGTTAGGTTAGGTTAGGTTAGGTTAGGTTAGGTTAGGTTAGGTTAGGTTAGGTTAGGTTAGGTTAGGTTAGGTTAGGTTAGGTTAGGTTAGGTGAGGTTAGGTTAGGTTAGGTTAGGTTAGGTTAGGTTAGGTTAGGTTAGGTTAGGTTAGGTTAGGTTAGGTTAGGTTAGGTTAGGTTAGGTTAGGTTAGGTTAGGTTAGGTTAGGTTAGGTTAGGTTAGGTTAGGTTAGGTTAGGTTAGGTTAGGTTAGGTTAGGTTAGGTTAGGTTAGGTTAGGTTAGGTTAGGTTAGGTTAGGTTAGGTTAGGTTAGGTTAGGTTAGGTTAGGTTAGGTTAGGTTAGGTTAAGTTAGGTTAGGTTAGGTTAGGTTAGGTTAGGTTAGGTTAGGTTAGGTTAGGTTAGGTTAGGTTAGGTTAGGTTAGGTTAGGTTAGGTTAGGTTAGGTTAGGTTAGGTTAGGTTAGGTTAGGTTAGGTTAGGTTAGGTTAGGTTAGGTTAGGTTAGGTTAGGTTAGGTTAGGTTAGGTTAGGTTAGGTTAGGTTAGGTTAGGTTAGGTTAGGTTAGGTTAGGTTAGGTTAGGTTAGGTTAGGTTAGGTTAGGTTAGGTTAGGTTAGGTTAGGTTAGGTTAGGTTAGGTTAGGTTAGGTTAGGTTAGGTTAGGTTAGGTTAGGTTAGGTTAGGTTAGGTTAGGTTAGGTTAGGTTAGGTTAGGTTAGGTTAGGTTAGGTTAGGTTAGGTTAGGTTAGGTTAGGTTAGGTTAGGTTAGGTTAGGTTAGGTTAGGTTAGGTTAGGTTAGGTTAGGTTAGGTTAGGTTAGGTTAGGTTAGGTTAGGTTAGGTTAGGTTAGGTTAGGTTAGGTTAGGTTAGGTTAGGTTAGGTTAGGTTAGGTTAGGTTAGGTTAGGTTAGGTTAGGTTAGGTTAGGTTAGGTTAGGTTAGGTTAGGTTAGGTTAGGTTAGATTAGGTTAGGTTAGGTTAGGTTAGGTTAGGTTAGGTTAGGTTAGGTTAGGTTAGGTTAGGTTAGGTTAGGTTAGGTTAGGTTAGGTTAGGTTAGGTTAGGTTAGGTTAGGTTAGGTTAGGTTAGGTTAGGTTAGGTTAGGTTAGGTTAGGTTAGGTTAGGTTAGGTTAGGTTAGGTTAGGTTAGGTTAGGTTAGGTTAGGTGAGGTTAGGTTAGGTTAGGTTAGGTTAGGTTAGGTTAGGTTAGGTTAGGTTAGGTTAGGTTAGGTTAGGTTAGGTTAGGTTAGGTTAGGTTAGGTTAGGTTAGGTTAGGTTAGGTTAGGTTAGGTTAGGTTAGGTTAGGTTAGGTTAGGTTAGGTTAGGTTAGGTTAGGTTAGGTTAGGTTAGGTTAGGTTAGGTTAGGTTAGGTTAGGTTAGGTTAGGTTAGGTTAGGTTAGGTTAGGTTAGGTTAGGTTAGGTTAGGTTAGGTTAGGTTAGGTTAGGTTAGGTTAGGTTAGGTTAGGTTAGGTTAGGTTAGGTTAGGTTAGGTTAGGTTAGGTTAGGTTAGGTTAGGTTAGGTTAGGTTAGGTTAGGTTAGGTTAGGTTAGGTTAGGTTAGGTTAGGTTAGGTTAGGTTAGGTTAGGTTAGGTTAGGTTAGGTTAGGTTAGGTTAGGTTAGGTTAGGTTAGGTTAGGTTAGGTTAGGTTAGGTTAGGTTAGGTTAGGTTAGGTTAGGTTAGGTTAGGTTAGGTTAGGTTAGGTTAGGTTAGGTTAGGTTAGGTTAGGTTAGGTTAGGTTAGGTTAGGTTAGGTTAGGTTAGGTTAGGTTAGGTTAGGTTAGGTTAGGTTAGGTTAGGTTAGGTTAGGTTAGGTTAGGTTAGGTTAGGTTAGGTTAGGTTAGGTTAGGTTAGGTTAGGTTAGGTTAGGTTAGGTTAGGTTAGGTTAGGTTAGGTTAGGTT
>CAJQFA010000065.1:0-2500 GCA_905404265.1 Fabriciana adippe | reverse complement strand
AATATGGGTTCTGGGGAGGCTCACTACGATATATATTTTTTCCAGAAAAATCGTAGGAGTGCAAATTTTTAAAATGGGGTTTTTTAGGTTTTTAGACAAGTTGGGGGTTTTCTAAAATTACAGAATTGGGGGCCTTAGATGCGGCACTCCAGCGCCTTTCACCCGACACCTATTTTATCAAAATCGGTCAAGTAGTTCCCGAGATATTTCGATTTTTAGTAGAGGGGGGGTGAAGGTCGCGCGGGGGGTTGGGGGGGGGGGGAGGTCTCGTGGGTAGCCTTGGGGGTCTTTGGGGGTGTTGGGGGTGTTTCGGGGGGTAGGGGGTCTTGGAGGTAATGGAGGTCCCAGGACTGTGAGACAATTAGGGATAAAGTTATGGGAGTTTGAATTTTTCTGTAAAAACTTATAAAACTTTGATTCGGAAAAATGAAAAAGATATTTACAAGTATTTATGCGATTTTACAAGTATTGTTTGGCGGAACTGTGAAAGGAGAAATACGATGGAACTATACAGAACTTTACAGAACTTTATGGTACTTTCTAAAAGTGACTGGGGGAGTCCTGGGGGGTTGGGGGTCTGGGGGTCTGGGGGTCTGGGGGTCCGGGGGGGGCTTGGGGGTCGCTTGGGGACGGTGCCTGGTGGCTATAGATGCTGTCGTCAAGTGAATATGTCCCTATGGCACAGTGGTAGTGTAGTTCAGTAAGTATGTATTCGATTTTATTTTATATTATTCCGAGAAGGGTATGTAAGGGGAGAGGGGTAGGCTTTTTGGCAGGGGGTATGGGTACAGGGGGGAATACGCTACTCGATGGGGGGAAAGGGGGGGGGGGGGGATATGCCACTCGAAAGGGGCAGGGGTGAGGGGAACAGTGCGCTACTCAGCGAGGGGTATACAATAGGGGAAAGGGGGGTATGCTATTCGATGAGGGGTATGCGAGAGGGGAAAGGGGGGATGTGCTACTCAGTGAGGGGTAAGGTGCGGGGTGAGGGGGGGATATTATTGCATAAAGGATCGCGTGATACGGGGGAAGGGACGAGGGGGTACACAGGGACTTAGCTACTAGAATGTTCTATTTAAAATTTTTAAAGTATTTACCCTATGGTTCAATAGTTCTATGGTCACAGGTTCGATTTATAAAGTCCAAACGCGACTTTATGTCTTTGTTTATAAGGTCCAACTTAGATGTAATTAATCTAATTAGAATTTTTAAGTCAATATTTTTACAATATTTTTATTATAATGAACTTAAGGTTCAATTTCCTAGTCAAATTTTTATTTTAATATTTAAGCTAAAGTCCCGCTCTAGCTTGTCTAAATGTATTTTAAGCTCCGCCCCTTATCTATATTGAACCGAAATTGTGCGATGTTGTTGTATGTTGATTTTATATTAAGTTTTTATATATATATTTTATTATAAAAAGAATTTTTATTTAATTTTCAAAATGAAAAAATGAATTTACTTTAATTTTAGTTATCTAAGGTTAATTCTGAATTTACAATTTTCGAAAAAATTTTTAATTTTAATTTTTTATTATTTACGAGTAAGTACGGGTGATGGCAATAGTATCTGTTGCAGTAGTTTAGGCCACTCCTTTTCAATATATACAATTTCGGTCGCACAATTTTTGTTCGTTGAAGTTAGTTTACTCTGTTTTTATATATAATTTAATTTAAATTTTAAATTTTAAATATAGTATTGAAATGTACAACTACTGTTACGTTAATTATTAATCCAAAAGTTTTTATTTTCTACTTTAAAATTTACTTTTACTATGAATTTTTAATATTTTAATAGGAAGTAACTCCGGGTAAACTAACTTGTTTCGAGTTTGATATAAAATTTTCCACAATATCTATTTTTAATATACAAAATACCTTATTTTATATATTGGCTAATATCTTCGCTGTTTCTCGATGGATTTTCATGATTTTTTCAGATTCTTAAAGTTGAATAACCAGGCTTCAATTTGCAATAAATTTTGGGGGGGGTCGTCGCTGAAAATATTTTTTAAATTGCTTCTGAACTTTGGCAATTTTTTCCGTAATATACGATGTTGTATAACTCCTTCAATTTTCGTCGTAGAAAGACGGGAAAAAGCTTTTCTGGCTGGGCTCGATCTCCTCTTACATAGAATGTGCGTTCCAACTCTCCGCGACTCTCCGTTTCGGAAAGAGCAATTGTGTCCAAGTTGTTTTTTTGGGATTTTCACTCACTTCCTGTAGCCGGAAAAATCCGAGTGAGGTGTCGTTGGATAGGTCTTTTCACAAGCTTTCTAACGCACTAATAAAAACAGGGTGTCGTCGATCTTATTTGCGCGCCGCACGCCGAAATAGTTTTTAATTTTTAAAAGTTTTTGTTTTTCGGTGAAAAACGGTCTAAATTTTGGCACTTTATTGTCACTTTTTGGTGTCCGATATGCACTAGCACTCACTGCACAATTGTATATAGTTTTCGCGAAATAAATCGTCCTTTTTACTATTTTTAGCGATTTTTACTT
>CAJQFA010000064.1:0-46234 GCA_905404265.1 Fabriciana adippe | reverse complement strand
TAACCTAACCTAACCTAACCTAACCTAACCTAACCTAACCTAACCTAACCTAACCTAACCTAACCTAACCTAACCTAACCTAACCTAACCTAACCTAACCTAACCTAACCTAACCTAACCTAACCTAACCTAACCTAACCTAACCTAACCTAACCTTTTTTTTTTTTTTTTTTTTTTTTTTTTTTTTTTTTTTTTTTTTTTTTTTTTGTTGACGCTGGGGAAACCCATCATGGGGACCTTACCGGCCGTCAATGGGTAAGGTACTGTGAGACTCCTACTCACTAAAACCCACAGCGGAATCCGTCGCCGCAGTGCAATGGGGCGTTGCAGGATCGCTTGCGCATGCACTACAACACCCCTGCGGTCGGCCCGTACCTCGCGGGCCATCCTCGCCTAAATCAGGATGCCCTCGATTCACAGAGCATCCCGACCGCCCCGATGACGTGCAGGGGAGTCAACGAGAGACCCCCCCGCAGTAGCTCCTCTAGGGTGGCGGGAGAAGATGCGCATACCGGCGCCTCCTCTCCCCCAGCCGACGGCGACGAAGAGGGTCTGCTAAGGCGTTAGCCTCGCGTTCCCTCTCCGCCGTCTCCTTCAGTGAGATGACGGCCTCGCTGAAGGAGACCATCGCCGACCAGGACCTCGCGTCGCGAAGCATGGCCCCAACCACGCTTCGCAACGAGAGGTCTCCACCCACTACCGCCATCAGGGCATGGCGCTGGGGAGCCCAAGCGGCGCATTCCACGAGGGTGTGGTGCGAGGTGTCCTCGGTCGCACCACACTCGTGGCATACGGGCGACGGTTCCCGACGCGCAATCTGAAACAGATACTTACCAAAGCATCCATGCCCGGTAAGCATCTGCGTCAGCCTGAACGTCAGAACGCCGTGTGGCCTCCTGACCCAGCGAGACAAGTACGGACGAACCGCACTCACCGTCGCCAGGCCAGCCGCCGGAGTCCCCAGTTCCTCCCACCAGCGCCGGAGCAGGGCCTCATCAGCTAGGCGCCTGATCCGAGCGACTCCCTCCCGCGCTGGACGTTCCCCGCGCGCACGCTCACTCGCCCGAAATTGGTACACCTCGGCGAGCACCTCCGCCTGGAGTTCCCAGGGAGGATCGCCCGCCAGAAGCGTCGCCGCCGTGTACGACACCGTACGGTACCCCCGTATCGCCCTCACCGACAGGACCCGCTGCGCTTTACGCAATTGGGCCCTGTTTGAAGCGGAGAGGGCGTCGATCCACACAGGAGCACCGTACAGTGCCATGGACCTCACCACGCCGGCATAGAGCCGCCGGCAGGGAGATCCAGGGCCCCCGACATTCGGCAGAAGCCTGCCGAGAGCCGAGGCGGCGCTCATCAATTTCGGGGTGAGCTGGGCGAAGTGGACACGGAACGTCCAGCGACCGTCCAGGGTCAGGCCCAAGTATCTCATCTGGGCCCGAACCTCCACCATCCTACCCTGGACTTGCAGGCAGGCATTGCGAGGGGGTCCCCTGCGTGGGCCATGAAAGAGGAGGGCCTCCGTTTTGGAGACGGAGACCCTCAGGCCCAGCATCCCTATCCGGTCGACGACCAGGTTGGTGCCGACTGTGGCCAAGCGTGCCGCCTCCTCGTAATTACGACCCCGGGCCGTAACGAGGGTGTCATCCGCATAAGCGATGACACCCAGCCCGGGAAGGAGCGGACACCGCAGGAGCCAGTCATAACCGAGGTTCCACAGAACCGGGCCCAAAACCGCCCCCTGTGGAACCCCGCAGTCGACACGTCGTCGACCAACCAACCCATTTGACCCCGTCCACACGACCTGCCTGTCGTGGAGGTACGCGTCCAACACCCGCCGGAGATAGAGAGGCACCTCATGGTAACGAAGCGCCTCTCGTAGAGTCTCGAACGGCAGGGTGTTGAAGGCGTTGGCCACATCCAACGAGACGGCTAAAAGCACGCCTCCCTCCTCCACCGCGGCCAAGGACCGAGCCTTCAGGGCGTTCAGGGCGTCCACGGTCGACCGACCCGCCCTGAACCCGAACTGAGCCTCTGACAGGCCCGGCCCCACCTCCTCCAGATGCTGAGTGACACGGGCAGCGAGAATTCTCTCGAAGAGTTTGCCCATCTCACTCAGCATCACGATTGGCCTATACGCCGAAGGGGAGTCTAGAGGTCGACCCTCCTTGGGCAGCAGGCACAATCTTCCCTCCTTCCAGATCTTCGGGAACTGCCCAACACGAAGACATGCGTTGAAGAGTTCCCGAAGATCCCCTCCCAGGTATTCCAGGGCGATGCACAAAACCCGCCCTGGAATACCGTCCGGTCCCGGAGCCGTCCGCCTGGCCCGCAACTTGTCAAGAGCCAGGTCAAATTCCCCCTCAGTGATTGGGGGGACTTCCTCCACTCCCTCAAGAGATGAGGGAGGAGCCATCACTGGGGGGACGTGCCCAGACGACTCCGGAAACAACCCTCCCACCAGCCGTAGGAGGACGTCAGGCGGCGTGGTCTCCGTGACCGGGGCACCGTGCGCGCGGAGCTTGTTCCGCGCGCTGATGTAAGGGCGCCCCCACGGATCCCTATCCAGGCCCGCCAACAGTTCTTGACGGGCCGCCGCCTTGGCCTGGCTTATGGCGAGCTGCAGGGCTTTCTTCGCGGCCTTATAGGCCTGCCGCAGCTCGCTCTCCAGTTCAAGATCCAGGCCGTTCCTCCTACGGCACCTCACGTAGGCCCTCCTCGCCCTACTGCTGGCCGCCCGAAGCTGTGCAATTTCGGGCGACCACCAGTACACCGCCTTGCGCCGGCCGATAAACCGCCGCGCCCGCGGCATGGCCGCATCGCACACCCTGGTGAGGGCGTCGCGCATGCGGCCAGCCAGCTCCTCCACATCGGAGCTGGCGCCCACCACACTCCCCTGGGAGCACCATGCCTCCACAATGGCCGCCTCACGGGCCAACTCAGAATCGAGCTGGCCAAGGGCCCACCTCGGAAACGCTCGAGAGGGCCCTCTAGGGCGGTCCATTGGCACCGGACGGGTGGAGATCTCGAATCGGACATAATTATGGTCCGACAGAGTCTCCACCTCCTCCTCTACCCTCCAGTTTAACACGTTGCGTGCGACAGCGGGGGTGGCGAACGTTAGGTCCACCACAGATCCCCCCTGCTGCCGCACGCACGTGAATGCCGTCCCCACATTGAGGAGGGACAGCCCGGAGAGTAGGGCCCACACCTGGACAGCTCGTCCGCGAGCGTCCGTGGTGGGGTTCCCCCAGGCCAGAGACTTGGCATTAAAGTCGCCGAGGACGATAGTGGGCCTCGGCGACACCCTGCAAACCGCAGCCCGGACGGAGTCAAGAAAGACCTCGAACTCCGCCAGACTACGGTTGGGGGAGAAGTACACGCCGATAATCGCGTACTCCCCCCACCCTGCCACGACAAGTCCCTGGCCCCTCTCGATTATCGAGAGACGGGGGCCGGTGCTGCTCCCAGACACTATGGCCACAGAGCCCTCAAGGTCCCCCACCCAGTGCGATTGGGAGGGGACAAAGTAGGGCTCGCAGGCCACCGCCAGGTCAATTTCCCACTCGGCTATGGACTGCAGCAGCAAGTCCTGCGCTCCAGCCGAGTGGTTGACATTTCCTTGTAGGAAGCGCGTGAGTCCAACCATTATGAGGACATCACCGCTTCCTCCTCAGCCTGGCGGCTTCCAGCACTAGGGGCGGCTCTGATCTGCTGAGCCGCCCTACCCTTGGTGACGGGTGGCTTACAGTCCCGTCCACCCATCACATGCCCGGAGGGGCGCCCGGCATCCGCGCAAACCGCGCAGCGCGGAGCCTTTGCCGTGCAGGCAGGAGACAGATGATCATCACTGCCGCAACGGAAGCAAAGGCGCCCCCTTTCCACCCGAGATGGGCACAGGGGATGAGTATGCCCTATCCCCATGCACCTGAAGCAGCGAAGCGGACGCTGCTCCAGGACCTCCACTTTGGCGGCCGACCACCCGACCAGAAGTCGGCCCGAGTCGACCACCTTCTTGGCTGCCGTGACCGGGCACCTCACGACAGCCGAGCCCATCATACCCTTCCCCGAGTGGATCTCGCTGACCCAGACGGAATCAACCAGGCAGCCGCCCGCACTCGCGACTGCCTCGGCCACCTTTTGTTTGGTGACCGCATCGTCCAGGCCAGACACCCTGATTTCCCCATTCTTTGTGGGGCGCGCGACCGTAGCCACCCCGTCCAACACCTGGCGGAGTTTCTCCGCCAGGCGATCCGCTACCTCCGCGGGAAGCGAAGACGGAAGCTCCAAAAGACGAGCCCCCGTAGCGGCCCTCCTCACCGAGAGCCCCCCAGTAATACCCAACTGGGGGAGATCCACTCCCTGCTGCGCCCTCTCTAGGAGTCTCGCATACGTGACCCCTTTCGCTTCCGCCTCTGGGCGCAGAGTTAAAATTACCGCCGCCGTACGCGCGGGAGCCGCCACTTTCGGCTTAGACGGCGCTGGGGAAGCCTTTGGCACCGGGGCCGCTGCCGGAGCGACAGGATTGGAAGGGGCCGTCTTCTTCCCCTTCCCTTTCCCCCTTTTGGTCACCGTGGCCCAGGTCTCCTCTTGTCGAGCCACGCCGCTCGGCCCAGCCACAGGAGGAGGAGGGGCCGGGGCAGTCTGCACGGGCACAGAGGGACGCGGGTGCGCAGGAGTTACCGTGCGCTTCTTCTTCGGTTTGCTCTTGCGCACCACCGAACCGCCCCCTGCCATAGCCGCCTTCGACACAGGCGCCTCACTCGCAGGAGCCGGGACCTGAGAGGCAGCTTGTGCTGTCGCCGCCCGCTGCCTGTCCGCAGCCAGAGGAGGACGCACCGACTTAGCCGGAAGAAGACGCTCCTCAATTCCGGCGAAACGGGCGTCTATCAGGGTGCCCACCGAGGCGACGATAGAGGCCCGAATCTCCTCGAGCCAGTCCCCCGCAAAGGTGTCCGAGGGACCGGCCTTGGCCGCAGCCAGCTCAGCCCTCATGCCGGAAAACTCTCGGCGATAAGCCTTGAGCTCCGACCTGAGCCCTTCCACCTCGCGCTTGAGCCTAGCGTTATCGTTGCTCAAGTGAGCAACCTCGTCCGCGGCCGTGCGCCCAGCAAGAGTCTCGACCACCTGCTGAAGAGAAGTCGCCGCCTCCTTCAAATACTTTATGAAAGTGCCCTTCAAGTTTTTCGACTTAACGGCCACCTCCATAATTGCCGCAACACCAGCGCCAGCCACCGCCTTCAACTCCTCAGCCGGCATACCGGCCACATCCCTTGGAGCTGGAGCCTCATACTCCGACAGCTCCGAGTCCGCTCGCTGGGGAGAAACCCCTTTGCGGAAGGCTCGCTTGTTCAGCGAGGCCTCAAAGGCCCTCTCCTTGGCCTCGTACTCCAACTTTTTGAGGTCCGTGCGCGCGCGCACCAGACCCGCCCCACCAGAACCCCTAGAGGCCCTCACCTTGCTAGCCTTTAACGCCCTAGCAGAGATAGTCGACTCCGTTTCGGTCTCAGACCCGGAGGAACTCGCTAAGGGCGCCGCAGCATGGCGCCTCTTTCGTCCAATAGACGTGTCCGTGTCCGCACCAGCGGACGCGTCCGAGTCCATGACCCGGACGATCACAGGACACTCCAAAACACAAAAAACGACACAAACAAAACAACAAAATCCAAACGAAAAGCAAAATCCAAAAAAACCGTGAAAACAAGCCAAAATTACAACATCAGAGGAAGCAAACAAATCCGGGATCAACCTAACCTAACCTAACCTAACCTAACCTAACCTAACCTAACCTAACCTAACCTAACCTAACCTAACCTAACCTAACCTAACCTAACCTAACCTAACCTAACCTAACCTAACCTAACCTAACCTAACCTAACCTAACCTAACCTAACCTAACCTAACCTAACCTAACCTAACCTAACCTAACCTAACCTAACCTAACCTAACCTAACCTAACCTAACCTAACCTAACCTAACCTAACCTAACCTAACCTAACCTAACCTAACCTAACCTAACCTAACCTAACCTAACCTAACCTAACCTAACCTAACCTAACCTAACCTAACCTAACCTAACCTAACCTAACCTAACCTAACCTAACCTAACCTAACCTAACCTAACCTAACCTAACCTAACCTAACCTAACCTAACCTAACCTAACCTAACCTAACCTAACCTAACCTAACCTAACCTAACCTAACCTAACCTAACCTAACCTAACCTAACCTAACCTAACCTAACCTAACCTAACCTAACCTAACCTAACCTAACCTAACCTAACCTAACCTAACCTAACCTAACCTAACCTAACCTAACCTAACCTAACCTAACCTAACCTAACCTAACCTAACCTAACCTAACCTAACCTAACCTAACCTAACCTAACCTAACCTAACCTAACCTAACCTAACCTAACCTAACCTAACCTAACCTAACCTAACCTAACCTAACCTAACCTAACCTAACCTAACCTAACCTAACCTAACCTAACCTAACCTAACCTAACCTAACCTAACCTAACCTAACCTAACCTAACCTAACCTAACCTAACCTAACCTAACCTAACCTAACCTAACCTAACCTAACCTAACCTAACCTAACCTAACCTAACCTAACCTAACCTAACCTAACCTAACCTAACCTAACCTAACCTAACCTAACCTAACCTAACCTAACCTAACCTAACCTAACCTAACCTAACCTAACCTAACCTAACCTAACCTAACCTAACCTAACCTAACCTAACCTAACCTAACCTAACCTAACCTAACCTAACCTAACCTAACCTAACCTAACCTAACCTAACCTAACCTAACCTAACCTAACCTAACCTAACCTAACCTAACCTAACCTAACCTAACCTAACCTAACCTAACCTAACCTAACCTAACCTAACCTAACCTAACCTAACCTAACCTAACCTAACCTAACCTAACCTAACCTAACCTAACCTAACCTAACCTAACCTAACCTAACCTAACCTAACCTAACCTAACCTAACCTAACCTAACCTAACCTAACCTAACCTAACCTAACCTAACCTAACCTAACCTAACCTAACCTAACCTAACCTAACCTAACCTAACCTAACCTAACCTAACCTAACCTAACCTAACCTAACCTAACCTAACCTAACCTAACCTAACCTAACCTAACCTAACCTTTTTTTTTTTTTTTTTTTGTTTATCGTCAGGAAAAACCCTGTTACGGGTACCCGCTCGCCAATCGGGGAAGCGAGGCGGGTTATGTGGGGCTCCTGCCGCGCAAAGATGGTAAGCGCGCGGCAGCCTACCCACTAAAAAACCTGACAGAATTTCCTCCTCGTCGCCATAAGGCCGGGGCCGCGGGTACCAAAAAGACTCTTCCGCGACCCCAACGGCGATTGCCTTTCGGCACGTCTCGGAGTCAGGGGCTGAGATGGCCGACCACCCCTGACAGCCTCCTCTGGCCAGAATAGTGGACGGCCGACCTCCCCTAGCCGACCGCCCTCTGGCCCCCTCTCCGCCCACCGAAGTGGGCTACCTCCATCCGGCTGCAGAGGACAGGGAGAACGGCAACGACACACCGGCACTCCTCTTCCCCTGCAGCCCCACCGCCTTTGCCCCCCTCTCATCCGATAGCGGGATCGCCGAAGCGACCCCACCACCAGTGGCCGCAACGCCGTCAGATGCAGCCACGACGAGAGAGAGGCCCCCAACTCTTCCACCGAAGTGGACCACGATCCCCCCACCGAAGTGGGCCACAACCGCCAATCGCCGTCCTCGTGGTGCCTCAACCGCGTTCGACGGCCCACGGCCAGAGGCACCCACCACCATCCCCCCGTCAGTGGCCGCAACGCCGTCAGATGCAGCCACTAACGAGAGGCTCCAACCCCCTCCCACCGAAGTGGGCCCCCCCATCCGGTTGCGAGACCGCCGAAGCGGCCCCACCCCCGGTGGCCGCAACTCCGGAAGCCGAAGCCTCAACGGAGAGCGGCCCCACTCAGGTGGTGCCTCAACCGCGTTCGACGGCCCACGGCCAGAGGCACCCCCCCTGCTGTTGGTCCGCGCCGGATTTCTCCGGTACCACCCGCTGTGGGGCAAGCGGGTGGCGTTCCCCCATCCGCCACCTGGGGACGCGCCCGGTAGGAGTCAGCTCTCCCCCGGGAACCTAACCTAACCTAACCTAACCTAACCTAACCTAACCTAACCTAACCTAACCTTTTTTTTTTTTTTTTTTTTTTTTTTTGTTGACGCTGGGGAAACCCATCATGGGGACCTTACCGGCCGTCAATGGGTAAGGTACTGTGAGACTCCTACTCACTAAAACCCACAGCGGAATCCGTCGCCGCAGTGCAATGGGGCGTTGCAGGATCGCTTGCGCACACACTACAACACCCCTGCGGTCGGCCCGTACCTCGCGGGCCATCCTCGCCTAAATCAGGATGCCCTCGATTCTCAGAGCATCCCGACCGCCCCGATGACGTGCAGGGGAGTCAACGAGAGACCCCCCCGCAGTAGCTCCTCTAGGGTGGCGGGAGAAGATGCGCATACCGGCGCCTCCTCTCCCCCAGCCGACGGCGACGAAGAGGGTCTGCTAAGGCGTTAGCCTCGCGTTCCCTCTCCGCCGTCTCCTTCAGTGAGATGACGGCCTCGCTGAAGGAGACCATCGCCGACCAGGACCTCGCGTCGCGCAGCATGGCCCCCACCACACTGCACAACGAAAGGTCTCCACCCACTACCGCCATCAGGGCATGGCGCTGGGGAGCCCAAGCGGCGCATTCCACGAGAGTGTGGTACGCGGTGTCCGAGGACGCACCACACTCGTGGCATACGGGCAACGGTTCCCGACGCGCAACCCGAAACAGATACCTACCAAAGCACCCGTGCCCGGTAAGCATCTGTGTCAGCCTGAACGTCAGGACTCCGTGTGGCCTCCTGACCCAGCGAGACAAGTGCGGACGAACCGCACTCACCGTCGCCAGGCCAGCCGCTGGATTCCCCAGTCCTTCCCACCAGCGCCGGATCAGGGCCTCGTCTGCTAGGCGCCTGATCCGAGCGACTCCCTCCCGCGCTGGACGTTCCCCGCGCGCACGCTCACTCGCCCGAAACTGGTACACTTCGGCGAGCACCTCCGCCTGGAGTTCCCAGGGCGGATCGCCCGCCAGAAGCGTCGCCGCCGTAAAGGACACCGTACGGTACCCCCGTATCGCCCTCACCGCCAGGACCCGCTGCGCCTTGCGCAATTGGGCCCTGTTTGACGCGGAGAGGGCGTCGATCCAAACAGGAGCACCGTACAGTGCCATGGACCTCACTATGCCGGCATAGAGCCGCCGGCAAGGAGATCCAGGGCCCCCGACATTCGGCAGAAGCCTGCCGAGGGCCGAGGCGGCGCTCATCAGTCTCGGGGTGAGCTGGGCGAAGTGGACACGAAACGTCCAGCGACCGTCCAGGGTCAGGCCCAAGTATTTCATTTGGGCCCGAACCTCCACCATCCTACCCTGGACGCGCAGACAGGCGTTGCGGGGGGCACCCCTCCGTGGGCCGTGGAAAAGGAGGGCCTCCGTTTTTGCCACAGAGACCCTCAGGCCCAACATCCCTATCCGGTCGACGACCAGATTGGTGCCGACTGTGGCCAAGCGTGCCGCCTCCTCGTATGTACGACCCCGGGCTGTCACCAGGGTGTCATCAGCGTAAGCAATGACACCCAGCCCGGGAAGGAGCGGACACCGCAGGAGCCAGTCATAACCGAGGTTCCACAGAACCGGGCCGAGAACCGCCCCCTGTGGAACCCCGCAGTCGACACGTCGCCGACCGACCGTCCCATTTGCCCCCAACCACACGACCTGTCTGTCGTGGAGGTACGCGTCCAACACCCGCCGGAGATAGAGAGGCACCTCATGATATCGAAGCGCCTCTCGTAGAGTCTCGAACGGCAGGGTGTTGAAGGCGTTGGCCACATCCAACGAGACGGCTAGGAGCACGTCTCCCTCCTCCACAGCGGCCAAGGACCGAACCTTCAGGGCGTTCAGGGCGTCCACGGTCGACCGACCCGCCCTGAACCCGAACTGAGCCTCTGAAAGGCCCGGCCCCACCTCCTCCAGATGCTGAGTGACACGGGCAGCGAGGATTCTCTCGAAGAGTTTGCCCATCTCACTCAGCATCACGATTGGCCTGTATGCCGAAGGGGAGTCTAGAGGTCGACCCTCCTTGGGCAGCAGGCACAATTTCCCCTCCTTCCAGATCTTCGGGAACTGCCCAACACGGAGACACGCGTTGAAGAGGTCCCGAAGATCCCCTCCCAGGTATTCCAGGGCGATGCACAGAACTCGCCCCGGAATACCGTCCGGTCCCGGAGCCGTCCGCCTGGCCCGCAGCTTATCTAGGGCCAGGTCAAATTCCCCCTCAGTGATCGGGGGGATATCCTCCACTCCCTCGAAAGATGAGGGAGGAGCCATCACTGGGGGGACGTGTCCAGACGACTCCGGAAACAACCCTTCCACCAGCCGTAGGAGGACGTCAGGCGGCGTGGTCTCCGTGACCGGGGCGCCGTGCGCGCGGAGCTTGTTCCGCGCGCTGATGTAGGGGCGCCCCCACGGATCCCTGTCGAGGCCCGCCAGCAATTCCTGGCGAGCCGCCGCCTTGGCCTGGCTAATGGCGAGCTGCAGGGCCTTCCTCGCAGACTTATAGGCCTGCCGCAGCTCGCTTTCCAGAACTGGGTCCAGGCCGTTCCTCCTACGGCACCGGACGTAAGCCCGCCTGGCTCTATTGCTGGCCGCCCGCAGCTGTGCGATTTCGGGCGACCACCAATACACCGCCTTGCGCCGGCCTAAATACCGGCGCGCCCGCGGCATGGCCGCATCGCAGACCCTTGTCAGGGCATCGCGTATGCGGCCAGCCAGCTCCTCAACATCGGAGCTGGCGCCCACCACACTCCCCTGGGAGCACCATGCTTCCACGATGGCCGCCTCACGGGCCAGCTCAGGGTCAAGCTGGCCAAGGGCCCACCTCGGAAACGCTCGAGAGGGCCCTCTAGGGCGGTCCATCGGCACCGGACGGGTGGAGATCTCAAATCGGACATAGTTATGGTCCGACAGAGTCTCCACCTCCTCCTCTACCCTCCAGTTTAACACACTGCGCGCAACATCGGGGGTGGCGAACGTTAGGTCCACCACAGACCCCCCCTGCTGCCGCACGCAGGTGAATGCCGTCCCCACATTGAGCAGGGACAGCCCGGAGAGTAGGGCCCACACCTGGACAGCTCGACCCCGAGCGTCCGTGGTGGGATTCCCCCAGGCCAGGGACTTGGCATTAAAGTCGCCGAGGACGATAGTGGGCCTCGGCGACACCCTGCAAGCCGCAGCCCGGACGGAGTCAAGAAAGACCTCAAACTCCGCCAGACTACGGTTGGGGGAGAAGTACACGCCAATTATCGCGTACTTCCCCCACCCTGCCACGACAAGTCCCTGGCCCCTCTCGATTGCCGAGAGACGGGGGCCGGTGCTGCTCCCAGACACAATTGCCACTGAGCCCTCAATGTCTCCCACCCAATGTGGTTGAGAGGGGACGAAATAGGGTTCAGCGGCCACCGCCAGGTCAATATCCCACTCGGCCATGGACTGCAGCAGCAAGTCCTGCGCTCCAGCCGAGTGGTTGACGTTCGTCTGGAGGAAGCGTGTGAGTCCGGCCATTAAGATGACATCACAGCTTCCTCCTCAGCCTGGCGGCTTCCAACACTAGGGGCGGCTCTGGTCTGTTGAGCCGCCCTTCCCTTTGTAACGGGTGGGTGGCAATCGCCCCCACCCATTATATGCCCCGACGGGCGCCCTGCGTCCGCGCAAACGGCACAGCGGGTCTTCGCCGCGGAGCACTCCGCCGACTGGTGCCCCTCGCCTCCGCACCTGAAGCACAGCCGGCCCCTTTCAACTCTTGATGGGCAGACCGGCACAGTGTGGCCGACGCCCATGCATCTGAAGCAGCGCAACGGTCGCTGCTCCAGCACCTGCACTTTAGCCGCCGACCAGCCCACCAAGAGCTTTCCGGCGTCCGTCACTAGTTTCGCCGCTGTGACGGGGCACTTCACCACTGCGGAGCCCACACCCAGCTTCCCCGTGTGGATCTCACTGACCCGGACCGAGGCCACAGAGCAGTTGCCCGCACTCGCAACTGCGGCGGCCACCTTCTCTCTAGTGACCGAGTCGTCCAGGCCTGAGATCCGCACATCGGCCATCTTCTCTGGGCGGATGACCGTCGCCAGCCCGTCAAGGACCTGACGCAGCCTCTCCGCCAGTCTATCAGCCACCTCCGTTGAGACCGACGCAGGGAGCTCTAAGAGCCGAGCCCCCGTCGCTGCCTTCCTCACAGATAGCCCCCCTGTTATGCCCAGCTGCGCCAGGTCCACGCTTTGCTGGGCCTTCTCCAGCACCCTCGCGTAGGTTACCCCCTTCGCCTCTGCCTCCGGTTTCACCAAAATGATCACCGCGGCCGTGCGTGGCGGGGGAGCAACTTTTACCCTCGCTGGTGCTTGGGGAGCACGCGGCGCCCTCACCACCCCCGATGAGGGGGCCGGAGTGGAAGAGGAAGTCTTCTTCCCCTTCCCTTTCCCTTTCCTCACAACCGTGGCCCAAGTCTCCTCCCGCGGGGCCGCCGCACGACTCGGCCCAGCAACCGGAGGAGGTGGGGCCGACGTAGCCGGCACGGGTGCGGAGGAACGTGGGCGCACAGGAGACGCAGCCCTCTTTTTCGTTGACTTACGCCCACGCGCCGAGCCCTCCCCAGCCACTGCCACAGCCGGCGCTGGCACCCGCCTTGCGGGGGTAGGGATCGGGGCAGAAGCAGGCGCAGCCACCTCTCGCCTTCTGTCTGCTGCTAGCGGGGGACGCACCGTCTGCGCTGGGAGAAGACGCTCCTCAATCCCAGCGAAGCGGGCGTCAATTAGTGTACCCACTGAGGCGACAATGGAGGCCCTTATTTCCTCCATCCAGTCGCCCGCGAAGGAATCTGTGGGGCCCCCCTTGATTGCAGCCATCTCTGTCCTCATCTCGGAGAACTCGCGGCGGTGGGCTTTCAATTCCGCCTTTAAGTTCTCCGTTTCGCGACGAAGGCGAGCATTGTCCTCCCTAACCTTCTGCATCTCCTCCGACACAGTACGTCCCGCCAATGCGTCCACCACCTTTTGGAGCGTGGCAGCAGAGTCCTTCAATGCCTTGATCATTGTCCCCTTCAAGTTAGTGGACTTCTTGGCCACCTCCAACACTGCTGCCACGCTCCTACTGGCAAGCACTCTCAACTCGTCGGCCGTCTGATCGGCCGGATCTAATTGAGCCGGGGCCTCAGAGGCCGACGACTCCCCATCCAATTGCGCACTTGCGCCCGCCTTACCATAGGACCTTAGCTGCAGCCGCTTCTCAAAAGCAGCCTCGCGGTCCTCCTCTTCCAACTCCTTAAGCTCGCGACGTGCGCGAGCTAGCCCTGCACCACCGGCACTCTGCTGGGGCTTTCCCCTGCGCGCCTTTACCGTCTTGGCGCTAACGGTCATCTCCGTTTCGGTCTCTGACCCGGAGGACGACGCCAAAGGCGGTAAAGGGCGGGTCCGCTTTCGCCCCATGGACGACTCAGTGTCCGCACCCTCGGACACGTCCGAGTCCATCCCTCAGACGCACAAAACACCCAAAACAAAAAGAAAACACGACAAAACAACAACAAAATCCAATCCAAAAGCAAAAATCAAAAATCCATCAAGCAACGCCGGGAAACAAAACAAGTGTGCATCAACGAAGTCCAGTAAACATAAGCAGTCGTAATTCAATCCAAAATATCCAAAAACAACGCAGAAAGGTAAGTCCCAAATCTCTATAACCTAACCTAACCTAACCTAACCTAACCTAACCTAACCTAACCTAACCTAACCTAACCTAACCTAACCTAACCTAACCTAACCTAACCTAACCTAACCTAACCTAACCTAACCTAACCTAACCTAACCTAACCTAACCTAACCTAACCTAACCTAACCTAACCTAACCTAACCTAACCTAACCTAACCTAACCTAACCTAACCTAACCTAACCTAACCTAACCTAACCTAACCTAACCTAACCTAACCTAACCTAACCTAACCTAACCTAACCTAACCTAACCTAACCTAACCTAACCTAACCTAACCTAACCTAACCTAACCTAACCTAACCTAACCTAACCTAACCTAACCTAACCTAACCTAACCTAACCTAACCTAACCTAACCTAACCTAACCTAACCTAACCTAACCTAACCTAACCTAACCTAACCTAACCTAACCTAACCTAACCTAACCTAACCTAACCTAACCTAACCTAACCTAACCTAACCTAACCTAACCTAACCTAACCTAACCTAACCTAACCTAACCTAACCTAACCTAACCTAACCTAACCTAACCTAACCTAACCTAACCTAACCTAACCTAACCTAACCTAACCTAACCTAACCTAACCTAACCTAACCTAACCTAACCTAACCTAACCTAACCTAACCTAACCTAACCTAACCTAACCTAACCTAACCTAACCTAACCTAACCTAACCTAACCTAACCTAACCTAACCTAACCTAACCTAACCTAACCTAACCTAACCTAACCTAACCTAACCTAATCTAACCTAACCTAACCTAACCTAACCTAACCTAACCTAACCTAACCTAACCTAACCTAACCTAACCTAACCTAACCTAACCTAACCTAACCTAACCTAACCTAACCTAACCTAACCTAACCTAACCTAACCTAACCTAACCTAACCTAACCTAACCTAACCTAACCTAACCTAACCTAACCTAACCTAACCTAACCTAACCTAACCTAACCTAACCTAACCTAACCTAACCTAACCTAACCTAACCTAACCTAACCTAACCTAACCTAACCTAACCTAACCTAACCTAACCTAACCTAACCTAACCTAACCTAACCTAACCTAACCTAACCTAACCTAACCTAACCTAACCTAACCTAACCTAACCTAACCTAACCTAACCTAACCTAACCTAACCTAACCTAACCTAACCTAACCTAACCTAACCTAACCTAACCTAACCTAACCTAACCTAACCTAACCTAACCTAACCTAACCTAACCTAACCTAACCTAACCTAACCTAACCTAACCTAACCTAACCTAACCTAACCTAACCTAACCTAACCTAACCTAACCTAACCTAACCTAACCTAACCTAACCTAACCTAACCTAACCTAACCTAACCTAACCTAACCTAACCTAACCTAACCTAACCTAACCTAACCTAACCTAACCTAACCTAACCTAACCTAACCTAACCTAACCTAACCTAACCTAACCTAACCTAACCTAACCTAACCTAACCTAACCTAACCTAACCTAACCTAACCTAACCTAACCTAACCTAACCTAACCTAACCTAACCTAACCTAACCTAACCTAACCTAACCTAACCTAACCTAACCTAACCTAACCTAACCTAACCTAACCTAACCTAACCTAACCTAACCTAACCTAACCTAACCTAACCTAACCTAACCTAACCTAACCTAACCTAGCCTAACCTAACCTAACCTAACCTAACCTAACCTAACCTAACCTAACCTAACCTAACCTAACCTAACCTAACCTAACCTAACCTAACCTAACCTAACCTAACCTAACCTAACCTAACCTAACCTAACCTAACCTAACCTAACCTAACCTAACCTAACCTAACCTAACCTAACCTAACCTAACCTAACCTAACCTAACCTAACCTAACCTAACCTAACCTAACCTAACCTAACCTAACCTAACCTAACCTAACCTAACCTAACCTAACCTAACCTAACCTAACCTAACCTAACCTAACCTAACCTAACCTAACCTAACCTAACCTAACCTAACCTAACCTAACCTAACCTAACCTAACCTAACCTAACCTAACCTAACCTAACCTAACCTAACCTAACCTAACCTAACCTAACCTAACCTAACCTAACCTAACCTAACCTAACCTAACCTAACCTAACCTAACCTAACCTAACCTAACCTAACCTAACCTAACCTAACCTAACCTAACCTAACCTAACCTTTTTTTTTTTTTTTTTTTTTTTTTTTTTTTTTTTTTTAACGTTGGGGAATGCATTTACGCACCGTCCACCTATCCCCAGGTGGGTGTGTGGGACTCACCAGCCAGAAGGGCCGGTACTACCCACTAAACCCCAACGATCCCAACCCCTCCGCCATAATGGGACGCCGCAGGATCGCTCGCGCATTCGACTACGACGCCCCGGCGGTAGGCCCGAAGGCCACCATCTGGTGAGGCCCCCGTAGGAACCCCACAGCGGCTGCAGTGGACAGGGCCCGAAACACCGGCCCTCTCCCATGCAGCCCCACCGCGTCCGCCATCTAACGGTGACGGCCCCGTCTGGGCCGCGGAAGCAGGAGACTGGCAAATACCACGACTCCCCTCCTGCCGCGGCCCACCCCTCTACCGGCCGCGAGCCTATTAACACAGGCCCGCAGCCGGCATTCCCCCCCATCCAGTAGCGGGACCGCCGAAGCAGTCCCGTCACCGGCAGCCACAACGCCGCAGCCGAAGCAGCGGCGAGCGACACCAAACCTCCCACCGAAGTGGGCAGGCCAGCCCAAGAATCAGGCCGACCACCTCACCAAAGGGTCTGCTCGCAAGTCCACTCTGCTACACCAGAGAAGTACCCGGAGCAGCACCCTTACCCCAAACCACGCCGCCCACCGAAGTAGGCACCCTTTCAACGGCTGCAGAGGACAGGGAGAGCGGCAACGTAACACCGACACTCCTCTTCCCCTGCAGCCCCACCGCGTCTGCCATCGAAGACGGTGGCAGCCCCGTCAAGGCCGCGGGGGGCAGGGAGAACGGCGCACCGAAATACCGGCACTCCTCTCCCACCGCGGCCTTCCCCTCTGCCAGTTGCGAGCCCGTTTTCACAGACCCGCAACCGGTACCCACCCTCCGGAAGCGAGACCGCCGAAGCGGCCCCACCCCGGTGGCCGCAACTCCGGAAGCCGAAGCCTCAACGGAGAGCGGCCCCTCCCTGAGCGTGCCTCTAACCGTGGTTGGACCTACCTCGGTTAGAGGCACGCCCCTGCTGTTGGTCCGCGCCGGATTTCTCCGGTACCACCCGCCCGTGTCCAAGGCGGGTGGCGTTCCCCTATCCGCCACCTGGGGACGCGCCCGGTAGGAGTCAGCTCTCCCCCGGGAACCTAACCTAACCTAACCTAACCTAACCTAACCTAACCTAACCTAACCTAACCTAACCTAACCTAACCTAACCTAACCTAACCTAACCTAACCTAACCTAACCTAACCTAACCTAACCTAACCTAACCTAACCTAACCTAACCTAACCTAACCTAACCTAACCTAACCTAACCTAACCTAACCTAACCTAACCTAACCTAACCTAACCTAACCTAACCTAACCTAACCTAACCTAACCTAACCTAACCTAACCTAACCTAACCTAACCTAACCTAACCTAACCTAACCTAACCTAACCTAACCTAACCTAACCTAACCTAACCTAACCTAACCTAACCTAACCTAACCTAACCTAACCTAACCTAACCTAACCTAACCTAACCTAACCTAACCTAACCTAACCTAACCTAACCTAACCTAACCTAACCTAACCTAACCTAACCTAACCTAACCTAACCTAACCTAACCTAACCTAACCTAACCTAACCTAACCTAACCTAACCTAACCTAACCTAACCTAACCTAACCTAACCTAACCTAACCTAACCTAACCTAACCTAACCTAACCTAACCTAACCTAACCTAACCTAACCTAACCTAACCTAACCTAACCTAACCTAACCTAACCTAACCTAACCTAACCTAACCTAACCTAACCTAACCTAACCTAACCTAACCTAACCTAACCTAACCTAACCTAACCTAACCTAACCTAACCTAACCTAACCTAACCTAACCTAACCTAACCTAACCTAACCTAACCTAACCTAACCTAACCTAACCTAACCTAACCTAACCTAACCTAACCTAACCTAACCTAACCTAACCTAACCTAACCTAACCTAACCTAACCTAACCAGTCCCGCTCGAGCTGCGGAGGCGAGCGCACGCGTCCCAACGCCGGAAACCGCGCTCCGCTAGCTCAATTCGTTAAAGAAATACGAAAAAATATAAAAAAGTGGGAAAAGTGCTAAAAATCTTGGATTGAAGTGTCAAAATCAATGTAGACAGTGACTATAAATCCAGTGAATAACTTTAAATTTCGAAAATCGGACCATTTCGGCCATTTTTAACGAAATAACAAAAAATTAATAAGTGAAAATTTAGTTTTTTGCGTGCGGCGCGCGCATACGATCTGTGACATATACTTTTTAATAGCGCATTATATAGTGCTTACCTAGATTCATAAGTGACAAAAAAACTGGATTTTTCTGACGTCGCTAAGTTAGCGAAATCATCAAAAAAACAAATTTGACAAAATAGCTACTTTCGCAGTCGGTTGAGATACGACTGTGGGACAAAAAATTTATGTAAGAGCAGGACTCCACGAATACAGAAAGCTTACTCCCGTTGGAATACTACGTCTGGAACAAAAGTTATTCATCATTTTTCGACATCAAAAATTGAACACCAACTTTGAAAAATTCTAGACCAAAAACTAAATCGACGACCTACCTTGGAATTTATTAAAACAGCAAGAGCAACTCTTCAGCTTCCAGAAATCGAAAAAATCATCGAAATCCGTTCAGTACATCGTGAGATATCGGCCAAGATCTGAAAGTTGAAGAAAAAACGAAGGTTAGAAAATTTTTACGTAAAAGTGTATATTAAAACTGTATATTAGAAACATATCTAGGGATCCGTTGACTAAATTAATTAAAAATATTAATACTTTTGAAAAAATAAAAATTTGAAAACTGTAATTATAATTAAATAATTGGTAAAATTAAGTTAGAAATTAGATACAATAAATAGTAAATAAATAACTTCTTTTTAAAAAAAATAAAAATTCAAATATTTTAAAAAATTTTGGAAATTTAAAAAATTAAAAACGATAAATCAGTAAAGTTTAATTAGTAATTAAATATAAACATTTGTAAATATTAAAAAACTCACAGTAAAAATAATAAATTAGTGAATACATAAATTTTAAAATAAAACTTAATTATACGGATCACATAAGATATAAATTTATATTAGAGGGAGGAGCTTCTAAGTTAAAACTGCCAAGATAGAACGGTTCTAATTTAAATAAAATATTATTTGTTACTCGAACATTCCAGAAGCTTCGAGAAAAAAGAGTCAAGACCGAGTCGTAAAACATAATAATTTAATATTTATTAAATTTATATCTAGAAAAATCTCGAAGATTCTGGAAACTTTAGGTCAAGTCCGAGTTGATTAAAATATTAAAATATAAATATTAAAATTAGTTAATAATAGACCTTATGACTTTTAATATATAATTATATTTAGACTAAAATTATAGACTTAGAATATTTATTCTATTTTTATATTATATAATTTTAAGATTTTTTCTTTAGATTTAAGTTTTTTTGGATATATTTTGTGTTGATGACTGGGTCCGGAATCGAACCCAACACTCGGAGTAAAAAATTTTTTAAAATTGACAAAATTATTACATTTCTTAAATTTGTGCTTCTATTAGCTGGTATACATTCTCAGGCCCCCCCCCCTCCCCTCCACCCAAAAATCCCAAATTTGACAAGTGCATCCCCCACCCCAATTCTAACACCCCCCCAAAACTCCATATCACCAATCGTCTCCCCACGAAACCTCCCCCCCCTTCCCCCCCACTTCCCCCCCTCCCCAAAAATTACCTCACCCCCTCTGTTTAAAACGTACATAACTCCTAAACTACTGAACCAATCTTAACAAATTGGGTATCGGGTAAAAGGTCTTCACAAGCCGCACCTAGAACACCGAACAAAAAATTTTTAGCCCAACCCCCAACCCTAAAAAACCTCAAAAAACCACTTTATTACGAAAACCTGTCCTACGATTTTCGTACAAAAAATTTACAGTAAAGAAGAATTAGTATAGGCAAATATTCCAATAAACAAATTTTAAAAACCCAATAAACAACCCCAGAATTAACCCCTAAATTAAAAACTTAAATAACTTTCGAAAAAATAAACTTATTACCCCCGAGTTTGGGCTCGTTTTAAAAGCCTCAGCAAACCCTATAAGTCCCCGTACTAATCGCATACAAAATCCCCCCATAAACCCCCAGAAACCCCCTAAATTAATTAAAACGTTGATAAATCCTGACATACTTACCAAATCTTCGCGAGTGAGGTGTCCTGAGAAAGGACTAAACAGGACGAACCAGCTACAACCTGAAACAGAAAAATATATATTAATAAATACCATAGACTATATACTCTATTCTTATAATAGACAGACTACTCGAGCCCCATACACTCGAGTAAATTCTAACTGACAAAAATTTTAATTATTGACAAGAGCCGGAACTCAATATGTCTACAAAACCCGTAAACACGACCCTTATGGGTAAAAGAAAACCAAGACAAAGTGGTGACATCAGTGGAAGTAGCAGAATTAGTATAGCTACAAAACAAAATAAGCCAGAACCTGACATAGACAAACTGGTCATCGATTCAAAAGACATACTAAAAGGAGCTTTGGACCAAATGGCATTGTCTGGAAATTTAAAAACATCAATAAAAGAAGTAGTAACAAACGGCCTTAAAAACCTATATGACATAATAATCGCAGTAAATGAATCGAGGCTCTCTATCAAAAACAATTTAGAAATAGTCATAAGAAATAGGAAATCAGAAGGTACAACGTCGGAGAGTAAAACGGAGAAACCACAAGTGGAAAAAGAAGAAGATACAAAAACAGAAGTCAAAGAAGCAAACACAAAACAGCTAGAAGAAGTGATGAAGGAACTGAAAGCAACCAAGGAAATATCGGAACAAACGTTGAAGGAAGTCAAGGAAATGAAGGAAATGACAGAAAGGAAAAGAGAACAAGAAACGTATGCGAACATAACAGCAAAACCAAAAACAGCAATGAAAGCACCCCAACAAACACATGTATTGCTTGTTTCTTCTGAAGATAAAACAGACACAAGTGATCAAGTTTTAGAAAAAGTTAAAACAGTAATAGACGCAAGAAACACTGGTATAAAAGTAGATAAAATCAGAAAAACTAAAGATCAAAAACTAATAATTGGATGTGAGAATAAACTAGAGTTGGAAAAAATCTCCGAAAAAATAAAAAATTCCGATAAGAAACTAAACACTGAAAGTAAAGAAAACAAAGACCCTTTGATAGTAATAAAAAACCTATTAGCATACAATACAGACGAACAAATAATAAAATCAATTAGAAATCAGAATAAACATATAATACAAGACATATCCGAAGAAGAAATAAGCAATATAAAAATAAGGTATAGAAAGAAAGCAAGAAACCCACATGAAAATCACGTGGTTCTTCAGGTGCCCCCAAGATTATGGAAAATCCTAGTAGAGGTGGGTAAAATACATATAGACCTGCAGAGAGTGATAGTGCAAGATCAGACACCCCTGGTACAATGCTCAAGGTGCCTGGGCTTTGGCCATGGGAAAAAATGGTGTAATGATACCATTGACCTATGTAGCCACTGCTCAGGCCCTCACATAAGTAAGGAGTGTCCCAGCCGCCTGGCCGGAGAGGCACCACAATGTAAAAATTGCACAGCAGCAAAATTGGACAAAGTGGAACACAACAGCTTTGATCTATGTTGCCCGATCAGACTGAGGTGGGATGCACTGGCCAGGTCGAGCATAGCGTATTGCTAAGGTTGTGCCGGGGGCCACAAGTAAACAATCATGCAGTAGGTCACCAACAATAGAAATAAAATTGGCACAAGCCAATTTACAACGCAGTAAGACAGCTACGTACGAATTACATATTGACGCAGCTAAAAGGGGAATAGCAGTTGCCCTTATACAGGAACCGTACGTAGGTGCATTGGGAGAAATGGCAACTGTAAGAGGGTGTAAGATCGTCCAGTGCACTCGAAATCGCACCAAGCCGGTTAAAGCGGCAATACTGGTATACAGTGAGGATCTGCAAATAATTTGCAACCCTACACTGATAACCGAGAATATTGTCGTAGCCGAGCTTGGGACAAGCGCCTGGACAATCACAATTGTGTCAGTCTATCTCGAGGACAGCCAGCCGATAGAGCCTTACCTCGACCATATAAGGAAAATCAAGCAAAAAACGAAGGGTCACTTCCTAATCGGAGGTGACGTAAATGCGTGGAATATATGGTGGGGTAGTAGTAATACTAACCAAAGAGGTGAGACTCTGTTGGGGGCTGTCGGCGAGATGGACCTTCACATATTAAACGAGGGAAACACCCCTACATTCTACACCATCCGGAATAACACGGAGTACAAGAGCTGCGTAGACATTACTGCATGCACCCAAGGACTCCTGGGAAAAGCCAGGAACTGGAGGGTCGACCAGGGAATGACCAGCTCTGACCATAACACCATTTGCTTCGAACTTATAATGGAAGCGAGCAACGATCCAATTCCAACAAGCACCACGAGAATCTACAATACAAAAAAAGCAAATTGGGTAAAATTCACAGAAAAATTTAAGGAAGAATTAGAAAATCAAAAATTAAGTAAAGAAACAATTTCGGAAATTACAGATAGCCAAGAATTAGAAAAAGTAATAGAAAAGTATCAGGATATAATAGAAAATGCGTGTCAAAATAGTATTCCAAAAAAGAAAGTAAAAAATATAGTAAAAATCCCGTGGTGGTCCGAGGAATTGGAAAAGTTGAAGCGCGAAATGGTCACCAAAAAGCGGAGAATACCCTGTGCCGCAAATTCCAGAAGGGAGCATGTAGTCAGTGCCTACCTGAGTGCTCGGCTCAAGTACGAAGTAGCAGCGGAGAGGGCTCAAGTCAATAGCTGGAAAGAATTCTGCGGGAAACAGGACCGCGAGAGCCTATGGGACGGAATATACAGAGTCCTTAGGCGAACATCTAAAAGGCAAGAAGACCAGCTTTTAATGAAAGAAGACGCGGTCCTGTCTCCCGCTGAATCAGCAAAATTCCTTGCGGAAACCTTTTTCCCTGAGGATACTGACAAGGATGATAACACAACACACAAGGAAACCAGGGAAAAGGCCGAAGCAATTGCTGCGGAGATAATGACAGAGGACGACCCTCCCTTCACAAACGCCGAAATCCAGGAAGCAGTGAAGAGCTTCAATCCTAAAAAAGCACCAGGATACGACGGTTTTACAGCTGACATATGCTGGGCAGCAGCAAGTACAGATCTCCCATTATTCGCCAGCATCCTGAACAAGTGCCTGGAACTATCGCACTTCCCAGCACCCTGGAAAAAGGCGACGGTAGTGGTCCTACGGAAGCCCGGGAAAGGTGATTACACCAATCCTAAGGCTTTCCGACCCATAGGACTACTACCGCTGCTCGGCAAGGTGCTGGAAAAGGCGATGGTTCGCAGAATCCGATGGCATATAATGCCTAAGATCAGCCTCAGGCAATATGGCTTTGTGCCCCAGCGTAGTACGGAAGACTCCCTCTATGATATGGTGAACCATATTCGAGATGGCATTACAAGCAAGAAGATCATCGCTGTAATATCACTCGACATAGAGGGAGCTTTCGACAGTGCTTGGTGGCCAGCCATAAAGTGCCGTTTGGTGGAAAAGGGATGTCCCCGGAACATATTTGGGCTAGTCCAGAGCTACCTGAAGGGTCGCTCCGTCGAGCTCAAATATGCGGGGATAAACCACACCAAGACAACCAACAAAGGCTGTATCCAGGGATCCATAGGCGGTCCTCTGTTCTGGATAGCTCTGCTGGACGACTTGCTGTGGGAACTGGACGCGATGGGGATATATGTACAGGCCTTCGCCGATGATATCGTCATTACGATCTCCGAACATCAGACCTCAAACATAGAACGAAAAGCAAAAATGGCTCTCGATCATGTGTATGATTGGGGAGTCAAAAACAAGCTTAAGTTTGCGCCACACAAAACGCAGGCCATGATTATCACCCGCAAACTTAAGTATGACACCCCAAACATACACATGGGCGGGAGACCAATAGTAATAACAGATAAAATAAAAATTTTGGGCTTAATCATTGATAACAAATTAAACTTCAAAGAACATATAAAAATGGTAACAAAGAAAGTAATTGATATTTACAATCCGCTCGCAAGAGCAGCAAAAATTAACTGGGGACTGAGCTCGGAGATCGTAAGGACGATTTACACGGCAGTAGCGGAGCCCATCGTCCTATACGCAAGTAGCGTCTGGGCGAGGGAAGCTAACAAAACAGGAAACAAGAAAATGCTGCACAATATGCAAAGAGGGTTTGCGCAGAAGATCTGCAAGTCATACAGGACAGTCTCATTTGAGGCGTCCCTGGCGCTTGCAGGTCTTCTGCCCCTCGAACTCAGAGCAATGGAGGCAGCTATTTTATATGAGGCAAAGCGAGGAAAACCGCTGGCCCTATTAAAGGGAAGGGAACTCGAGCGCAGAGTCCCATACCTAAAATTACCCCATCCTGCATCTGAGGTGTCCATCGTGTACTCCCACCTCGAGGACCTCGACCCGGATACCGTGGAGGAACGTAGCCGAACAGGGCTGCGGATCTTCACGGACGGGAGCAAGACCCGTGACGGTGTGGGCGCGGCATTGTCATGCTGGAAGCAGGGGCAAGAAACACTGAGCAGAAAGTATAGTCTAGCACCTTACTGCTCAGTGTTCCAAGCCGAAATGCTCGCGCTCCACAGGGCCACGGAGATTGCACTGGGGTCTCAAGAGGAGGAGGTGGACATCCTCAGCGACTCCAGGTCCTCCTTGGACCTATTGCAAAGGTATGATACCACCCACCCACTAGCGCTCCAAATTAAAAGCAAGGTTAGAGAGGTCACGAAAAAGGGGAAAAAATTAAACTTCTTTTGGGTCAGAGCTCACGCAGGCACCACTGGTAACGAGCGAGCTGACGAGCTGGCGAAATCGGCCACTCTAAAAAATAAACATGCACCGGTGTACGACTCCTTCCCAACCTCCACCCTCAAATCCCTTATCCGGGCCGATACAGTATCTGAATGGAATGAGATATATATAAACAGCACAAAAGCCAAAATAACAAAGATTTTCCTCCCGACTATATATGCGGCTTTTAAACTGACACGAAAAATTACGCTGACCCCTGTGCTAGTGCAGGCTCTCACGGGGCATGGCGGCTATGCGGAATACTTGGCGCGGTTTAAATGTATACCCAGTCCAGGGTGCCACTGCGACCCTGGCACTGACGAAACAATCCTCCACCTGTTAACTGAATGCCCAAGATTCTGCATGGCCCGCTGTGACCTGGAGGGAGCCACAAAACTCGATATAATAGAAAGTAACTTGCACAAATTACTGACAGACAAATCCCATCAAGGGATCTTTATAACATATTGCACTTACATAACAAAAGTAGCTAATAAGAGACACAAGGTAGTAGACTAAGTATCTAATAAGTAATAAAAATGGAACACTGGGAAAAAAAAAAAAAAAAAAAAAAAAAAAAAAAAAAAAAAAAAAAAAAAAAAAAAAAAAAAAAAAAAAAAAAAAAAAAAAAAAAAAAAAAAAAAAAAAAAAAAAAAAAAAAAAACCCCAAAGAAAAACTGAACCAGTGCCCAAAAAAGTAATTAAAAAAAGACAAGCATGGAAAGTAGCATACATATATTGGAAACAATATATAATATGTATACATAATTATAAGTAAAATATTGTTAGATATAAGATTAGATAAATAAGATATAGCAAAAGTGTAATTACCAGTAAGAATAAGATATTAATAGAACATGTAAATAGAAAGTTGCATATTGTACCTTCTGATTAAGTTGAAATAAATAACACTGTAAAAAAAGTCTCCGACCACCACGTCGGAGGAGTTTCGGCATCAAATTTAAAAAAAAAAAAAAAAAAAAAACCTAACCTAACCTAACCTAACCTAACCTAACCTAACCTAACCTAACCTAACCTAACCTAACCTAACCTAACCTAACCTAACCTAACCTAACCTAACCTAACCTAACCTAACCTAACCTAACCTAACCTAACCTAACCTAACCTAACCTAACCTAACCTAACCTAACCTAACCTAACCTAACCTAACCTAACCTAACCTAACCTAACCTAACCTAACCTAACCTAACCTAACCTAACCTAACCTAACCTAACCTAACCTAACCTAACCTAACCTAACCTAACCTAACCTAACCTAACCTAACCTAACCTAACCTAACCTAACCTAACCTAACCTAACCTAACCTAACCTAACCTAACCTAACCTAACCTAACCTAACCTAACCTAACCTAACCTAACCTAACCTAACCTAACCTAACCTAACCTAACCTAACCTAACCTAACCTAACCTAACCTAACCTAACCTAACCTAACCTAACCTAACCTAACCTAACCTAACCTAACCTAACCTAACCTAACCTAACCTAACCTAACCTAACCTTTTTTTTTTTTTTTTTTTTTTTTTTTTTTTTTTTTTTTTTTTTTTTTTTTTTTTTTTTTTTTTTTTTAACGTTGGGGAATGCATTTACGCACCGTCCACCTATAACCCCAGGTGGGTGTGTGGGACTCACCAGCTAGAAGAGCCGGTACTACCCACTAAACCCCAACGATCCCAACCCCTCCGCCATAATGGGACGCCGCAGGATCGCTTGCGCATTCCACTACGACGCCCCGGCGGTAGGCCCGAAGGCCACCATCCAGTGAGGCCCCCGTAGGAGCCCCACGCGGCTCCAGAAGTCAGGGCCCGAAACAACGGCCCTCTCCCCTGCAGCCCCACCGCGCCGCCATCAAACGGTGGCGACCCCGTCTGGGCCGCGGAAGCAGGAGACTGGCAAATACCACGACTCCCCTCCTGCCGCGGTCCACCCCTCTACCGGTTGCGAGGCTATTAACAAAGCCTCGCCTCCGGCTCCCCCCCCATCCGATCACGGGACCACCGAAGCGGTCCCGCCACCGGCGGCCACGCGCCGACAGCCGAAGCCACGACGCGCGGCCCCACTCCTCCCACCGAAGTGGGCAGGTCCACCCGAGATCCGGGCTGACCACCTCTCCAAAGGGTGGGGGGGCTGCTCACAAGCCCACTCTGCCACAGCAGAGAAGTGCCCGGAGCAACCCCCTCACCCAACCACACCGCCCACCGAGGCAGGCCACCTTCAAACGGCTGCAGAGGACAGGGAAAACGGCATCGAAACACCGACCCTCTCCCCTGCAGCCCCACCGCGTCCGCCATCTAACGTTGGCGGCCCCCGTCAAGGCCGCGGAGGGCAGGGAGAGCGGCGCACCGTAATACCGACACTCCTCTCCCGCCGCGGCCTACCCCTCCACCGGTTGCGAGCCTGCCACAACAGTCCCGCCACCGGTCCCCATCACCCGATCGTAAGACCGCCGAAGCGATCCCACCACCGGTGGCCGCAACGTCAAGGCCGAAGCCCAAACGAGCAGCCCCACCATCCCGCCGAAGCGGGCCTCCTCCCTTCGGCTGCAGAGGACAGGGAGAGCGGCAACGAAACACCGACACTCCTCTTCCCCTGCAGCCCCACCGCGTCCGCCATCGAAAACGGTGGCGGCCCCGTCAAGGCCACGGAGGGCAGGGAGAACGGCGCACCGTAATACCGGCACTCCTCTCCCTCCGTGGTCTTCCCCCTCAGCCAGCTGCGAGCCTGCCAACACAGTCCCGCAGCCGGCACCCACCCTCCGGAAGCGAGACCGCCGAAGCGGCCCCACCCCGGTGGCCGCAACTCCGGAAGCCGAAGCCTCAACGGAGAGCGGCCCCTCCCTGAGCGTGCCTCTAACCGTGGGGGTCTGAACCACGGTTAGAGGCACGCCCCTGCTGTTGGTCCGCGCCGGATTTCTCCGGTACCACCCGCCCCTCTAAGCGGGTGGCGTTCCCCTATCCGCCACCTGGGGACGCGCCCGGTAGGAGTCAGCTCTCCCCCGGGAACCTAACCTAACCTAACCTAACCTAACCTAACCTAACCTAACCTAACCTAACCTAACCTAACCTAACCTAACCTAACCTAACCTAACCTAACCTAACCTAACCTAACCTAACCTAACCTAACCTAACCTAACCTAACCTAACCTAACCTAACCTAACCTAACCTAACCTAACCTAACCTAACCTAACCTAACCTAACCTAACCTAACCTAACCTAACCTAACCTAACCTAACCTAACCTAACCTAACCTAACCTAACCTAACCTAACCTAACCTAACCTAACCTAACCTAACCTAACCTAACCTAACCTAACCTAACCTAACCTAACCTAACCTAACCTAACCTAACCTAACCTAACCTAACCTAACCTAACCTAACCTAACCTAACCTAACCTAACCTAACCTAACCTAACCTAACCTAACCTAACCTAACCTAACCTAACCTAACCTAACCTAACCTAACCTAACCTAACCTAACCTAACCTAACCTAACCTAACCTAACCTAACCTAACCTAACCTAACCTAACCTAACCTAACCTAACCTAACCTAACCTAACCTAACCTAACCTAACCTAACCTAACCTAACCTAACCTAACCTAACCTAACCTAACCTAACCTAACCTAACCTAACCTAACCTAACCTAACCTAACCTAACCTAACCTAACCTAACCTAACCTAACCTAACCTAACCTAACCTAACCTAACCTAACCTAACCTAACCTAACCTAACCTAACCTAACCTAACCTAACCTAACCTAACCTAACCTAACCTAACCTAACCTAACCTAACCTAACCTAACCTAACCTAACCTAACCTAACCTAACCTAACCTAACCTAACCTAACCTAACCTAACCTAACCTAACCTAACCTAACCTAACCTAACCTAACCTAACCTAACCTAACCTAACCTAACCTAACCTAACCTAACCTAACCTAACCTAACCTAACCTAACCTAACCTAACCTAACCTAACCTAACCTAACCTAACCTAACCTAACCTAACCTAACCTAACCTAACCTAACCTAACCTAACCTAACCTAACCTAACCTAACCTAACCTAACCTAACCTAACCTAACCTAACCTAACCTAACCTAACCTAACCTAACCTAACCTAACCTAACCTAACCTAACCTAACCTAACCTAACCTAACCTAACCTAACCTAACCTAACCTAACCTAACCTAACCTAACCTAACCTAACCTAACCTAACCTAACCTAACCTAACCTAACCTAACCTAACCTAACCTAACCTAACCTAACCTAACCTAACCTAACCTAACCTAACCTAACCTAACCTAACCTAACCTAACCTAACCTAACCTAACCTAACCTAACCTAACCTAACCTAACCTAACCTCACCTAACCTAACCTAACCTAACCTAACCTAACCTAACCTAACCTAACCTAACCTAACCTAACCTAACCTAACCTAACCTAACCTAACCTAACCTAACCTAACCTAACCTAACCTAACCTAACCTAACCTAACCTAACCTAACCTAACCTAACCTAACCTAACCTAACCTAACCTAACCTAACCTAACCTAACCTAACCTAACCTAACCTAACCTAACCTAACCTAACCTAACCTAACCTAACCTAACCTAACCTAACCTAACCTAACCTAACCTAACCTAACCTAACCTAACCTAACCTAACCTAACCTAACCTAACCTAACCTAACCTAACCTAACCTAACCTAACCTAACCTAACCTAACCTAACCTAACCTAACCTAACCTAACCTAACCTAACCTAACCTAACCTAACCTAACCTAACCTAACCTAACCTAACCTAACCTAACCTAACCTAACCTAACCTAACCTAACCTAACCTAACCTAACCTAACCTAACCTAACCTAACCTAACCTAACCTAACCTAACCTAACCTAACCTAACCTAACCTAACCTAACCTAACCTAACCTAACCTAACCTAACCTAACCTAACCTAACCTAACCTAACCTAACCTAACCTAACCTAACCTAACCTAACCTAACCTAACCTAACCTAACCTAACCTAACCTAACCTAACCTAACCTAACCTAACCTAACCTAACCTAACCTAACCTAACCTAACCTAACCTAACCTAACCTAACCTAACCTAACCTAACCTAACCTAACCTAACCTAACCTAACCTAACCTAACCTAACCTAACCTAACCTAACCTAACCTAACCTAACCTAACCTAACCTAACCTAACCTAACCTAACCTAACCTAACCTAACCTAACCTTTTTTTTTTTTTTTTTTTTTTTTTGTTGACGCTGGGGAAACCCATCATGGGGACCTTACCGGCCGTCAATGGGTAAGGTACTGTGAGACTCCTACTCACTAAAACCCACAGCGGAATCCGTCGCCGCAGTGCAATGGGGCGTTGCAGGATCGCTTGCGCATGCACTACAACACCCCTGCGGTCGGCCCGTACCTCGCGGGCCATCCTCGCCTAAATCAGGATGCCCTCGATTCACAGAGCATCCCGACCGCCCCGATGACGTGCAGGGGAGTCAACGAGAGACCCCCCCGCCGTAGCTCCTCTAGGGTGGCGGGAGAAGATGCGCATACCGGCGCCTCCTCTCCCCCAGCCGACGGCGACGAAGAGGGTCTGCTAAGGCGTTAGCCTCGCGTTCCCTCTCCGCCGTCTCCTTCAGTGAGATGACGGCCTCGCTGAAGGAGACCATCGCCGACCAGGACCTCGCGTCGCGAAGCATGGCCCCAACCACGCTTCGCAACGAGAGGTCTCCACCCACTACCGCCATCAGGGCATGGCGCTGGGGAGCCCAAGCGGCGCATTCCACGAGGGTGTGGTGCGAGGTGTCCTCGGTCGCACCACACTCGTGGCATACGGGCGACGGTTCCCGACGCGCAATCTGAAACAGATACTTACCAAAGCATCCATGCCCGGTAAGCATCTGCGTCAGCCTGAACGTCAGGACGCCGTGTGGCCTCCTGACCCAGCGAGACAAGTACGGACGAACCGCACTCACCGTCGCCAGGCCAGCCGCCGGAGTCCCCAGTTCCTCCCACCAGCGCCGGAGCAGGGCCTCATCCGCTAGGCGCCTGATCCGAGCGACTCCCTCCCGCGCTGGACGTTCCCCGCGCGCACGCTCACTCGCCCGAAATTGGTACACCTCGGCGAGCACCTCCGCCTGGAGTTCCCAGGGAGGATCGCCCGCCAGAAGCGTCGCCGCCGTGTACGACACCGTACGGTACCCCCGTATCGCCCTCACCGACAGGACCCGCTGCGCTTTACGCAATTGGGCCCTGTTTGAAGCGGAGAGGGCGTCGATCCACACAGGAGCACCGTACAGTGCCATGGACCTCACCACGCCGGCATAGAGCCGCCGGCAAGGAGATCCAGGGCCCCCGACATTCGGCAGAAGCCTGCCGAGAGCCGAGGCGGCGCTCATCAATTTCGGGGTGAGCTGGGCGAAGTGGACACGGAACGTCCAGCGACCGTCCAGGGTCAGGCCCAAGTATCTCATCTGGGCCCGAACCTCCACCATCCTACCCTGGACTTGCAGGCAGGCATTGCGAGGGGGTCCCCTGCGTGGGCCATGAAAGAGGAGGGCCTCCGTTTTGGAGACGGAGACCCTCAGGCCCAGCATCCCTATCCGGTCGACGACCAGATTGGTGCCGACTGTGGCCAAGCGTGCCGCCTCCTCGTAATTACGACCCCGGGCCGTAACGAGGGTGTCATCCGCATAAGCGATGACACCCAGCCCGGGAAGGAGCGGACACCGCAGGAGCCAGTCATAACCGAGGTTCCACAGAACCGGGCCCAAAACCGCCCCCTGTGGAACTCCGCAGTCGACACGTCGTCGACCAACCACCCCATTTGACCCCGTCCACACGACCTGCCTGTCGCGGAGGTACGCGTCCAACACCCGCCGGAGATAGAGAGGCACCTCATGGTAACGAAGCGCCTCCCGTAGAGTCTCGAACGGCAGGGTGTTGAAGGCGTTGGCCACATCCAACGGAGATAGAGAGGCACCTCATGGTAACGAAGCGCCTCCCGTAGAGTCTCGAACGGCAGGGTGTTGAAGGCGTTGGCCACATCCAACGAGACGGCTAAAAGCACGCCTCCCTCCTCCACCGCGGCCAAAGACCGAGCCTTCAGGGCGTTCAGGGCGTCCACGGTCGACCGACCCGCCCTGAACCCGAACTGAGCCTCTGACAGGCCCGGCCCCACCTCCTCCAGATGCTGAGTGACACGGGCAGCGAGAATTCTCTCGAAGAGTTTGCCCATCTCACTCAGCATCACGATTGGCCTATACGCCGAAGGGGAGTCTAGAGGTCGACCCTCCTTGGGCAGCAGGCACAATCTTCCCTCCTTCCAGATCTTCGGGAACTGCCCAACACGAAGACATGCGTTGAAGAGTTCCCGAAGATCCCCTCCCAGGTATTCCAGAGCGATGCACAAAACCCGCCCTGGAATACCGTCCGGTCCCGGAGCCGTCCGCCTGGCCCGCAACTTGTCAAGGGCCAGGTCAAATTCCCCCTCAGTGATTGGGGGGACTTCCTCCACTCCCTCGAGAGATGAGGGAGGAGCCATCACTGGGGGGACGTGCCCAGACGACTCCGGAAACAACCCTCCCACCAGCCGTAGGAGGACGTCAGGCGGCGTGGTCTCCGTGACCGGGGCACCGTGCGCGCGGAGCTTGTTCCGCGCGCTGATGTAAGGGCGCCCCCACGGATCCCTATCCAGGCCCGCCAACAGTTCTTGACGGGCCGCCGCCTTGGCCTGGCTTATGGCGAGCTGCAGGGCTTTCTTCGCGGCCTTGTAGGCCTGCCGCAGCTCGCTCTCCAATTCAGGAACCAGGCCGTTCCTCCTACGGCACCTCACGTAGGCCCTCCTTGCCCTACTGCTGGCCGCCCGAAGCTGTGCAATTTCGGGCGACCACCAGTACACCGCCTTGCGCCGGCCGATAAACCGCCGCGCCCGCGGCATGGCCGCATCGCATACCCTGGTGAGGGCGTCGCGCATGCGGCCAGCCAGCTCCTCCACATCGGAGCTGGCGCCCACCACACTCCCCTGGGAGCACCATGCCTCCACAATGGCCGCCTCACGGGCCAACTCAGAATCGAGCTGGCCAAGGGCCCACCTCGGGAACGCTCGAGAGGGCCCTCTAGGGCGGTCCATTGGCACCGGACGGGTGGAGATCTCGAATCGGACATAATTATGGTCCGACAGAGTCTCCACCTCCTCCTCTACCCTCCAGTTTAACACGTTGCGTGCGACAGCGGGGGTGGCGAACGTTAGATCCACCACAGATCCCCCCTGCTGCCGCACGCACGTGAATGCCGTCCCCACATTGAGGAGGGACAGCCCGGAGAGTAGGGCCCACACCTGGACAGCTCGTCCACGAGCGTCCGAGGTGGGGTTCCCCCAGGCCAGAGACTTGGCATTAAAGTCGCCGAGGACGATAGTGGGCCTCGGCGACACCCTGCAAACCGCAGCCCGGACGGAGTCAAGAAAGACCTCGAACTCCGCCAGACTACGGTTGGGGGAGAAGTACACGCCGATAATCGCGTACTCCCCCCACCCTGCCACGACAAGTCCCTGGCCCCTCTCGATTGTCGAGAGACGGGGGCCGGTGCTGCTCCCAGACACTATGGCCACAGAGCCCTCAAGGTCCCCCACCCAGTGCGGTTGGGAGGGGACAAAGTAGGGCTCGCAGGCCACCGCCAGGTCAATTCCCCACTCGGCTATGGACTGCAGCAGCAAGTCCTGCGCTCCAGCCGAGTGGTTGACATTTCCTTGTAGGAAGCGCGTGAGTCCAACCATTATGAGGACATCACCGCTTCCTCCTCAGCCTGGCGGCTTCCAGCACTAGGGGCGGCTCTGATCTGCTGAGCCGCCCTACCCTTGGTGACGGGTGGCTTACAGTCCCGTCCACCCATCACATGCCCGGAGGGGCGCCCGGCATCCGCGCAAACCGCGCAGCGCGGAGCCTTTGCCGTGCAGGCAGGAGACAGATGGTCATCACTGCCGCAACGGAAGCAAAGGCGCCCCCTTTCCACCCGAGATGGGCACAGGGGATGGGTATGCCCTATCCCCATGCACCTGAAGCAGCGAAGCGGACGCTGCTCCAGGACCTCCACCTTGGCGGCCGACCACCCGACCAGAAGTCGGCCCGAGTCGACCACCTTCTTGGCTGCCGTGACCGGGCACCTCACGACAGCCGAGCCCATCAACCCCTTCCCCGAGTGGATCTCGCTGACCCAGACGGAATCTACATGGCAGCCGCCCGCACTCGCGACTGCCTCGGCCACCTTTTGTTTGGTGACCGCATCGTCCAGGCCAGAAACCCTTAATTCCCCGCTCTTTATGGGGCGCGCGACAGTAGCCACCCCGTCCAACACCTGGCGAAGTTTCTCCGCCAGGCGATCAGCCACCTCCGCGGGAAGCGAAGACGGGAGCTCCAACAGACGAGCCCCCGTAGCAGCCCTCCTGACCGAGAGCCCCCCAGTAATGCCCAACTGGGGGAGATCCACTCCCTGTTGTGCCCTCTCCAGCAGTTTGGCATAGGTCACTCCCCTAGCCTCCGCCTCCGGCCGCAGCGTCAGAATTACCGCCGCCGTACGAGCGGGAGCAGCCACCTTCGGCTTAGAAGGCGCCGGGGGAGCCCTTGGCAACGGGGCCGCTGCCGGAGCAACAGCATTAGAAGGGGCCGTCTTCTTCCCCTTCCCTTTCCCCCTTTTGGTCACCGTGGCCCAGGTCTCCTCTTGTCGAGCCACCCCGCTCGGCCCAGCCACAGGAGGAGGAGGGGCCGGGGCAGTCTGTACAGGTGCAGCGGGACGTGGGTGCGCAGGAGTTACCGTGCGCTTCTTTTTCGGTTTGCTCTTGCGCAACACCGAACCGCCCCCTGCCACAGCCGCCTTCGACACAGGCGCCTCACTGGCAGGAGCCGGGACCTGAGAGGCAGCCTGTGCTGCCGCCGCCCGCTGCCTGTCCGCAGCCAGAGGAGGGCGCACCGAGTTAGCCGGAAGAAGACGCTCCTCAATTCCGGCGAAACGGGCATCTATCAGGGTGCCCACCGAGGCGACGATAGAGGCCCGAATCTCCTCGAGCCAGTCCCCCGCAAAGGTGTCCGAGGGACCGGCCTTGGCCGCAGCCAGCTCAGCCCTCATGCCGGAAAACTCTCGGCGATAAGCCTTAAGCTCCGACCTGAGCCCTTCCACCTCGCGCTTGAGCCTGGCGTTATCGTTGCTCAAGTGAGCAATCTCGTCCGCGGCCGTGCGCCCAGCAAGCGTCTCCACCACCTGCTGTAGAGAACCCGCCGCCTCCTTCAAGCACTTTATGAAAGTGCCCTTCAAATTTCGCGACTTAAGAGCCACCTCCAAAATCGCCGCAACACTTGTGCCAGCCACCGCCCTCAATTCCTCAGCCGGCATAGCGGCCACATCCCTTGGAGCTGGGGCTTCGTACTCCGACAGCTCCGAATCCGCACGCTGGGGAGAACCCCCTCTGCGGAAGGCTCGCTTGTTCAGCGAGGCCTCAAAGGCCTTCTCCTTGGCCTCGTACTCCAGTTTTTTAAGGTCCGTGCGCGCGCGCACCAGACCCGCCCCACCAGAACCCCTAGAGGTCCTCACCTTGCTAGCTTTTGACGCCCTAGCAGAGATAGTCGACTCCGTTTCGGTCTCAGACCCGGAGGAACTCGCTAAGGGCGCCGCAGCATGGCGCCTCTTCCGTCCAATAGACGTGTCCGTGTCCGCACCAGCGGACGCGTCCGAGTCCATGACCCGGACGATCACAGGACACTCCAAAACACAAAAAACGACACAAACAACCACAACAAAATCCAAACGAAAAGCAAAATCCAAAAACCGTAAAAACAAGCCAAAATTACAACATCAGAGGAAGCAAACAAATCCGGGGTACATAAGCAGTCACAAAAAGTCAAGATCAAGTCAAGCAAACGCAGAAAGATTAAGCAAAAACAAGTTTTTTCAACCTAACCTAACCTCAACCTAACCTAACCTAACCTAACCTAACCTAACCTAACCTAACCTAACCTAACCTAACCTAACCTAACCTAACCTAACCTAACCTAACCTAACCTAACCTAACCTAACCTAACCTAACCTAACCTAACCTAACCTAACCTAACCTAACCTAACCTAACCTATCCTAACCTAACCTAACCTAACCTAACCTAACCTAACCTAACCTAACCTAACCTAACCTAACCTAACCTAACCTAACCTATCCTAACCTAACCTAACCTAACCTAACCTAACCTAACCTAACCTAACCTAACCTAACCTAACCTAACCTAACCTAACCTAACCTAACCTAACCTAACCTAACCTAACCTAACCTAACCTAACCTAACCTAACCTAACCTAACCTAACCTAACCTAACCTAACCTAACCTAACCTAACCTAACCTAACCTAACCTAACCTAACCTAACCTAACCTAACCTAACCTAACCTAACCTAACCTAACCTAACCTAACCTAACCTAACCTAACCTAACCTAACCTAACCTAACCTAACCTAACCTAACCTAACCTAACCTAACCTAACCTAACCTAACCTAACCTAACCTAACCTAACCTAACCTAACCTAACCTAACCTAACCTAACCTAACCTAACCTAACCTAACCTAACCTAACCTAACCTAACCTAACCTAACCTAACCTAACCTAACCTAACCTAACCTAACCTAACCTAACCTAACCTAACCTAACCTAACCTAACCTAACCTAACCTAACCTAACCTAACCTAACCTAACCTAACCTAACCTAACCTAACCTAACCTAACCTAACCTAACCTAACCTAACCTAACCTAACCTAACCTAACCTAACCTTTTTTTTTTTTTTTTTTTTTTTTTTTTTTTTTTTTTTTTTTTTTTTTTTTTTTAACGTCAGGAAAACCCTCTTACGGGTACCCGCTCGCCTGGGGAAGCGAGACGGGTTATGTGGGGCTCCTACCGCGCAAAGATGGTAAACGCGCGGCAGCCTACCCACTAAAAACCTGACGAAAGGCCACTCTGTCGCCATAAGGCTGGGGTCACAGGTATCCGGATTCCTCTGTAAACCCCAGCGGCGAGTGCCTGTTGAGGCACGTCCCGGTGTCAGGGGCTAAGGTGGAAGACCACCCCTGACGGCCTCCTCGAGTAGCGCGCGGACGCCTCCGCGCGCGCCGACTCGGGCCAGATTAATGGACGGCCGACTTCCCCAAGTCGACCATCCTCTGGCTCGTGCTAGGGGGGGAGGCGGCGGTCGTGGGCCGCTCTCCGGCGCCCGGTCCTTCTGCGGCGGAGTGCGAGATCGGAAGTCGCCTCCCTCTCTCTCTCCGCCGCCTCCTTCTGCGACATCACGTCCTCGCAGAAGGACAGGACGGCGTCCCAGGACCTTTCGCTACCGGCCATGGCAGAGATCACAGCCGGCAACGTCAGGTCCGCCCCCACAACACTTTGGAGCGCCTCGCGCTCCGTCGCCCAAGCTGGGCACACCTCCAGCGTATGCTGGGCCGACTCATCGGGACAGTCGTCGCAGTGGTGGCAGCGAGGAGTGGGCTCCCTCCCGGCGACCCGACACAGATATCCCCCGAAGCACCCGTGCCCCGTGAGGATCTGTGTGGTGCGGAAGGTTAGAACGCCGTGACGCCTGCCCAACCACTGCGTGAGAATGGGGCGAACTGCCTCGATAGTCCGTCGGCCAGCGCAAGGGCGCTCCAGCCTGGACCCCCACTCTTGCAAAGCGGCAACCCGCTCTTCCTCCTGCTCGATCTCGCATGGTGCTGAGCTGGGATCCCTGGACGCTAGGCCTCGACGCCGACAATAGATCGACGCCAAGGAAAGCGCATCCAGGTCCCAAGGCATGACACCGGCCAGCACGCACGCCACCTCCCCGGAGATGGTACGGTACCCCCTGATGACCCTGGTCGCCATCACTCTCTGCGCCCTCCGCAGCAGAGCGATGTTGTTGCGAGACAGGCCATCCGCCCACACTGGGGCACCGTACATCGCCATTGAGCGGATCACCCCCGTATACAGCTTCCGACATGCGATGCTAGGTCCACCCACATTCGGAAGAAGCCTACACAATCCTGCGGCCTCCTTTAGCAGTCGCGGCACCAGGGCACAGAAATGCGCCCGGAAGGTCCACCGGCTGTCGAGCACGAGTCCTAGGTACTTCATCGTGCTCTTAACGCCGATGCGGACTCCCCCCACGACGATGTGCGCATCCGGCGGAGGCGCCCTCCGAGGACCGTGAAAACACACGGCCTCCGACTTTTCCAGGGCCACCTGAAGACCCAGCCGCCGTATTCTTCCCACTACGTGTGCCACCCCCGCTGTGGCCAGCATTGCCGCCTCCCTATAGGTTGCCTGTCTTGCCGTGACCAACGTATCGTCCGCATAGCAGGTAACTTCAATACCTCGCAGACGGGCGCCCCGCAGGACCCAATCGTACCCGATGTTCCACAGGAGTGGTCCGAGTACCGACCCCTGTGGAACACCGCACACTACCTCCCGACTTTCCCATCCTCCCTGTCCTGGGAACGTCACCCACCTCTCCGACAGGTAAGCCTCCACGACGCGACGGAGGTAGGTCGGCACCCCATGATAGCGGAGTGCCTCCCTTATGCAGCCCCAGGGCAACGTGTTAAACGCGTTCGCGATATCGAGCGATACCGCGATAACGACATCACCCCGGGAGACTGCTTCCTGCGCCTGGGACCGGACACGCAGAATGGCATCCACGGTGGAACGTCCACCGCGAAAACCAAACTGGACGTCGGAGAGATCGGGTCCAACCTGCTCCAGATGCGCCACCAGACGCCCGGCCACGATGCGCTCGAAGAGCTTCGCCACTTCATCCAGGAGGACGATGGGACGATACGCAGACGGAGATTCCGCGGACCGCCCCGCCTTTTTGAGGAGGACTAGCCTGCCTGCCTTCCACCGCTGTGGAATTATGGCTTGAGCCAGACAGGCAGTGAATAGTCCTCGAACTCTTTGCTCCAAGGAATCCATGGCCAAAACCAACACTCGCCCAGGAATCCCATCAGAGCCAGGGGGGAGACGAGCCACAGCTTCGGACAGCTCCTCCTCGTCCACTTGTGGCACCTCGTTGCCGTCCACCCTCAGTGTCGTCGAGGACATCGATGGCGGTTGATGGTCCGCCTGCGCACCATGTGGGAACAATGTCGCGACCACTTCTCGGACCACGCGAGGCTGGAGAGACTGCGTAAGTGGGGGAGCCCAAGGACGAAGCTGGTTTCGCACCATCCTATAGGGCGTCCCCCAGGGATCGCGATTCAGCTCATCCAGCATTCGCTCCCTGGCCGTGGTCTGCGACTCGGCAATTGCTACCTGCAGGCTGGCCTTCTTCGCTGTGTATGCGGAGTAGAGGCTATCCTCCTCCGCTTGATGCCTCGTTCTATCAGCCTGATTAAGGCTCCTGAAGCGCCGCCTTCGACAGCGCGTGTACTCGCGTCTTGCAGCAACACACTCCTCGCGCAGTTGCGCAATCGCCGCCGAAACCTAACCTAACCTAACCTAACCTAACCTAACCTAACCTAACCTAACCTAACCTAACCTAACCTAACCTAACCTAACCTAACCTAACCTAACCTAACCTAACCTAACCTAACCTAACCTAACCTAACCTAACCTAACCTAACCTAACCTAACCTAACCTAACCTAACCTAACCTAACCTAACCTAACCTAACCTAACCTAACCTAACCTAACCTAACCTAACCTAACCTAACCTAACCTAACCTAACCTAACCTAACCTAACCTAACCTAACCTAACCTAACCTAACCTAACCTAACCTAACCTAACCTAACCTAACCTAACCTAACCTAACCTAACCTTTTTTTTTTTTTTTTTTTTTTTTTTTTTTTTTTTTTTTTTTTTTTTTTTTTTTTAACGTTGGGGAATGCATTTACGCACCGTCCACCTATAACCCCAGGTGGGTGTGTGGGACTCACCAGCTAGAAGAGCCGGTACTACCCACTAAACCCCAACGATCCCCACCCCTCCGCCATAATGGGACGCCGCAGGATCGCTTGCGCATTCCACTACGACGCCCCGGCGGTAGGCCCGAAGGCCACCATCCAGTGGGGCCCCCGTAGGAACCCCACGCGGCTGCAGAAGTCAGGGCCCGAAACAACGGCCCTCTCCCCTGCAGCCCCACCGCGTCCGCCATCAAACGGTGGCGGCCCCGTCTGGGCCGCGGAAGCAGGAGACTGGCAAATACCACGACTCCCCTCCCGCCGCGGTCCACCCCTCTACCGGTTGCGAGGCTATTAACACAGCCTCGCCCCCGGCTCCCCCCCCATCCGATCGCGGGACCACCGAAGCGGTCCCGCCACCGGCGGCCACACGCCGACAGCCGAAGCCACGACGCGCGGCCCCGTCCGGACCACGGAAGGAGAAGACTGGCAAATACCACGACTCCCCTCCTGCCGCGGCCCACCCCTCTACCGGTCACACGCCGACAGCCGAAGCCACGACGCGCGACCCCACTCCTCCCACCAAGTGGGCCAAACCCCCCCACCGAAGTGGGCCCCCAACCAAACACCCCACGCCACCCCCCATCGGGTCAACGGGACCGCCTAAGCGGAACCAGACCCGCGACTGCAACCCCGACAGTTCAACAGCCGCGACAGGGGGAGGCCACCAATCCTTCCGCAAAAGCGGACTTCACTCCACCCACCGAAGTGGGTAACCACCACAACCGGCCGCAAGAGCAGCCCCGTCCTTCTGGTGTCCGTCCGTGACCGTCGGGCCAGCGATCAGTCGACACCCGATCAGTCGACACCCACCACCATCCCCCCGTTAGTGGCCGCAACGCCGTCAGATGCAGCCACTAACGAGAAGCTCCCAATCAGTCCACCGAGGTGGACACCCGTCCGCCCACCGAAGTGGGCACCCTCCCCAACCGGTAGCCGCAACGTCGAAAGCCGCACACTAACGACGAGCGGCACCGTGCGGGTTGTGCCTCAACCACGTTCGACGGCCCGTGGCTGCAGGCCCCCCGCCCCCCCATGCTGTTGGTCCGCGCCGGATTTCTCCGGTACCACCCGCCCGGTCCGAAGGCGAGTGGCGTTCCCCTATCCGCCACCTGGGGACGCGCCCGGTAGGAGTCAGCTCTCCCCCGGGAACCTAACCTAACCTAACCTAACCTAACCTAACCTAACCTAACCTAACCTAACCTAACCTAACCTAACCTAACCTAACCTAACCTAACCTAACCTAACCTAACCTAACCTAACCTAACCTAACCTAACCTAACCTAACCTAACCTAACCTAACCTAACCTAACCTAACCTAACCTAACCTAACCTAACCTAACCTAACCTAACCTAACCTAACCTAACCTAACCTAACCTAACCTAACCTAACCTAACCTAACCTAACCTAACCTAACCTAACCTAACCTAACCTAACCTAACCTAACCTAACCTAACCTAACCTAACCTAACCTAACCTAACCTAACCTAACCTAACCTAACCTAACCTAACCTAACCTAACCTAACCTAACCTAACCTAACCTAACCTAACCTAACCTAACCTAACCTAACCTAACCTAACCTAACCTAACCTAACCTAACCTAACCTAACTAACCTAACCTAACCTAACCTAACCTAACCTAACCTAACCTAACCTAACCTAACCTAACCTAACCTAACCTAACCTAACCTAACCTAACCTAACCTAACCTAACCTAACCTAACCTAACCTAACCTAACCTAACCTAACCTAACCTAACCTAACCTAACCTAACCTAACCTAACCTAACCTTTTTTTTTTTTTTTTTTTTTAACGTGTGGAAACCCTGTTCCCGGGTACCCGCCGCTTTGGGGAAGCGGACGGGTTATGTGGGGCTCCTGCCGCGAGAAGCGCGGCAGCCTACCCACTAAAACCACACGGTGTTCCTTCTCGATCGCCTATCGGCCGGGGCACGGGTATCCAAATTCGTCCGCACCCCGACGGCGAGAGCCGCTTGGCCCGTCCTAAGTGTCAGGGGGTGAAGTGACACCCCCGACGGCCAGCCCGAGTAGCGTGCGGGAATTTACTAGCACACGCTACTCTCTGCCAGATCCCGTGGACGGCCAACTTCCCCAAGTCGACCGCCCTCTGGCTCCTTTCGTGGACCAGGGCGTTTGTCACCCTTCTTCTTCTTCTTCGTTTGTATCCTGATGCAGACAGCACTCCCCACGGGGTGATCCGCAGAGAGCCCAGATGCCTCGCACACTGGACAGTGCGGAACGCCCTCGCATTGGCCCATTTTGTGCCCATCCTGGCCACACCGGAAACATTGCTGACTTCTATTTATCTCGCTTTGGCATACTGCCGCCACGTGACCAACTACATGGCACCTGAAGCACCTGAGGGGCCGCTGATTTAACAGCGTAACCCGCGCCGACACCAGTCCCACCAAAAGACGACCCTTCTTCAGTACTGTTTTCGCTGCGACGACAGGGCAGCGAACCCAAGCCGAGCCTAAGCCGGAACGTCCCCGCCGAACTTCCCCCACTTTGATGCTTTCAGCACCACAGCTTCCAACGCAGCTAATCGCCTGCACCAACTCTTTAGGCGAGACAGAATCATCCAGGCCACTAATGCGCAACTCCACGCACTTAGTGGGCCTGGTGATCTGGACTTCCTGAGGGTCCACAATTCCTACTAGCCGCTCGGCCAGCGCATCCGCCTTCGCTCCTTTGTCGCCTGGCAACTCCAACATTCGCGCACCCGTTGCTGCCAACTTAAAACGGATGTCGGTGATGCCCAGTGTTGTAAGGTCCACATGCCGCTTGAAGTCCGTGAGAACCCCCGCGTATGTGACACCCCGAGCCACAGCCTCCGGTTTTAGTTTTATAGAGATCGCCGCTGCCCGCGGAGGGCGTAGTCTCGGCTTTCTCACCTTCTCTTTTTGTGCTTCCTTCGGGACCGTCTTTTTGTCCTTAGCCTTTCTGCGCACAACCTCGGACCAGCGCTCCTGTTCTGCGGCAGCGCTCTGCGACGGTACCTGAGCCTCGGCAGATGATATTGCCTGACTCTCACTCTTCTTTTTCTTCTTCTTCTTGTTACCCTTCGCCTTCTCTTTGCCCTTCGGAAGGTTAGCTGGAGCCATCAAGGTGGTAACAGATGACTCCACCGCTGTCTCTGTCCGACTTGGCACATCGGCCGCTAAAGGAGGGCGAATTCGCCGCTCAGGAAGAAGGCGATCTTCCAGCACTTCAAACCGGGCGTTAATCATGTTGCCTACTTGAACCATGATTGTCCTAGCAAGTTCATCCACCCCCGCTGGATGTTGTCGCGGGGAGTTTACTGCTACCTGCGCCTGAGATGGTGTAGGACGCAGGTCAGCCCGGGAGCACTCCATCTCTTTCCTCATCGCTGCTAGGTCCCTCCTCAAATCCTGTAGCTCTGACTGAAGACGGGCGTTGTTGGCCCGTAGTTGTGCCACTTCGTCCGAAGCCGTTCTCTTCGCCAGGACGTCAAACACCGATGCAATGGTGCTTGTTGCATCTTTAAGGGCCTTAGTGAAGGTCCCTTTTAAATTGCCAGATTTCTTGGCCACCTTCTCTATAATCTCCAGACTATCTGCCACCATCTTCTGCATGTCCGACGCCAGGACCGCCTCTGTCTCTTTTCCGGTCATAACAAAAGAGTCATCGGACATACGCGAGCTAGCTCGGGTCTGAACAGCCAACGCCAACCCAGCCACCTCCTCCTCTGCGCGCAGTCGAAGCTCTTCCCTCTTAGCCTCGTTTAGCGCTCGTTTGGCCTCTGCCAACCCCACGTATTGTCCTGTAGTTACTGGACGCCCTCTTCCTTTATTGGCCACAGCCCTTGCCTTGGGTCTCCTATCCTCATCCGAAGATCCCGACAGGCTTCCTCGACAATCCCTTGGCCTCTTCCGTAGATACTGAGACCCATCCAAGCTACCCAACGATCCCATGGATACACAGCTGTCATCATCGGAATCCCTGATATACGGTGACACAAGGTCCTCCAATTTGACTCTCGTCAACATGACTCTCGGCTGTGTTGCCGATACACCCACTTCCGCAGCACCTTTACCAGGCGCAACGCCCGCACCTCCGCCCATCTCAGGCCCAACATCTACACCGCCAGTCGCTGGCACGTTTCCTCCGCCCGTCGCAGGCACATCGTCGTTTTGGGGTTTTTTAAAATCATCCATACTGTTCCCACGAGTATGGGGGAAAAAGACGTCCATCTGAGCAGTGCCCCCTGTACCCAGATAAGCCTCCTCGTAACCCGCTAGAGTGTCGGCCGGTACCCTAGCGGGGAAAGCAGTAACGACTGAACCGCCCATCAGCCATGCATCCCCTCACGCTGCTGCGCCGCTTGGGATTCGGGGTAATTTTTTATAGAGGTTTTCTTCCTCACAGCCCGGACAATGAAGCCAAGGCTCTCGGTCCTAGCTCCCGGCCGCTAGACATGTCAACGACACCGGGATCCGGGATTACGAGATTCGGGGGAGGAGCGGTGCACATAAGTGCTAGCCCAGCTGCGCAGTTAAGCACCCGCCGGACTCGCCCCACCTCCGCGCTTTTCTGTCAGGGTGTGCTCCCTTAGGCCGTGGGGTTAACAAACCCCTAAAGGCACGCCCATGCCTACTGGTTTTGGTCCGCGCCGGATTGCTCCGGTACCACCCACTCACGAAGAGCGAGTGGCGTTCCCCTATCCGCCACCTGGGGACGCGCCCGGTAGGAGTCCAGCAACTCCCTCGGGAACCTAACCTAACCTAACCTAACCTAACCTAACCTAACCTAACCTAACCTAACCTAACCTAACCTTAACCTAACCTAACCTAACCTAACCTAACCTAACCTAACTAACCTAACCTAACCTAACCTAACCTAACCTAACCTAACTAACCTAACCTAACCTAACCTAACCTAACCTAACCTAACCTAACCTAACCTACCTAACCTAACCTAACCTAACCTAACCTAACCTAACCTAACCTAACCTAACCTAACCTAACCTAACCTAACCTAACCTAACCTAACCTAACCTAACCTAACCTAACCTAACCTAACCTAACCTAACCTAACCTAACCTAACCTTTTTTTTTTTTTTTTTTTTTTTTAACGTGTGGAAAACCCTGTTACGGGTACCCGCTCGCCTGGGGAAGCGAGACGGGTTATGTGGGGCTCCTGCCGCGCAAAGATGGTAAACGCACGGCAGCCTACCCACTAAAAACCACACGAAAGGCCACTCTGTCGCCATGAGGCTGGGGTCACAGGCATCCAAATTCCTCTGTAAACCCCAGCGGCGAGTGCCTGTTGAGGCACGTCCCGGTGTCAGGGGCTAAGGTGGAAGACCACCCCTGACGGCCTCCTCGAGTGGCGCGCGGACGCCTCCGCGCGCGCCGACTCGGGCCAGATTAATGGACGGCCGACTTCCCCAAGTCGACCGCCCTCTGGCTCGTGCTAGGGGGGGAGGCGGCGGTCGTGGGCCGCTCTCCGGCGCCCGGTCCTTCTGCGGCGGAGTGCGAGATCGGAAGTCGCCTCCCTCTCTCTCTCCGCCGCCTCCTTCTGCGACATCACGTCCTCGCAGAAGGACAGGACGGCGTCCCAGGACCTTTCGCTACCGGCCATGGCAGAGATCACAGCCGGCAACGTCAGGTCCGCCCCCACAACACTTTGGAGCGCCTCGCGCTCCGTCGCCCAAGCTGGGCACACCTCCAGCGTATGCTGGGCCGACTCATCGGGACAGTCGTCGCAGTGGTGGCAGCGAGGAGTGGGCTCCCTCCCGGCGACCCGACACAGATATCCCCCGAAGCACCCGTGCCCCGTGAGGATCTGTGTGGTGCGGAAGGTTAGGACGCCATGACGCCTGCCCAACCACTGCGTGAGAATGGGGCGAACTGCCTCGATAGTCCGTCGGCCAGCGCAAGGGCGCTCCAGCCTGGACCCCCACTCTTGCAAAGCGGCAACCCGCTCTTCCTCCTGCTCGATCCCGCGTGGTGCTGAGCTGAGATCCCTGGACGCTAGGCCTCGACGCCGACAATAGATCGACGCCAAGGAAAGCGCATCCAGGTCCCAAGGCATGACACCGGCCAGCACGCACGCCACCTCCCCGGAGATGGTACGGTACCCTCGGATGACCCTTATCGCCATCACTCTCTGCGCCCTCCGCAGCAGAGCGATGTTCTCGCGAGCCAGGCCATCCGCCCACACTGGG
>FR989982.1:30461651-30838137 GCA_905404265.1 Fabriciana adippe | reverse complement strand
TTTTTCTACCAGGCCCATCTACCCGCATTTTAATAATAAAATGAATTCTGGTGAAGGCCCCTCCGGCCTTTCATACTTTTTTCATACTTTTTTTTTTAATTGGCTTTATAAATAAAAATATGCAATAAATAATAAATCAATCTCATCAGTAAGAAAGACGATCTCAATCAATGAAATGTCAGTAGATGGCGTTTAGTAGTTTTTGTTTGTCAAATACATTCGCAAAACATTCGCATCGTTTCTTGCGAATACGAATGCGAATGTCAAAAAAAAAAAAAAAAAAAAAAAAAAAAAAATATATATATACCAAAACAACATTTTTTACAATTTTTGTCTGTCTGTCTGTCTGTCTGTTTGTTCCGGCTAATCTCCGAAACGGCTGGACCGATTTTAACGGGACTTTCACTGGCAGATAGCTGATGTTATAAGGAGTAACTTAGGCTACTTTTATTTTAGAAAAAGAATTAGGGTTCCGCGAAAAAAAAAATTAAAACCCATGAAATTGTGAACAAAATCCGCGTACGGCGTACGCACCCGAGCAAAGCGAGGGTAAATCGCTATATAATTTAAATGAATATCTTAGGAATAGCAAGCTACTATTTATGATATATTAACATAGCTAACCGTGAAAACGTACCTAGGTACGAATGAGCGAAGCGAGCGTGAGTCGCTAGTAATAAATAAAAATGTTGGAACATTAGCACACAGCACCAAGCTGGTTATATTGTATATTGTGTTATGGATACCGGATAATTGATACACTGCACATATATAACTTTTAAATACATACATATTATAAATATAATCACAAATGACTGGAGTACAAACATTTGCGCTGATCACACAAATGAATGCCTCCAGCGGGACTCTAACCTGCGACAGTTAGCACAGCAAGTAGGGTCACTACAATCTGAGCCAAACGTGTCGTCAAAAAAGTTTCTATTTTATTACGTTAGGATCAGCGATCAAACTTATGCTCTTGTGATAGTGATGAAAAAAAATAATTAAAAGATTGTTCAGAAATGTATCAGGAAGCTACAACATTACTTAATTTAGAGCGGCAAAATACGCAATAATAAAAAAAATACATAAGTATATTACATAAAAAATATTAAAATTAATTAAATCGGTTCAGAAATTCAAGTTTATCTATCTATACATATAATAAAATTGTAGCTAAACTGAATCTGTACATTAAATATTTTTTGGAAAATCTTATTGAAATAGACTTTATTATTTTCGGCTGACTCAATTTAAATTTGCCATCGATACGAGAAGAAGAAGAAGATTGATACAGAAGCCAAATTTATAGTTTTTAGAATTTTTGTCTGTCTGTCTGTTTGTCTATTACCGCATCACGGGAAAACCACTGGTCAGATTTTGATGAAATTTGATATACGATACTTTTTACTGCGGGAAAATATCTCATCTCTGAGCTAAACGTTGAAACGGAACTAGGGACGAACCCGAGCGAAGCGAGGGTGAGTTGCTAGTACATAAATAAAATTGAAGTGTCATAATAAAAAGGTTTTTTACTAAATGCATATGAAATTATATACGGTACTTATAAGAAAAATACATTTAAAATTTTTGTCTGTCTCTCTGTTTATTTGTTCCGGCTAATCTCCGAAACGGCTGGACTGATTTTGACGGGACTTTTACTGGCAGATAGCTGATGTTATAAAAAGTAACTTAGGCCACTTTTATTTTAGAAAAAGAATTAGGGTTCCGTTAAAAAAATTAAAACGTACCTAGCGACGCTTCCGAGCGGAGCGCGGATAAGTCGCAAGTATTCCCTATAATTCGACCTTAATATCTTCACGCGTTGAGAAAATGTTAGAAATGATCCCATAAGATTTCTTTTTCATTATCAGGTATTCAACCTTGAAAATGGGAGGAGATAGAGGTTAGTCATGAGAAATGAGGCCGTCTTGATCAAGCAAACCCACATGCGAACACTAGTGTATCAGGCAAAGATGAAATAGCACAAGTAGTCGCTAATGTGCCCGTCATCCGTGTATTACCAATTAACATTCACACGACGGACGGATCGGAAGCCCTGATCGTATTTACTGCCCCCGTTGGTATTAGGCGTATATTGATTTTTATTACTACACTAGTTACTTACCCACGCTTTACTCGGGTGTTCCTTTTCTGTTTTAATCTACACTAATATTATAAAGAGGAAGGATTCGATTGTTTGTTTGTTTGCACCGAATAGGCTCCGAAACTACTGAACCGATTAAGATGAAATTTGGTGAGAAGATAGTTTGAGACCCTGGGAAGGACATAAGATAGTTTTTATCCCGGAAATCATCCCTTAAGGGATTGAAAATGGGGATAAAAGTTTGTATGGGTAATCAACCTATGGACGAACCAGAGCGAAGCGAGAATGAGTGGCTAGTTATAATATATACAGAATATTTTTATAAAACGAATATTTTTCTTGTACTTTTGTTTCTACGTGGGATGGCTGAAAGTAGCTGATGCCCTTATACATTCCTTCGGCGAAGACGACGATGATATTGAGTGTAATTGACTTATAGATTTAATTTAAGGGACATTAAGTTAAATAATGTTTTTTATTCAATAGCTTAAATACGTTAACTGGCACAAAATACTACCAGTATTGAATGGTTTGGTAAAAACTAGCTCAAAATTTAAGTGAAAAGTTAAATAAATTGAAAATTAAGTTGTAAAACTAAAAAACAAAAGCGAGTGGCGTAGTAAATGTATGACCCCGCCAGGACTCGAACCTGGACTCTCTGAGTGTCGTCAGAGGCGCTACCAATTACGCCACAGGGCCACATGCACGAGTGGCGAAATATCCTACTTCTTCAACTCTCATCTACATGTTTTTACAAATAAAAGAGGTTTTTTAAATAAAAAAAAATATTTGAACGAATTTGTTTTATTTGGAATTAAAATAGGACCCTTTTTAAATCAAAACAGCTGCTTATTGCAGTGCAGATAAAAAAATTACGCTGTAGAAAAAAGCAAGAAAATTTTTGGCTTTCTGCAGTCCTTCTCCAAATAAACTTTAGTTATGCCGAAGCTCCTCCTTACGCGTAAGATGCTTAAAAAGACGTAAAAAGTATTTTCTTCACGTATTACACATATCTACCACAGCGCCACCTACCGACCCTAGACTGTGACATTATGAAACATATTCGCAATGTGTGGACGTCACTTTGGTTAACTAGGATACAACCCTTATTAATTCGAACAACGCCATCTCCTGAACACAAGACAAAACTCATATATGTTGCGTATTTTCGTTTTCACAAATAATTTATACGTATAATAAAATTATAATAGAGTCGAATCTGTATATTAAATATTTTTTGGAAAATCTTATTGAAATAGTCATTATTATCTGTGTGTATTAACCACAGTGTACTAAAAAATAACAGTGGGCTATCGCCTTTGATGTTTGAAGAAAAGGCGACACCGCGTAGCGTACTTCGCATTACGCAGGGTTGTTACAGTTTTTTTTTGTAATTTAATTAAAATATAATATTATTATTTAGTTATTTATCGAAGTTCTTCATAGCAAAGAATACAAAAAGGCATTTCGCGGAGGCAAATTCAAATAGAGTTTTACAAAATTTCATATAATAATAATAATAATAAACCTTTTATTTCTTTAATAAAAAATATAATATACAATTGATTTAACAATTATTTGATTTGATTAAATGGATATTTCTAAGCGACATTATAATTAATTTAATGAATAACTAGATAATTAGAATGAAATAAATTAAGTTATAATAAAAATAAATTAAATCTAGCAAAAGTCAAATTGAATTTAGTTATATATAAATTTATCATTATTTTCAATTTTTTAGCAAAGTTAGTTTTATATGATATATGATATAATGTAAATAATAGATTTCCAAATCACCTATCATAAATGGGCAACGGACAAATATTTTCGGTTTCTAGATTTACTGGATTTGAAATTTCTGTTATTAAACTTAATTATGTAAAAAATCCTCATCCTAATAAATAATTTTAGCAAAAAATATATAATATAGCACAGGTAGTATGAACCATTTTAATTGCTTACAAATTAAAATAAACGCGCGATAGCCCTTAAAGTCGTGTCCCGAGCTGCTTACTAATTCGGGCGGCAGAAATGTATGCAGCTCGGGCTCGCCTACCCGCGTCTCACCCCTCACACCCCGCACGATTGCTCTGTCTAGACGGCTTCGTTGGATGACTGTATTGTTTTATAGACTGTGGTATTAACCGTCCGTCCGTCTGTCCGTTTGTCTGTCTTTATCTAAGTCTTGGCTCCTACCACCTGTCTTTCTTTCTCCAATCATCTATACAGTTCCATCTATACAGATAAATAATATTGAAGTGTCTGTGTGTAATGTCAAAATAACAGCTTTATACTAAACGCATATGGAATTATATACGGTAATCAATCACTTTCATGTACATTATATTTTTCATGTTCATTATTTTCTAAAAGCAGACAGTCTTTTATTTGCTCTTCATTTAGGTGAAAGTAAGAAATCTTGATATTCCAAAAACAAAAAAAACAATATGAAACAAAATAAAAATAATAAAACGCAAATAGTCGCTACCGGGTAAAAAACACCCTTAGGCACTTTTTACCTCTGATGTAGCCGAACACAGCGCGCCAACTGGCCCTCAATTCAAAATAGTGAATTGTCGTACCTCTGTCGAAAGGTACCTAAAATGAAATTGCATAAAAATAAGCAGAAAAATAAATATTTACGAAATTATGCACTATGTTACCACATACGGGTAAAAGGTGGTCATAAAGTTTATAAGGGCAAACAAGTATTTATGATCAGAATTACTTGAAACTTGGTATTAATGCTCTTCAATACAATTAAATAAATATGTATTTAAGCACTTTTTGAAATTCAACCCTTCAGGGGGTAAAACTGGGCAGTAAAATTAGAGTTGGTTGAATATATTTAAACAGAGTAACATTACTGTGTGGGATATAAAGTAGAGAACGGAAATTATATCACGAATCTAAAGGAAAATTATGTATAACTTCTCGGCTGGCCACAGCAGTGACAACTATCTGATGAGAGAACCTAGCTAGAGTGTATCCTGCTATCTATATCCTCCTTTTGAAGGTTGGCTTACCTGTAACGAAAAATCACGTAAGTAATGCAACGGGATTAGGCTGTGAGTAATTCTTGAAACATTATAGATGTCACTGTGTTTGCTAGATGTGCTCAAGGGGAATCAGTATTCACACCTCACCATTGAACATCACTGATAACCTATGAGTATGCCTTTAAATTTAATTTATAGTAATTCCTCCTTCAAGTTTGCTTTGCAATGACCATTAATATATCTCAGGACCAGTCGTTAAAGGAACAGGCATAAACTTAAGAGAGGATTGCTTTTCACAGGGACATTTTATAACCCAGAAATAGACAGAACATCGACCAATGTGGTACATTTGTGGTTGGTTTTTGGCGTAGACTAAGTTAAGGGAATTTGAAGTGATTACATAAATGAACACATAATATTAAAAAATTCGATATGACAACATATAAATTCAATGGAAATTAAAACTGAGCATTTTTTTTGTCCACGCGAGCTTATCCGCGGGCAAAAATGGAAATTTATTATGTAACTTAAAAAAAAAAACGATAAGGAGGGAGACTGTAAGCTTCAGGTGTATATAGCATTGAGTCTTTAAAAATAACGTAGCCTGTTACTATTTCTTAGGTAAAAGTTCTATATTAGCCGAGTTATATGATTCTAAAATAGTAAACATTGTATGCGAGTTGTATCATTGACTCTCTTACTCTAACTTTGGAAAGATGGTGTAGAAAAATGTGCAAAAATTAGAAGCAATGGAGCTTGCTAAATACCTAAAATGAATATACCTACATTTAACATCTTTTAAGATACTCGATATTTTGAGTTATAAAAAACAATATGAAACACGAATTTATTTTTGCAAATAATAAAGTATGTATTGCTAGAAAGTGTTTTTTTTTTCGTAGTTTGATAGCGGGTGAAACCGCGGGTTCTGCTAGTATAATATATGTTTATTAAGAAAAAATGAATCAAAATGTCCTTAAAATCTTTTTTTCATACTTGGATTGATCTTTGGGTAACCTGAAAATATTTTAAATGAAAATTAAAAACAACACTAATGGTCAGAAGAGGAAGGTATAGTTTGTTAAAGTAGAAGGGAGTTAACAATATAATCAGTATAAATTAAAAATTTAAAAACCCCCTGCGCAAAGTACCTCCCAGCAGTGAAGGCGGTAACAGTGATAGGTACATTACATACCTATCACTGGTTAAAGCAAAGAATCAAAGGTTTAATGTAGAATGCAGTTCTCTGGAGACCATCATTCTGGTTGCAGCACCAGATCAACGTGACCCGTATTGCAAGATCATAACCTGCAAGGTACCTACTCATTGAAACTAATCTATTGAACCCAAAAATACGATATGTCTGCTGTGAGTTTTCGTAGAGTTGGGTTCTCTGGAGACCATTCTGGTTGCAGCATCAGGTCGAAGTTATCTATTAATTGTCATTTAACGATTACACTGGCACGCGTGAAGCACTTAATCGAGTCAAAATGATTCATCATTGATTCATCATCATTTTGGAAAAGAGCTGATACTCTTACACTGCTGGACCGATATTAACCAAACATCGCTAAGAACCACCGAAAGGAAACTGGCTTTTAAATGAAAAAAACCGCATCGAAATCGGTCCATCCGATTGAGAGCTACGATGCCACAGACAGATACACACACACACACACACACACAGACAGACAGACATCGATGTCAAACTTGTAACACCCCTCTTTTTGCGTCGGGGGTTAATAAAAACATAGTTCTTCATTAGAACAATTGTAATTTTTAGTAAAATTAATTACAATCTTTAATGTTGTAAAGATTATACCTTGTTAAATCGGATTAGGAGTGCTAAAAATTTAGTTATACTAATTCGCCCTAGAATCCGCAGCAACTACTATGTTTTACCCGTGATTTTATATCAAATTCAAAAGTATAATTTATTTAAATTTAAGTAAATTGATGATATACCGACCGACGTACTCCAATCCATGAGCACCAGGAGGGAGATGCAAGGGGATGCACCCCCCTACCGTGAATGAAAATATATTTAAATTTAGATATCTGCGAAGAAAGATAATAAATAAGGTATCAATAAAAATTATAAAGTTAATTATTTAAATATAAAAGACTAGCAGAACCCGCGGCTTCGCCCGCGATTAAGCTTTATTACATGCAAAAATAAGGAAAACAAATTTCATTTTAGCGATCGTAATTCTAAATATCCAGTATCTTAAAAGATGTATATTCGTAAAATTCGTATATTCTGTAAATAAATGTACACTTTAGGTATTTAGCAAGCTCTACTACCTGTATTTTTTTTGAAAAAAAAAATGATATTTTTATTGTTTTAGTTGTCGTTTTAAAGGTAAATATCATTTTCCGTGCATCAATTACAGAGTTTCATACAAACTTTCATCCCCTATTTGACAGCCTTATAGGATAAATTTCAAAAAATTCTGAAATACGTATTCATTTAATTGTATTCAAGAGCATTAATAACAACTTTCAAGTAATTCTGATCATAAATAATTGTTTGCCCATATAAACTTTATCACCCCCTTTTACCCTCTTAAGGGATAAATTTCAAAAAAAATCTAATACATATATTTCTAATTTTTCATCTTAAAGCTAAATACCACTTTCTGTGCATTTCGCGTTAAGAATGACAGAGTTTCATACAATCTTATATCACCTATTTTACCCCCTTAGGGGATGAATTTCGGAAAATCCTTTCTTAGCGGATGCCTACATTGTATAAGGAATATGTCCTCCAAATTTCACCTTTCTACGACCAGCGGTTTAGGCTGTGCGTTGATCGATCAGTCAGTCAGGACAAAGCATTTTATGTATATATAGATTACTTAGTACTTTAATGTGAAGAATTAAATGCACCCCCCTGGAAATAAATCTGCCGCCGCCCATGTTTCGATCCCTCATTATCGGGTTCGTCCTTAGACAAAAAACAATCTACCCCACGGGAACCGTACATTTTTCCGAGATGGTATATAAGCCTATAGCTTTCCTCAATTAACGGGCTATCTAATGCAAAAAGAATTTTTCGAATCGGATTAGTGATTCCTGAGATTAGCGCGTTGATCGAATCAAATTCCTTGTAGTCCACAAACGCCAAGCAAAGAGGCCAGTTATTCTCCTCAGTCTTCGGTATAATCTGCCGCAACATATGAATGTGGTCTAGCGGTATTAAAGCCTTTATGGAAACAAGCTTGTTCGGGTGGCGGGAACCATTAAACCTGCGTTCGAGACAGTTCGTAAGGATTTCCAAAAATACTTTGTAGACGTGGATCAGAAGCGAGATGGGTTTAAAATTATTTAACAAGTAAATAAATTCTCGGCCTCAGATTAAAAAATACATGTACCTAATCATAACGCTTATAGCCTTTTACGCAATTTCTTTGTTCGTTGTTAAATCTATACTAATATTATAAAGCTGAAGAGTTTGTTTGATTGTTTGTTTGTTTGGTCGAACGCGCTAATTTCAGGAACTACTGGTTGGAATTGAAAAATTCTTTTTGTGTTGGATAGTCCATTTATCGAGGAAGGCTTTAGGCTATATAACATCAAGCTACGACCAATAGGAGCGGAGCATAAATGAAAAATGTTGCAAAAACGGGAAAAAATGATTCCTTTTGAGAGCTTTCGTTGCGTGCGCTGCGTAAACGGTTAAAGTTACACAAAAATAGTGTATGACGGAATTGTTCCCCTTTAAAAGTTCTAAAAAAAAGTCCGCGACAACATATGTCTATCTTTTAAGGTTGACTCAATATAACCCTTTTTATAGTAATCAACTTTGTTCTAAAATAATGCATTACTTCCGAAGGTGTTTTTATAAACATGATATTAATCCTTATCCAAATAAATATGTTTTTCATCACAAGTATTTAATGTATGTATCAATTTTGATCAAAAGATCAAAATTGCCCTTGACATCATTTGATTTCAATGAATATCTCAGGAGATATGATAGTTTTAAAATATACATATTTAAGTTTACGCAGACTATGGGTGAGCGCGCTCTCAGCCCGATGCAAGGCGAGGGCGGGGCGGTCGTGAGGGGGGAGGGCGCTCACCGCCGCCCGGTAGCTCTGCGAGCAAAGTCACTATTCCACGCGGACGAAGCCGCGGGCAAAAGCTAGTCTTGAACAAAATGAAATAAATAAATAAATCCACAGATCTCGTTTCTGCCACGACCTTCGGGTACACTGAAAACGAATCTGCCAAATGAACTGAATTAAATCATTATTTTATAATTTTTAGAAAGGTTTACTAATATTAAACATTCTAACATAAATATTATTAATTTCTTTTAATTAAAAGTGCGCACTGCACAATGATAAAATACTATTATAAAACTCATAAAACTTCGGAAAGTACTTCCCCCGTTATGGAGGCCGGAGGGTAGAGGTAAGGAGAACTATCTTTTATGCGTACAATTTGAAAAGTGTCTACCTGCAGCAGGTATAATAAGGGGCCATCCATAAATTACGTCACACGAATTTCGTGATTTTTTTACCCCTCCCCCGTCCTTGTCACAGCTGGTCACACTTGTGAGACTCCCCCCCTCCCTAGTGTGACGTCACATATTTTGCAATTTTATATCCATTTAAATTATTTTTTATTTATTATTTATAACATGAACATCAATTTAAACATTTCAAGAAATTAACAAAACAAAAAACGATTACTTTACGATTTGGAAATGTGACGTCACGAAATCTAGGACCCCTCCCATCCCCCTGTCACACAATGTCACACTTCGTCCACCCCCTCCCTCCCCCTTAACGTGTGACGTAATTTATGGATGGTCCCTAAGCGGTGTATAACAATTCAGAACCCACCAGAATGGCGCTAGCGTTGCATGAGGGTATGATATGAATTTAGCAGTCGTGAACTGTGTTGAGTTGAAAAATTTAATATTTTGAGTAGCTTTTTACAACTTGGGAGTTTTTAATTGAAAACTTGTAATGAGTAGAATGCGATATGATATTACAAAAATGTGACTCGCAATATACGTACAAAAAATAAAAATTACAAAAATTTCTGACCAATGAAAATGTCGACATTAAAATATTTACAATCTTTTAATTACATTATCGAATCGTCGTAAATATGAACGAGAGGAAAATAGCGCAAACTTTTTGCATTTTTTCGTCATTCATTCTTCCTACATGTCCAACTATACATGGCTCTAAACATAATATTAATCTCTTCTCTCTCTAGGATGAACCAATATTGGAGCGTACATGTAAACTATTATCGTTTGCTTATTAAAGGAAAAAAACAACAAAAATAACTCCTCCTTGTTAGAAGTCGGTTAAAAAGGTAAGTCAGAATTGACGATATACGTCGTTTAGGTACACCGTACAATAATGTAGTACCATACATAATAAAGTTTGTCCGTCAATCGGTAGTCGTTCAAAATAAAACGAATTATGAATTATGCAGCATTTTTATTTGATTGCGTCATACAAACGAGAAAATTTAAATACTAGTACAATATTATGCAAAACTGTTATCTACATAAAACTTTTCATTATATTTTTGTATAAATAATTTAATAATGAACATGTTTTCATAACGAACCATGTGTATATTCTACAAAAATAAACTAAATAAAAAAAAAACATATCGTCAAAAATATTGTCTTCACGTACCGCTCGTTGTTACAATCATGTCACCAGTGAAATATACTAAACCAATTAAAAATAAGTACAAAATAATGAAAATGAGAAATTATAATTTAGTAATATAAGTTTATTATATTTTTAAAATATCTTACAATCACATCTCAAAGAGCGTCGTTGTTAAATATAATTAATAACAGAGGATATATGACACAAGTCAGCTGCCACGGTGGGCGCGACCGCGTGGCGACCGCGAGGCGACCGCGTGGCGACCGCGTAACGACCACGACGCGACCGCTTGCATGGCAACTGCCGCGTTACAGATTAGTTTACAGCTAGAGGTATAATAATGCCCAACGATTACAAAACTCGCGCAGGGTACACATATAAGGCAAATATTGACGGACGGCCACAGAGCAGCCACAAAGCAGCCACACGAGCCCGGCTGCGCTCGAGTGGCTCTCGCCCTGCAGCTTGACTAGAGGAGCCGCCCGGCATTGCGACTCGCAGCTCGTGATTATTAACAAAATAAATTATAATCACCTACAAATAAATAGCACATTTTCTTAAAATATATTAATTCATCTAAAACATGAGAAAATAAAAATCACAATGCTGTGTGTTGAGCATGAATGGGAACGCGTTAAACAAATATAAATACACATTCAATGATCTTACAATAAAACAATTATCCTAAATTATACTATAAATAAATTTGCACCATGGATGTTTCAAGAAATGACACCAGTAATGTATTCAGAGTTGCGGCCGACGCGACGTGCGATGTGCGATGTGCGACTGCAATCCTTCAACAAGTACGGTCAAGCTTTCCCAAAACTAATATCTAAAGTCACGCAACGGCTCTGCGTCCGTCCACCTGTTTTCGTGTCTCCGTGTGTCTGTGTGTACGTGTGTGTCCGAGCCGCTGCCGACGCTGAACGTATTACACTAACTTGTGATGCGGATGACAGGCACAGCCGTAACAGTTATCAGTCGAAAATAAACTTTATCTATAATAATATAAGTGTATTTTGACAAACCTGCGCTATTTATGATCATGAGTCTCGTTTATACGCTACCTATATGCTAATAAATATTCTAAAAAGAATTTTTGGTGGTTATATCTCGTACATTACGACTAAATGAGATTTGGCCGCTCATCGGTGGCGGCGGCGGCGACGACACGTGAGCGCGACGAAAGCACAGCACTCGACATGCGCACACTACCAGCGTCTGTCCCACGCACCGCGCTCGCAGCGCCCGTGTCCCGACATGTCAGCCCCAACCCTCTCCCCTTCACCTCCCCTCTACCGCTCCTCCACTTCGCCTCCACCTCGATGGTCCAATAAATCGAATCTGTGATGATCCATAATTCTAATTTGCGAACGCAACCAAATATCTACGGTCTATTTGGTATTATATTTTGTGGTGTGTTAGGGTGTGTGGCGATGAGTGGTGCGAGTGGGGGGTGCGCCTACGAGTGTATGTCCGCGGGCTTGGCGGAGGTGCACACGTAGACGTAGTCGCCGTCGGAGGGGGGGCGCGGGCGGGGCGGGCGGCGCGCGCACGGCGGGCGGCGCTAGGCGGGCGCCACCTGCCACACGATGAGGTGGCTGCGCGCGGCGCGCTCGGCCAGCGAGCTGTGCCCGCTCGACGACCCGTCCTCCGCCGCCACCACGCTCTCCTCCATCTCCGAGTCCGCTGTGAACACGACAACGAGCAATCGTTACTGACTAATTATGAGCCACTCTCGACGCAATCGTCTAATTGTAAATATATTGCTATTACGTCGGGATACAAAAAAAGCATAATATTTGGTGCACCTTTTGTAATGACCTTAACTTAAATGAATAATGTAGATAAATAGCTATTTTAAAATATGATCCGCTCTTACTAATTTCATGTTTTGCGACCTCATTGGTAAAAAGCGAGTTTTGTGATAGATTAATTTTATCTTATTATTTATATAGTGGGTAGCAAGTTAAGAGGTTTAATTAAAAAAAAAATAAACTATCCCTTCATGTGAAAGTTTTTGTCTATCAAACTAGAGATATAGACTTTTTGCCATATTTATTATATTGTTATTATTATTATATTATTGCTGACGAGTACATACTAGCGGCTCACCCTCGCTTCGCTCGGGTTCGCTTCTAGGAAAACAAAAATAAACCTATCCCACGGGGACCGTATATTTTTCCTGGATAAAAGTAACCTATGTGCTATTCCAGGCTATAATTTATCTCTGTGCCAAATTTCATCCAGGTCCGTTCAGCCGTTCTAACGTGATTGAGTAACAAACATCCATCCATCCAAACGTTCGCATTTATAATATTATTTAATAGGATATTGCAATGTACATCACTGCAATTTATTTTTTTGTGTTAGTGGATTATTAAAGTTCGGTTGGAAAATTATCAAGGAGAAGACTAGCGTCTGGTTTTTGACAATAGTAAAATAAGCCAGAAAGTTCTACTTTTATACATTGACAATATAAGCAGCTGCTATTCCGATTGCTCACTCTACATCTCTCAAAGAAGAATACCAAGAGAATGCAATATTTCTGCAGAAAATAAAATATTTTGAGCATACTTGTTTTTAGCTCATATTAGGTTAACAAACTGGCTATAAAAATATTTGCTTTATTGGAGAATAATGGAATTTAATTGAGAATCGGGCAAGTCACGACAGTTTGGTTGGTAAAGAAAATGTGAGAAACGATAGCTAAGTTTCGGCAGAAAGAATCATACCTGTGCACGTTAAACTTCGTTTAATAAAACAGTTTTAGAAATCTCTTGACAAGAAAGAAAATCGTAGCACTAGCGTGAAAATCCTTTGCGGAGGTTACTCAAAATTTCATTGGGAACAAGTAGGCTGCGAACTACGTGGACTTTATAAATAACATATGTATTTAGGCTGTAACATGAGCATCGAGGTAACGTCCCTTCACAGTGGCCGTATCGATCATCGCCAACATAACCTGGGAGGTTAATGCGAAGAGAAACTCGAGCGCTTCCATTAATTAGAACATAACTATAATAAATAATAGGTAATCACAGAAAAGGCGACTTCTTTGTGAGTCCTAAAATAAAACTATTTTTCTTTTGGGTGAAATCGATTATGCCTTTATTTTCCAAATAAGACCCGATTAAAAAAAAAAGAAAATTGCTTTTGAGATCACTATAATAGACACTCTAAATTATGTTTTTTTTGTACCACGTTGATCATTATTTCTGTAACTACACTTTTTATATTTCGAAAGCTCCAGGATGCTCTTACGATAGTAAAATTTATAAATGAAATTCACATCCTGCAGTTTTTAATTTTTATAATTAGCAATATACATGTTAGCTGAAGTAACATACATGGGTTATACGTAAATATTAGATATAATTTTAAGTGTGCAGCAGTACACTGAGGCGTGTACGCTGTCCACGTAGTGTCAGTAGGGATGACTTCCCAACAGCCCTGGTGAGTGTGGGGTGAGTGTGGGGGTGGGTATGGGGTATGGGGTGCGGGGTGGCGGGGTGGCGGGTAGCGCATGCGTGTCGCAGTCGCGCGCCAGTTAGTGCGAGGCCCAAGCGACATGCTCTTCGTGATTTAAACTCAAAGGACGTACCGGTCACGACTAGAAACTGTTTTATTGCCTTATACTCTATCAGGTACGTTCAGGAGTCAACAATCTGCCAAACTATGAGGTGGGAGGCGGTATCTCGGACGTCATCCGCATGCTCTTCTAATGGCAAAAAATATAAAGGCGTCCGATAAAAACAAATGCTCGCACTGTCCTTCCACCAACATGTACGACGCCGGCGCCAATGACTACTGCATGACGACGGACGTTAGCACATTTTAGTGGAAGACTTGCTTTAATTTATAAAACAAAAAAATAAGGCATTTACGGGATAGTAAGCAAAACTAAATATATTGTCGGATCGTGAATTTCCGATTCGAACTCGTCTCAAAAGTATTAGATCCCTACATATGAAATTGGAATTGAAGAAAAACGAAAAAAAAATATTAAATTATATATTTATCAAAATATGTAAACGACATCAAAGGAAAATCAAATAGCGTGAAAACAAATAAATCACTAAATTCGAAATACAAATACACAAGCCTAAATTTGAAATAAATTTTACTTTGTAATATTTTACCAAGCGCCAGATATTTGAGGTCAAAGTGGCCAGTCCGACAAAACACCAATTTCATATGTAAGGACCTAATATACTCATACGAGTTCTTAAAAAAAAATATTTCTACGCACTAATTGCTCAACTAAATATTACTCTCTAACATAACTAACTATAACATTATACCCCTCCATGACATATTACAAGCGTAGAAAATAAATTTAAAAAAATAAATAGTTTTAAAAGCGGGATTAAGCGTCACGTCACGTCACCACTACGCCGGCCTCGCGGCGGGCGGCGGCGGGCCGCGGCGGGCCGCGGCTGTGGGACGATGCGACGGTGACGGTCCAGCATCAACGTCAACAGTATAATGCTCTCAATGCTTCAAGTGATCGTGATGTTAGTTGATAATTGCATTAGACACGTGTTAGTTTGGTTTCGCTTAAAATGAAGTTCAGGTGACGGGGCGGTCTAAGTGTGGTTAGAGAACGAGAACGTGAGTGTTGGTGAGGACTCGGGTCACGGCGGGGCGAGTGAGGTTTGCATTACCTATTCTGAAGTCGATGTACCCCTCGCCGCCGGATATGACGAGCATGGGCGGCGCGGGCGGCGGGGCGGGGGCGGGGGCCGCGGCGGCGGCGGGGGGCGCGTGCTCGGGGGAGACGGCGGGCGAGGCGGCGGGCGAGGGCGCGGGCGAGGCGGCGGGCGAGGGCGCGGGCGAGGCGGCGGCGCTGGCGGCGCTGGCGGGCGCGGCGGGCGCGGCGGGCGGCGACGCGGGCGAGCGCGGCGGCGCGGCGCCCGGCACCGCCACGAAGAACGTCACGGCCTCGCGGTGCCCGTGGAAGCTGAGCTGCGCGTGCGCCATCGAGCACAGCGGGATGTGGCCGGGGGCGGCGGCCGAGGCGGCGGGGGACGTGTCCGAGAGCGGCACGGAGATGACGACGCCGTTGCTGGTGCCGATCCAGAGGCGGCCGGAGCTGATGAGCAGCGCGGTGATGCGCACGAGCGAGAAGCCCAGCTTGCCCGTGCCGAGCATCTTGCTGACGTAGGGCTCGATGTCGACGTCCTTGAGGTGCGCGTAGGTGGTCGCGTGGTAGAGGCGCAACGCGGAGTCCATCTTGATAGAGACCCAGACGCCGTCGCGGTGCGCGGCCAGCTGGCGCACCTGGCTCTCGTGGCGCGGGTGCGCATCGAGCGCGTGCAGCACGCGGCGCGCGCGCGGCTCCACCACCAGCACGCGGTTGCGGTAGCCGCACCACACGGCGCCGCCGCCGCCGCCGCCGGCGCCCACCGCCGCCAGGCAGCGCACCGAGCACTTGGGGTCGCCGAGCGCCACCAGCCAGTAGTGCGCCATGTCCCAGGCGGCGCCGCGCCGCGCGAACACCGCGATGCTGCCGTCCGCCAGCGCCACCACGCAGCGCGACGCGCACCACACGATCGACAGGATCGCGTCGTTCAGCTTCACCCTGCACAAGAATATATTAATGGAGTGGTCGAAAAAATTTGTAAAAACAAAAATCGACTTTCAAATTAGTAGTCACCTACAATGCTACAAATAAATATCTTCTATAATAGATTATGTAAGATCGAAAATGGATTTTAATGTGTGTGTATAACCGTTACCCGCGATTAGAGTAAAACATTTTATTGACACTGGCAGATATTGCAATTAAATTAAAACAAATTAAAATATAAATATAATATTTTTTATAAATTTATTAGTTATAAATATTCATTTTTATAAATAATCATAATCATATTATAAAATTAATTGGTTTCAATTTTCAATCACGCCTAAAGAAGTTTAACTTCAAAAATGTATCTACTCTACATAATGTGCTAAATATGTTACTTTTTAATACTTTCTTAGATTTACGCGAATATTTGACATTTTAAATAAAACTATCTTTTCAGATTATTTTGCGGATTTATTTTGATTTTTTGTTCCCGACGTTTCGATTGCTATACAGCAATCATGGTCACGGGAGAGACTAGACTTTTTGTTCGGGCAACAAGGAAAGCTCCAACATTTTCTTCCAATAAATCAGTTTATTACGTTTCTTTCAATTGCAAATATAACGTGCGACCAGCGACTCAGCTGGGCGTTAGATGCGTGAACACTTTTTAAACCTACGTCACTAATTGACGGGAAAAGTTTGATAAGATCTATGGAGGCTGATTACACACACTTTGATGATTTCTCAGGGCCCTTTTTAATTAATTTAAACTCATCTTCTTTATATATAGCGTTCCAATCGAATATAACTGATTACAAATTACTGTCAAGAGGAGGAGAAGCATTGAATGGTTTTAAGTTATATTTGATACAATACAAATATTTTTGTGGTATTACATAAATAGTACTCCATTTGTAGCTAGTAAATAGTACACGTCGTACTGCAGCGCATGTCGCAACAAGTTACCTGGCCAAGCATTTGCTGTAGTTGGCGACGGTGGAGTGCACGTACAGGTTGCCGCTCTTGGTGCCGAGCCACATGGTGGCCCCCGCGGTGGACACCCCCGCCCCCTCTCCCTCCGCCGCCCCCGCACCCGCCCCCGCCCCCGACTCCGCCTCCGCCTCCGCGCTCACCCCCGCGCCCGCACTCGCGCGCGCCTCCGACTGCTCCTGCGCGAACGCGTCCACGCCGGGCTCGGGCGAGCTCCTGCCGACTGCCACGGAAACTATAAAATAACAATATTAATGGTAGAAACTTCATTATTATTTAGCGCGGTGGACGAAAGTCTGCCGCATGTGTACATATTTGACCGATGTTAATAGATTGTGGACGAGTGTGGACGGTGACATAGATAGAGGCACGCACCGTTGACGGGCGTGGAGGAGAGCGGCGGACTGTCGGCGAGGGCGGAGTCCGTCTCGCCGCCCTCGGCCGCCTCGCCCGCCTCGCGCGCCTGCCCGTCGGGCTCCGCCACGCGCGCGTCCGCGGCGGGCGGCGCCTCCCGCACCGGCGTGCCGGGCGGCGTCAGCAGAGTTGCTTCTACCTGCGTACACAAACACGGACTACTGGTAGTAGACTCCTGATGTACAGTCAAAAATTGTAATAATTTAATGCTGAATAAAATATTTTGAATTTGAATAAATCCAACCTATTGGCAAGGTAAACTAATTACCTCCAGCCGGCTGAATAGCCTCGACAGTAACGCTGCTTGCTTCGAAAGCTACAGCTAAATTTGTTAATTTAACCCTTAACCACCTGACGTCGGTCTCAGAGACTCCGGCAAATTTTGTTTTTCAAATTATTCCATTACTAGGTACGCGACACAACTGTGACTCCATATACTTTTTCCCCGCCCCCGCCAGTACTCACCGTACGTTCGGCAGCTCCAGACATGCGTGCGTTTAAAAATTATAGGTAATTATATTTTGCGTGCGGTCCCTGTGACCGACGTCAGGTAGTTATGTTACTTTTTTTAAAGTGTATTTTTTTGCATTCGTATGCTTATAATGTCTGAATCAGATATATTACGATGGCTGGAGGAAGACCTATCAGATCTGGATGACCTGACTGTACCAGAACTTCCAAATGAAGAATGCAGTGACATAGAAGATATTCCAGAGGATCATATCATTGAAGGCGAGTGTCAATCCGAATCAGAATTAGAAGATGATGGGCCTAAGCCTCAACTTCCTTAAAATGAAAACAACACCTTGCCATCAATGGAAGATTCATCTTCTGACTATGGTATTACACTTGCAAGGCACCGAAACTACTTTGGTAAGAGCAGGTTTCGTTGGTCAACGTATTCTCTAGTTTCAAGATCAAGAACTACGCAGCATAACATCGTTAGGCAACCATCCGGTCTCAAACCTAACTTCAAAGGTATTCTTCATGGAAATACGAAACCCCTGAATTTGTGGAGCTTATTTTTTACTGGAGGTATGTTAGTACAGATAGTAACGCATACAAATGAAGAAATCATCGAATCCAGGAAAGTCGATCAAATACCTAGTATTACAGTAAATGAAAATTCTGAATAATTAGACACATGTAAGACATGTTCCACTTGTGATCTTAAAAAGAAACGTAAAGCAGCGTATTTCGCATGTAAGAATCCGATTTGTATTGAATGCAGTCAAAAAATGTGCCTTGATTGTCGCCGCAAGTTGTAGAAGTTCGTGGGTTGTAATTTTGTAATAATTGTGCCTTATTCGTGCTAAAAAACATTTTATGTCTTAGATTATATATCAAATTTATCGTTAATAAGTAAAACTGTAAAGTTGTACTGATATTTCGTACTCAGATCTCAGATTTTCAAAGTTGTAAGATTTTTACCTAAAATTAGTATGTTCATGAATAGTGTTGATTTTTTTATACGTTAACACATATTTTTGTTTGATTTAAACCCTTTTCATGAATAAACAAATAATAAAAATATAGATAGAACTTTTATTTATTGTAATTATTTAATATATGATTATTAAACATGGAAAATACTCGAGCGGTCTCCAAGACCGACGTCAGGTGGTAGTGTTACTGAAAAATACGTCAGGTGGCTAAGGGTTAAATATGGTGATAACGTATGGATTTATACTGTAAGACAGTAATAATGAGAGGTATAGATACTGTGCTACAGCTAGCTAGAGCTAGAGCACATTACGTGTGAGTGTCTTACATATCGCGTGGTGCCGACGATCACGTCCGTGTCGCCGCCGTCGCCGTTGGAGGGCGCCACGGGGCCGTTGCTCTGACTCTCCATGGACTCACTCTTGCCCACGCAAAACAGAGATTGCTACAACAAATAACACCGTAATTTTCCATACGAACTAATATACTTTAATACAATATAGTTTGTCAAGTACAGTAATAATTTAGGGATTTATTATTTAACTTTCATCATTGGAGCTTACAAAACTGTTAACGAAATTGGAATGTGAGTAAGATATATGAGCAAATATTTGTTTGTTCTCACCGAGTGTCGCTTGTTGTCGTCGCCCGCGGGCGCGGCGTGGGCGTGGGCGGGGGCCGGCGGCGCGGGGTCGGGGTCGGCCTGCTCGAGCAGGTCTTGCGGCTGCGCGGGCGGCACCGACGCCACGCACAGGATGTGCTTGTCGCTCACCGGGAATGACTCCAGAACCTCCGCCGGGTTGTTCGCGTCGATGATCTGCTCAAGGGCACACTACATTGTATCGCATGCGACAACGACGTATTATTACGTCAGAGGGGAATTGAATAAAATCATACTCAAATTTTAAATGGCAACAAATATTTTGTCGACTTTATTTTGGCACATATAGTAAAGAATAAAGATAATATTTTAATTGTCAACTGTGACAATGTGTTCGATTAATTTTGCAATGGATTGTCAGGTAAAAGCTCGATGAGAGATCCAATTTGAGATTGTAATACATATGATAAAAATTCAACTACGGTGTGTGAAGGCCCAAGAAATACCAAAATTGCCCTTACTATTCCACTGTGTTATGTGAGGATGAATGGTCAAGTAAATAGCACAATATATAACGAAAGATATATACGATGGCACAAAATAACTGAATATGACGCGAAAACGACAGCTCACATTAAACATTACAGTGACAATATAAACCCTAATGTCACACATCTTCTAGAAGTCACCACTGACGATAAACTGAAAATGATAAAAACCTAACCCCTAGAAAAATATGATTGTACTTGCAACAATCATTTTGAAAATTTTAAATTCTAACCACGAAATTTAAAAAGATTTGGTCTAAAATTGGTACTGGTAATAGAACCCTTCATCCAAACTCACCATAACGATACCCTTATTCTGGGTGCTGGCGCAGATCCATACGAGCGACGAGGGGTTCTCCACGGGCGGCGACGCGGCCTCCGCCTCCCGCCCTCCCTGCGCCTTGCTCATCTCGTACGCTGCCAGGAGGTAGACAATACACGGATGTGTAGTAGTATCCTTATAAATTCATATAATTCAAGCAAATGTTACACCGTACACTAAACTACACAATACATACGCTTATGGCTTCAGTACAACTTTTAAGCATAAATTAAATTTTATATTACTGTGTTCAGTTTAAATACTTAGGTGTAGAAAAGTAGGTGAATATTTAAAAAAACCCTTACTTAAGAAATTACTGATTCCCCATTCAAACTTCCACCCTACTTTTCACCACCTTAAAATATGTTTTCCGGAATGACAGTTATCCTATGTCCTTCTCAGGGTCACAAACTATATCCATACCAAATTTCATCTAAATCGCTTCAGCGGATTAAGCATGAAAAGGTGACGGACAGACAAACAGAGTTACTTTCGCATTTAATATTAGTATGGATCCTATATAAAGCTGTTTTTTTTTTATGGTGCTGGTCTATCATCGGCTTGGGCTGAACGTTGATAAGTCAGTCAGTGAGTCGCGACATTGCCTTCAATAAAACATGTATAATAAAAATAGTTATGGCGAGTGTGCCTTAGGACATAGACCTTTTTAAGATCTATAATTTTTAGTATATTGTTTAAATGTATCTCTTAAGATTTAGCCAGCATTAGACATATAAATTTCTAAGGACGATTCGATAGAATCAGTTATTGTTTTCCCGTGAGAATGAAAGATTTTCTTTTAATAAAATCTATCCTAAATGTTAACCCGAGTAATAGGTTCAGTATTTTTTCATGAATAGCGCACATCCATTTCCAAGAATAGTTATTGCGAGTGTACTTTAGGAGATAGACATACATATACTATTGCAGACTTTTCTATAGGCCTTTTCAAGACCTACAATTTTTTAGTACATCGTTTTGATTTTTGTCTTAAGGTTTAGTCAGCGTTAGGTTTCTAAGGACTCGATAAAATCAGTTATTTTGTTTTCCCGTGGAAAAGATTTTCCTGAAGTAAAAGGATACTTATCCTTAATGTTGACCCGAGTAACAAGTTATTACTTTACCACATTTCGTTGAAATCGATTCATAACTTTTTGCGTGAAACGCGCACATACAGACAGACGAAAATTTTGATAACTATTGTTTTGGGGTCTATATTGTGTACATGATACGTTACAGCCATTGTTTTTAAAAAATATTTCAAGGACAGATTTCGCTATTATATGTATATGTTATAGATATTTATTATATGTATAAGTTTACATATATGCATGCACATTTTGGCAAATAAATAGTAATATTTAAAGTTTACATGATTGTTAAAATAGCTTTCCAACAATTTTAATTCTTTTGTTGACTTAAACTTGGTGTTCGAATAACACCTCTTAGTCCAAGAAATTCATTTTAAGAGATATGTATCTTATTATGATTGTTTATTTCGTAATCAACATAATAACTAGCGAAAATGATCTGAGAGAGTTTGTAAATTGAGCTACATTTAAAAAGAAGACAATACTAGGGTTCATACTGCTCTCACCGAGCGAGAGCGCGTCGTGCGCGTCGTGCCCGGCGTGCGCGGGGGGCGCGGGGAGCGCGGCGTGCGCGGGGGGCGCGGAGGGCGCGGGGCGATCGGGGTGCGCGTCGGTGTGCACGGCGGCGGCGCACAGCAGCGACATGTGCGGCTCGGCCTCGGCGATGGGGCGGCAGAACACCGGCACGGGCACCGGCACGCCGCCCGCCGCCAGCGCCAGCGCGCGCGTCGTCGGCGCGCCGCGCCCCGGCAGCGACCACCCGTACGCCTGCGTGCGCCCGTCCTCCTTGCGCACGTGCGCCCGCACCTGCACACACACCACACACGTACCACCACACACTGACAAAACTGACAAAATGACGACAAGTCTCAACAGAATCAACCTAAAAATAATGATAGAGACAATTACGGGCCATTGTCACTTAAACAAACATCTATTCATAACCGGCGGGATTGATAGTCCTCTATGCAGAAGATGTTTCAGTGCCGAAGAATCAGTCACCCACGTGATCCTGGAATGCGAGGCAGTGGCTCATCAACGCAAAAAAGCTTCGGATTAGTGAGGTTGCTCCGCGAAGCCTGTGAAGCTCCCAGGAAACTTCTGCGCTTCTGGGCGGAGCTGGACTGGCTAGATTAGCCAGGATTTAGGACGCACAACGGACCAATTTAAGAGTTTAAGTGCAGAAAATTGAGTCCACCCTACATATACATTTACCACCACACACTCTACTGCGCTCAATAATAACGACACGGTGATGTTAAATATATTGTTTATTTAAAAATATCACAAAACATTACATCGACATCAATTAAAAATTATAATATATAGTAGCACCACAGGTTTAAGCATTGGCTGAGATAAAAATAACAAGGGCACGTTTTATTGCCCGCTGTCGCCTTCAGGGATTCGACTGAAAAAGAAAGGATGGGATTTAGCTTCAGCGAGGACAAGGAGAGACGAAAGCATCGGACTCAACGTTCGGTGTGGTCCGCTTCGGACTGCGTACCTGTCGGAATTGGTCTGTGCGCGTGGGCGCGTGGTCGTTCCTGTGGTCGTGCCGGTGGTCGTGGCGGTGGTCGTGGCGCGAGTCGTGGCGGCGGTGGTCGGAGAGCTGAGTTTCGATGAAGTCGGCCTGCGTGCGCGAGTGGCGAAGCGCGGGCTGCGGCGCCGCCACCGCGCGCAGCTGCGGCGTCGACAGCGGCCGCTGCGGACGCTCCGAGCTGCGCACAAACACACACTCATTACTTACATACATACATATACACTAGCAACACACGCGCAGGAGATACCGCAATAATATAACTTGATCAACATAGAGTCATATGACACAGTGGCAGTTAAAACAATTTCCTTCACAGCATCTACGTTATAAATAAAATCACGACCAGTCTGTCAAGACTGTAACGACTAAAAAGTTTTTAAATATTAAATTTAAGAAATGAGATCCAATAAATATAAAATAATTGATAGCAAGAGGAAATATTTTAGTAGTTTACGCGCATCAGCAACTTGGCAATGGTGTAATATCGCAACAGCAATTTTATCCGGTACGCTTGGCGATTATATTCTTTTATGCGTTTTCATTTTAAAAAAAAAACCAATAAATCCAACGAGCAGTCGCATCAAGTTTTTATTTCATTTGATACTATAATACTCAAAATCGGGCAAATGCAAGTCTGATTCGCACACCCAAGGCATGAAACCTTAAATTAAAAAGTAAAATTAAATATTTACCAATCTACAATATGCATTTTACAGAAACACTTCTTGAAATACCCCAAAGTCCAAACGATTGCGTGGACTCAATTATTATTTTTTCATCCATCAATTACATGTATGGATACCGCACCGTTTAAATATTTTTTGTCATTTAAGTACAGAATTTCCCAACACATGACATATGTACGCACCGATCAAGTCTCTAAGTAACATAACATTACAGACGGACAGACTGACACATCACACTAGGTTGAACAGAGAGAACGTTCCGATTTTGTTTTATGGCTACGGAACCTTGATATAACATAATAAATATTAATTTAAAAATAACTTTCGCATAGCTAAATTTTTAGCAGATGTACAATTTATATAACACTAGCGACTCACCCTCGCTGCGCTCAAGTTCGTCCTTAGATACGTTTTAACGATTAATATAGAATAGATTATATATGTACGTATATGTACATGCATAGGCATAGAAAAATGGGTAAGTACTTTATAAATTAAACAAAATTATATCCCTCACTTGAGAAATGACTCGATTCCCCAACACAAACTTCCACCCTCCTTTTTACACCCGTAAGGGATGATTTCAGGGGTTGAAACTATCTTATGACCTTCCCAGGGTCTCATACTATCTCTATCATCTAAATCGGTACAGCCGTTTAATGGTGAAAAGGGAACAAACAAACAAAAAGAAAAACAAAGTTATTTTCATATTTATAGTAATATTACGTATGGATATTCGCTAATGCGCAATAATTAAAAATGTTTTGTTTGTCAGCGGTGCGTCATTGTGTTTTTGTCGTCATTTATAGAATTATGCAATCTCAATTATAACATCTGGAGCACGCGATTAGGTAATATTTTCATTTAACAAATGTAATGAGGGTAATGTTAATCGCTCGCAGTTTTGTATCTCAGCGGAGTGCGTCACACGCCGCGCCGCGCCGCCTCGCTCGCTTCGCTAGCGTTTCGCAATGCTGTAATTGGGTATTACTAAATTTTACTCCGCGATTTATTTTGTTATTACGACCAACTTATTGCTATCGTATAACAACACAGCAATATCCCACTGTCGATTTGTCGAGTGCACCAGATCGTGAGTAACCTTCCTTTGTCAGCCCTTGCATATCTCGCAAGGGCTATACTAAATTGTTGTTATAATTTTACCACGGGGTCTCATTAGGAACAAAAATATTGTTATATAAATAAATGTAAATAGATGTATCTTTTTGTAATTGAAGTTTATGTAAAACTAGCTGTGCCCCACGGTTTCACGCGCGATAAATTGTATTTGATTATAAACATCAGTTTTATAATAATGTATGGAAGTCTGTCCGATTTGTTGACATTTATGGTTACTGCTCCGCTTTCTTGGGTAGTAGCATGATGATATATAGCCTATAGCCTTCCTCAATATACGGGCTATTAATGCATAAAGAATTTTTTAAATGGGGATAGAGGTTCCTGAGATTAACGCGTCCTAACAAAAACAAACAAACAAACAAAGACACTCTGTCTCTTCATAATATTAGTATAGATTAGCAAAAGCTGAAAGTATATCTCAAAAACGTTTGATTAAGGTTTTAAAAAATCTCAAAGTGAATCAAAACGATGAATCAAATAATAATTTCAATATGATGATATCAACAGCAGTAGCATTGTAACTTCGCATTGGCGTGGGGGGAGTGGGGGGAGTGGCTGGATGTACCTGAACAGGTTGCTGAAGAACTTCCATATGCTCTGCTTGCTCTTCTTGTCGATGGTGGTGTCCTGCCTGCTGGCGCGCATCATCTCCGTCCAGCGCACGGCGTCCTGCAGCTCCATGAAGCGCTCCTTGTACTGGTTGCGCTCCATGAGCACGCGCGCCATCTCCACGCGCGTGAACTTGCGCCGCTGCGCCATGGGCACGTCCGCCTCGTCCTCGTCGGGCGGCGCGGGCTGCGCGGCCAGCGCGTCGCGCAGCGCGCGCAGCTCCTCCTCCAGCTGCGCCACGCGCGCGCGCAGCCGCTCGCGCGCCGCGCTCAGCGCGCCCACCTCCTCGCGCAGGATCTCCTGCTCGCCCGTCAGCTCGTCCACCTTCACGATCAGGTCGTCCTTCACCACGTTCAGCGCGTTCCTGCCGCACGCACACACACACGTTACACACACGTCACACGTGACACGCGAGATCAAAAATAACAATCGAGATCTACTCACTTTGTCGCTAGCAGCTCGTTATTTTCCAAGATAAGGTTCTCCACTTCCTTACCCATTCCTGCGAAAATATATTAGTAATATTATTACGATATCGAATTCAACTTCAACATACCAATCATTTGTAAAATTTTGTATAAATAAATACAATTGAACCATTATTTCCAGTAAAGCAAGCTAATTACTAAAGTAAATATGTAATTGCGTCAAATAGGCGATCGACCGCAGAGCGCGCGCAGCCCGCAGCCCGCAGCCCGCAGCACTACAGGCTTAGCCACAACTCACAATACGTACATACACACATACATGTATGTATATGAGCCAATGAAATAACACAATAATAAAAAGCGGAAATTCAAATAAGGGAGAGTGTAAATGAAGATAAATATATAGATAAAATATGTTAAAATAGGGTTCACTTACCGAAGTAGTTATCGTTAACTGCATGTGTTGATGCAACGAATGTTAGAACGCATGGAAATAGAATAAACAGCATTAGTTGGGGCTCGGTAGCGACAGGCCGTGTACGAGTCGGCCATGTTATATACTTGTTATTATTTATATAATATTATTTATTTAATTAAAAAAAGGCAAGTAGCTGTTAATCACTGAATCAATGAAATATTATGTAAGTCTATAAAACAATAATTGATTTTCGACATCGTCTTGTACAGAATACAGCGAAATATAATAAAGGCAAATAAGATAACATGATGATGAACGTAGGATGCGATGGGTGTGTGGTGTGTGTGGTGTGTGTGCGAGGCTCTTACCGGAGGACGCGTACTCTCCGGGGTGGACCCAGCTGCCTGGAAGTAGAAATTAGTCATTCTTAAGTTCAAATTATGCGCGTCGTTTTAGTTCACCAATATACGTGGACCTGTTAAAATATCTTTCGAAGACTGAAACTAATCTACACTAATATTAGTGAACTTTTATAAAGAGAAAATATTTGGACTTTTGTATGTTTGTAGCGAATAAACTCAAAAACTACTGGACCGATTTAGATGAAAGGTAAGAAGATAGTTTGAGACCCTGGGAAGGACATAGAATATGTTTTATTCCGGAAAAAAATCCTTAAGGGGGTGAAAATACGGATGAAGGTTTGTATGGGGAATCAACCTAGGGACGAACCCGAGCGAAGCGGGGGCGAGTCGCTAGTAATTTAATATAAACATATGTCCGAGAATATTTCGAGCACGTCATTCCCGTGCACGGCTCGGCCTCACTGAGTGCCAGCGCTGCTTTCTTAATGCTATAACTCAGCAACTCTTTATTTACATATATGGTCCTCCTTATTTCCAAAATCTAGTTATATACTCGTAGGTACATAAGTAACGACAGACTCCGGGTGAAACGGTTGTCACATACCTACGGACATGAGAAGTTATCAGGGTTTCATTTTAGCCTTTTGGCTACAGAATCCTAAAAATCTAAGCTAATATTATAAATGCGAAAGTAACTCTGTCTGACAGTCTGTTATGTTTTCACACTTAAATCGTTGTTCCAATTTTGACGATAGAAATAGATGGACCTTGGAGAAGAACATAGTATACTTTTTGTTATTAAAATAAAGCTTGAAGAGGATGAAACAGGGGTTAAAAGTTTATATGCGGTACCAACTACTTAAAGTACAGTTACGATAACTTTTCTTTATCTCACATCCGAGCGAAGTGAGCATAAGTCGCCTTGTAATTTAATATATTAAGCGTAATCTGAAAAGCCCAGCATACGAAGCAATAGCAGAAGCTAGCGTCAGCATTCGGCCGCAGCCGCAGTCGCACAGTGAGCGCTGTAATGTTCGGCGCAATTCCTCCGACCAAAATAATCATCATAATTTGATGTACCTTTAACTTAGACGCAATGGACATATGTATACGAGTATATACGCCAAAACGATAATATGATATGTTAAATTCGGAAAAAAACATTGTTATACGACCAAATATATATATATACTAATGTGTGTGTCGTGTGTTGTGACTGACCGGTGATGTCGGCGCCGTCGTCGCCGTCCGCGATGCCGGCGTCGGTGTCGTGGAAGGCGAGCTCCTGGTACAGCGTGTTGCCGCTGCGCCTCTCGCTCTTCGTCTGCGACCTGCCCGTGCTGGCCGGCGGCGCCACCGGCGACGTCGCCTGCGCACACACCGCACACCACATACATCATACTCGCACTATACCCACACACAATGCCGCACGCCTTTAATGCTCTTTACGTGGAATATAACTCGTAAAATTCTAAAAAAACATGAAATATATATGTACATAGTTAAAAGTCTAGTTTATACAGTCAAGGGATACAAGAGGACTCGGTGAATATGCACTCTATGTCGCTTTATTTATAAATAAAACCAATTGCTTTGTATCCGTTAAAATTTATATGAAATACAAAATTAATAATTCAAGACAATAAGTACTCCTGAGAAAGCAGTTAAATCGATAATAGTAGCTGTTTAATTAGTCTTACTATACACAGAGAATCGGCTAACAACGACGGGGCAGCAAGGCAATGCACTGTGCAGTGTGCAGCGCCTCTCGACAGTGCGAATAGAGCGCGCACGTCAAGTGGGATCGTGATTTTTCAATATAAAAACAACACTTAACCACTTAAATTGATTGTAGCTGCAGCTTTAGCAATCATTCAATTCCTGACGCCTCAGAACCTTCCTAGAACGCATATTAAGTTGTTACCGCCGCCGTGGGAACATCGCGCTACGTCGTAGCTATATTGTGGGAAAACTTTCATACTGCACAACTCACAAGCACGCAATAATCTATTCTAAGCATTTAAAAGCAAGCTATCGAGAGTTCGACTTTGTGTACAGGTTGTAGCAAGTACTTAATAAAAATCACGTCAATTTACGTCAAAAGCGACTGACTTATCATTTATCAAAACTATTCCCTTGTCAAAAATATCAGAGGTGCGAGACCCGAGATTTGAACCCACTTAACTTGGTTTCCCAAGCAAGCGCGTTACCACTGGACTACCACTGCCTCATATCATATTATTTAGTTAAATAGATTTTTTCGGAAATTTTAACTAAATTCTGTTTAATTTGTAGAAAACATTTTTTTTGTAGTGTAAAGTAAGATAACTTCAATGTTTAATATACTACTAAGTAGGTTCTTATAAATTATAACGCAAGATCTTAGGTGGATATTCTGATTGATTTTTGAGATTCAGCCCAATCTCAATCTCAATTAGAATCAAATTCAATTAGACTTATTCAAAAGCACTTGTAATAAGTCTAATTGAATAAAGTTTATTTCATTTCATTTCAATCGATAGTATAGAAAGATATAGAAAATTAATTAAATTACAGCGGACGAGCATTTGACTTTTAAAGTTTCTTATTAAAATCTTATTAGTGGCAAATGCTTGAATAAAAAAAAAACATCAAATCTAGTGTCGCGCGTCAACACGTCGCCCGTGTCAATACGTGTCAGTGTCGGAAATGGCACATTTATATAATTTAAAATCGTGTGATGTGTGTGTGTTGTGGGTGGTGTGGGGGCTGTGTGCGGCGTGCGCGCCGGCGCCGGCGCTGGGGCTCAGCTGCTACTCGTGCTCGTCGCTGCACACGCGCGCGTGCGCCGCCAGCCCGCCCGCGAGCGACCTGCTGCGCGAGTGCCCCGCCGCCCCGGCCTCCCCCGCCGTGTCCCCAGTGTGCCGCGTCGTGTCGCAGGTGCAGCGGCTGGGCGGCGGGGGAGGCGGGGTAGGCGCGGACGAGGCGGTGGTGGTGCGCGAGTGCGCATACGTGTGGGAGGCACCGCTGGGCTGCACACGCTCGCATCTGGGCGCGCTGCACTACTCCACGGCGTGCGAGTGCGCCACCGACGCCTGCAACGTGGCGCCCACCACCACCACCACCACTACCACCGCACTAGTGACGTGCCTCGTCGGAAATGTGTTACGTCGTACATAATAAATAGCTACTTGTAAGTTCAATATTACGGGTATTTTATTTTTCCCTTTTAAATTAAACGGTAAAATACAATCAATCACAAATCGTAAGAATTCAATCTAAATATGAACTAATTTAAAAAAAAATGTAAATAAGTAAATCTATTGATTCAAAAATTTATTAAATGCATCGAGTATAAAAACATCGGGAATATAAAAATGACAACAATGAAAGTATAAATAGACGGACTAAGTCCGGCGCGGCGCAGTCTTCGTGCAATCGTGCCGCGTTTATTTATAGCGACGATTGTTTCGACGAGTCACTCACCAAGTCCTCTCCTTTAAAATGTAATTGAACGTTAAATATTAGCTGGCATTCCATCGCATGCGTATATCTCATTATATGGATATATAATATAATAATGTATAGCATGTGTCTGTGTGTATGTATGTATGTGTATGTCACCTGGTTGTGCTGCGCGATGACGTCGGTCTGGTGCGCGCGCTCCACGGTGCGCACCGCCGCCAGCTCCGAGCCTGCGTACACACACGCACACCCGCTCTATCAAATCATACTAACGACCACATGACACCGCAAACTCAACTTTATTGCGATCTTAAATAAAACTATCTTTTCGGATTTTTTTGCGTATTTATTTTGATTCTTGTTTCCCGACAATCACAGCAATTTTTTCGAAATGTCGGGAACCAAAAATCAAAATAAATCAGCGAAAAAATAGTTTTATTCAAAGTGTCAAATATTCGCGTAAATCTAAGAAAGTATTATGTTATTGCGAATCTCACAGCCCTTGTATATATATTTCGTGATATATTAAGTATATAAAAAGGTAGTAAGTAATATACGACGCCGTGCTCGGGCTGAAACACACGACATGAAATTAATCAAACGAGATCCTAATCAATAGAGATTCCACTCATGTGACTCAAAGAGTATACGAGTATGGCTATGTATTAGTTAGTACAGTGCGGTGTATACCGATGGGCGGCGAGGGCGGCGAGGAGGAGAGGCTGACGGGGCTGCCGGGGATGCTCTCCGTCTGCTCCACGTTGTGCACCGCGCCCTCCAGCGACGCGAACCCGAACGAGATTGGCCCTACACCATTACATAAATAATAATAACAACACACACACGTTAGAAACTAAACATTTAATCAACTCAATGTCTTTTTTGTCATGTTTTTTTTTTCACTTTTTTACCACATACTACAAAATATTCTCTCTCCGTTGGCGCTGTTATAATTACAATTTTGAAATTGGATTAGCCTATACAAAGAAGATAATAAGGCATCCATATCTCAATATAGACACTTAAAGTTGCATTCTAATAGTAACAAATTGTATTGACTAAACCGAGAGGAACATTATTTGTCCGATCCATTCAAATGGTGATTATCAGAATAAATAACAATCAATAACCATATTTACATATTGTATAGCGTTATATAAGACTCGAATGTCGATATCTAAAAAAGTAGTACAAGTGAGACAATGATGCGCTGAAGAGTGTTTCGCCTCGCCGCATCTAATAGCATTAGACATTGACTGTATGTGACGAGTGTGTATGGTGTGTGGCGTGTGTCATACCGCTGGAGCGCGCGGGGTGCAGGCCGAGGCGCGGCCGGCCCTCGCGCTCGCCCGCCGTGCTCAGTAGCAGCTTGGTGCGCTCCATGTAGTCCATGTGCGTCTTGAACAGCTCCGTGTAACGCTCGTGCAGCTTGGCGTACTCCTGCGCTCACAATACAATCAATCTCTCACTCTCCAATATACCTCAAGCTTTAGACCTCCAGTTAAATAAAACATTATCAGACATGTAACCTAATTTTAGTGCTATTATAAATACATATGTGAAAAAAATTCATTGATCACATTAAATACCTATTCAATGTATATTTTTGGTACAATAAATATTAACATTTTGATTTATGATTTGTTATCTATACTTATATTATAAAGAATTTGAATATAAAAAATTTTATTGTTTGTTTGTTTGCATCGAATAGGCTCCGAAACTACTGAACCAATTAAGATGAAATTTTGTAAGATAGTTTGAGACCCTGGGAAGGATATAAGATAGTTTTATCCCGGAAATCATCCCTTAAGGGGGTGAAAACGCGGATGTAAGTTTGTATGGAGAAACAAGCTAGAGACGAACCCAAGCGAAGAGGGGGTGAGTCGCTAGTTTCATATAATTACTCCTATGCTCTTAAGGTTGGACGGAAGAGATTGCTTATAGCGATAAGGCCACTCCCTGTGCATCATCTATTTGTCGGTTTCCTCTTTTGTATATTTCTTTGTGGTGTAAAATAAAGTATCTTATCTAACTATCTATGTATATTTTGTCCTTTCAAGTCAAACAAGAAAGCATTCTAACTATAACACAATCAGTTTGGTTTTAAAAATGGGGATTCATTAAATATGATTAAATATGAATAATTATGATCAATTAGGGTTTTGTGGTTAAAAAAAATTGGGAACCGCTGTTTTAGTTTAATCCATTATTTATATCATTTCAGAGAATCTAACAAAATATCGCCAATATTCATTCAAGATGGATAATACTATATTGTACAGATGTCAGTTCTTATAATAATTTTAAAAAATGTCTTCGCTGCACATATAAAATGAAATCTTTCATTGATCTCCAGTCGCTGCTTGTATAAATAAACTACTTGATGGATTAAACTGTACATATATATGATTACAAATTACAACATTATTTCAACACTTTGGAAAATTTATGTAAGGCCACATTCCACCTGACCTTAATAGCAGATTCGTTTTTTAATTACGATAAGATGTGCCTGTAATATTTGTTTCTTTTATGTTTGTAATTTTAACATTAATTTTTATAGTGATTGAAGTTGATACACATTACCAGTTTTTATATTAATGAAAGCTATAAAAACCTTTTTGAGTTCATTTTCACGTTCTTCAAGTCGACTGGCATGATCTAAGGAGTTCTTGTGCTTGAGTTCTAACATGCGGACAATGCTGTCCAGAGCCTCCAGCCGTCCCGTCAGATCTTTTCTCTCACCTTCATAATGATCTTCAGCTTCCAAGAGCTATTTACAAAATATTTTATTATCACTACTATAGTACTTTTACTTGTTTTTTGCATAAAATGTAGAATTAATTACATGACATTAAAATAAATCAATTTTTTATATTCACTGCTCAATTTCTCATACAGACATATCCAAAATTTCACATATCTATCAAATATAAAATAAGAATATAACATTGTTTTGATTTTTTATCAGAATAACAAACCAATAAGATGATCAAATGTTAAAATTATACAAGAATTTATGTAAAACACCTGGTTTACCTTGAGGTTTAGATAACATAGTGGATGACACATTATTTCATCTAATTTATTTATTTTTCACTACACTTAAAGAAAGTTGAAAATTAATAAAATTTAAACAACAAAACATATCAAACAAAGGTTGATGATTGACTACTGGAAATAAATTACGATAGCCTTGCAAGCAAAACAAAGGAAACTAAATCAAGGTCTGCAGTATGTTCGTGTAAAAAAATATCATTTATTAGGTTACCTTTTGCTCCGAATGCTTCCTTGCTGATTTTTCGCGCTCGTACTGTGTTACCAGTTGTTCGTTGTCTTCCCGCAGCAGCTCCAACTCCACTTCATGCTCCTGGTTGGTTTGGTAGGCGGAATCCAGGCACTCCAGAACGTTTACAAGCAAAGGCATCAACGTTTTAACGACGTCTTCATCATATCTAGCGATCATTTTTTCGAATTCCTGATAGATACTTCCTGCTAAGGATTGTACCTTTTCTGACATCACTACATGGCTATCTTCGTGTGTTCCGTATATCGTTTCTGCTGTGGCATAGCCACTACTCGCACTATCGTCGAAATTCATAGTGGAAAATAAGGAGGGTGCTAGGAAAATACAACTACCATCGGCCAAGATAGCTAATAAATTTTACGCGAAAACATCATTAGACAAATTGTGTACAATATTGTACGATGACGCGATCGATGTTATTTTAATAAAATGTTATTAAGCGCATTACGATAATTATTGAAATAGTTTCACCTAGGCGGAGGTGTAAATATGTAGAGAAAGATAGAAAGGATTATAGAGTAATCACACCATTTGTTTGATTGACGTATTTTTGCTGTAGGTACTGCAAGAAAAAAAGTTCGATTAACGATTGACGTTGGAACCTTTTCCGGACATAGACAAGTATGTTATCCGGATTCAATATTTTTTCTTCTAGCAACTTTTTAATATGCTAAATAATAATAAAGTCATTTTTAAAATAATTTAATAAGTACTTCTTTTTTATTAAATTTTATTTTTATCTTTAAATATAACCTTGAACTATTGCGACACGTTGATTCTTCTGTTTATATAGAAATGAGGACTTCTTAATATAAAAAAATAGACTGTAAAAATACAGTCGAATCTGCTATAAAATAATCAGACCAATTTCACTAATAATTGAAACAAAATTTCATAATTATTTTATACTAGCAAGACCCGCGGCTTCGCTCGCGCTAAAGCTACAAAAAAAATATCTAAAAGTGGGTTCCATACAAACTTTCATCCCCTATTTCACCCCCTTATTGGATGAATTTCGAAAAATGCTGAATCACGTATTTATTCAAATGTATTGAAGAGCATTGATACCAAGTTTCAAGTAATTCTGAGCACAAATAATTTTTTGAGTTGTATTATTACGTGTTTAACCGTGGGAATGAGATAATCTCCCGCGGTAAAAAGTAGCTTTTCAGCCCTGCAATTATCTCCACACAAAAAATTACGCCAATCCATCACACTGTTTCGACGTAAATGTAGGATAAACAAACAAACAAACACACTTTCACATTTATAATTATAATATGGATTTACAAATATGCTTTAAATACTTCAAAAAGGTTTTTAGTAATACAATAACAAGTATCTTATAAGATAATTCAGCTATATATTTCAAATGTCTGTTTTGTTTTAAATATAACGTGTCTGTTAAGAACGCCATTATAAAAATAAAAGGCAGAAATGCCGCCCAACTTTGGTTAATGGTTCTATACTAGAATCTGGCATAACGAAAGCGTGTCCTGGAGTATTCTTAAAAGTTCTGTTATGACAGCATTATTAAACTGTCGAAGGCACGTCAAACTTTAAAGTCTCTGGACTCTGATGCTCTGCTTTTAAGCTTTGTCAGTAAATGTATATATTGTTGTGCATAAACTAATGGGTACATACATTTAACGTGAAACATGTATGCTAATATTAGGTTCGAGTTATTTACAATGAATTGATAAAAATGTTTATCAAATTAAGAAACAACTTATCGATTACTTAATTTTGAAGCACGGCGCGGATATTTTCTTTTGTAAAGTATGATGTTGATATGAATTCGAAAACTTTCAATATTTCTAAAGACGTGGTGTGTTCGCAAACACCTATTATACAAATTATTTGTCGTAAATACAAAAAATACTCAAGTATCAAAACATTTTTCTCTTACTATAGTTAGTTATGTAGGTCCCGTCACATAAAAAGAACGCTGAGCAACAGTGGAAGGGATGTGTACAGCATGGGTACAGTCGTCCTAAAGTACTAGGTTAAATTGTTTTTTAAATGTAGGTAATTGTTTTATTGTAGAATCATAATAGGTACTAGCTACTTAGTACTTTGGAATTAAAAAAATAGATAATTTTTACTTGAGCATTATTAGTTTTTATTTCGATCTTAAAATTTATAGAAGGTTGTTATCAGAAAACTTAATCCCATCATATGTTTCTTTTTTATCCTTTTGTTTTTAGACTATGTATGTAAACAGTGACTATAATTAATATTCTCTAAAATAAACCCTATACAGAACTGGATCTTTTATCCATAAGGAACTGTAGAGGTAAAAACCAAAGAATAAATCGTAGACAGAGAATAGGGATAGACATGCTCTTAAAATAATAATAATTGCGAAACAGAGACAAGACATATGTAAAAATGTGTATGTGTGAGCAGGACATAGCATACTTTTTCATCTCTATTTGCGTATCGGTTTTTTGTTGTTTCATGTTTGCCACCACTAGCAATTGATGGCAGACAAGTTGTGGTGACAGAATATTTTCGTTGAGAAAAACTGTGAAACGCTTATTTTGTGTAATTTGCGACTTTAGTGATATTTGAGAAGATAATATTTAGTGTGTAATCATGGTGAATTGCTGTATTTATGGCTGTAAAAGCCGTAGTGAACGAAATCAACCAAACATAACCTTTCATCGGTAAGTAGCATTTTTTTATTTAATACAACACGTAAATCAAAGAATTATTGTACTCAGAACTATTTTCTGTCAATAATAAGCAAAATTTATTGAGAATTTCATCTAAAAAGATGAAAAAAATCCTAATTGGTTTTTTATATTAACCGACCAAATTGTGAGGCAATTTATGTTAGGTTGTTTTGTATGTCACTTCATGCCATTTATTGTAGTCGGATAATAACTTGACAGGGATACCAGCACTTGATTATTTTTACCACTAAACGTATTTAATTTTTGTTTATTAGTTTTCCGAATTATCCACTTATAAGAAATAAATGGATTGATTGTACGGGCCGAGATAACTGGCATCCAAGTCGTCACTCCCGTATTTGCTCACGACATTTTGAAGAAAGTTGCTTTCGACAGACATTAAATAGAACGCACTTAAATCCACGTGCGATACCCACACGTTTCATCCAGGTAAAGTAAATTTTTATTATTAATTTATTTGTTCTACACGTTTAGTCAACTTCGATACGTTAAAATTAGTTGCGACTTAATTTTGTGGCACGGAAATAATATTTTCAACATTATTTGAGAAGAATTTTGGATGTTGTTACATAGAATTAATTTAAGTGGAATATTTTTTACCAAACAACATAAAAATTACTATATATCTTCTTGATACAGTAAATTTTCTCTTGATTATTAAAACAATATAAACTTTGACAAATGTATTAATTTTTTATTATATTAGCAGTTAATCGTAAGCTAATGTCCTTTTTGTTTCTAATTTCAGGTCCGACCGGTTTTAAATCAACCGAGTTTTTCTAAGTGTGAACCTTTGGGGGTAGATATGGATATAAAAGATTATTTGGTACGTAATTAAATGATTTTTTTTTTAATTCCCTTAACTCTTATATTCAGTCTTTTATGTATATGTACTTGTTTATTTGGGTGAAGAATGTTAAAAATTTACAACAACAATCATATTTTTCAGCTTGACAATTCATCCATGACAGATATTCATGGTTCTACTAATCTACCTTTACCATCAGAAGAAGTCGCTATGGAAATTGAAATAGAAAGTACTATGGTAAGATTATTCTTGATCAGTCTATATTATGGAAATTGATTCTTGTAAATTACTTTCCTGCGATTTTATCTGTGTGTGTAGTCGTTTATATAACTACTTTATCATTTTTTAATAAATTTAATAATTTAAATGAATATAATAATTTAAAATTTAAAAGTGGTAGATATTTGCTATATATATTAACCCAAAAAATACCGCCCAACGTAGTGGGCACTGGCACGTGTCAGCTAGTTGTCTATACTTCTATACTATCTGTACTACTTTATACTAATACTACTACTAATATAATAAATCTGAAGAGTTTGATGTTTAGATGTCCTAATCTTTGGAACTACTTATTCCATTTCAATAATTCTTTCACTGATAGAGAGCTACATTATCCCTGAAAACTGTAGGTAGCTACTTTATACCGAAAAATGTACGGTTTCTGTGGGATAAACCATGAGAACGAAGCCACGTGATACAGATAGTTTGTTACAAATACAGAAATGTTCTTTGTTAAATTTCAGACACAAGACATATTACCCATGGTGGCACCGCCGGAAGTTGAAATAACTCCTCGTAAAAAGATGTTAATGAAGAAATTGGAAAAGAAGACAATATTAAGTGATAATAGAAAGAAGAAAATAGCTGCATTAAGGTCTAAGATGTGGCGTTTGCAAAAGAAAGTTGCTGATCAATTTACTGTAATTGAAGACTTAAAAACTCGTTCATTAATCAACCAAGAAACGGCTGACTTGTTGTCATCGATCGATGCAACCAATCGAGACTTCTTAAAAAAGATTTTGTGTAAAAAAAATGTTGAACGGAAGTACTCTCCTGAATTGCGGAAATTTGCTTTAAGTCTCCACTCCATAAGTCCCAAAGCTTACACCTTTGTTAGAAAACAATTTAACACTTGTTTACCTCATCCGCGTACGCTATCGTGATGGTACCAATGTATTGATGGAAATCCTGGGTTTTCCACAGAAGCAATAAAAGCTATTAAGCTTTTTCATGAATTTAAAATAAAACAAAACAATATGTGCCCTAAGTTTTGATGAAATAGCAATTAGAAAGGGTTTGGATTTTGATGGCAAAGATTGCATAGTTATTAATATTAATATGTAATAAATCAAACAAAAACATTTAAAAATGAGGAGATGTTCGTATTATATTCAGACTGATTTTGATTTGAGTATCTAAATGTTCTGAATTATAATAATATTAGTATGGTAATATTGTAGTTTTTTACATAAACATTGATTTGAGTCATGAAATTGTCGTTTTATTAAAAATTAGTACACACCGTAGTTTACACCGTACTTTTCCTGGCACAATTACCGTAATTTCTCAGAATCTACCGTTTTTTATAAACGGAATCAGCGTTGTCCTGATTTTTGACATGGCAACACTGAGCAGTATGTACTTATGTCGAACTATCGCTGTCTCTTAAATGTATACACTGAGGACTTGTCTGTTCCTATTCTCTGTCTACGGAATAAATAATTAGTACCTAATTCTTAATAGGGTGGAGGGGGAAAAAATTTAATCCCCGAGGCGACATATCATTACAAAAATTAAATGATATTTATAGGACCAATTGTTATTTATTAAATAATAAATTATAGGAATTATTATTTATATAATAAAAATAAATTAACCCTTAATTTGTTATAGATAAAATATATATTATATAAAATATTTTAAATATATATTTTATCTATAATAAATTAAGGAATACAATACATGTAAAATTATACAAAATATTTTATGTAGAAAGTATCCGTTCGATTTTGGCTGACGTGACAAACTGACGTGCCGTTATGTCAGTCGTTGTCACTGAATCGCTTGTATGTCAATCGGATTTGGTCCCCTTTTGGTGTTTTAATTTTATTTTAAAATTCTAACACGAATATCTTGAATTTTGTTGAAATACTTGTGATAGGTGTAACTAATATTTCTTTAGGAGATTTTTTTAGGAAAGAAAATTTCTGTATGTCTGTAAAAGGCGCCAGTATGCCTAGCGAGAAATCGGTTATTGTGGCGTATATATTTTGGATATTTGGTGGAATATTTGGCTTACACCATTTCTACTTGCGACGAGACAGACACGCTTTCGTATGGTGGTCTACCCTCGGAGGATTCGGCATTGGGTGGCTTGGAGAAGTTTTTCGTATTCCTCGGTATGTTAGAGATGCCAACGAGGATCCGACTTATATGCAAGAATTAGTAAAGAGGATGCTCCAAAATAAAAAGGTAAGATTATTAATTTTACAAATGCATAAACTAACTTGATGCACATGCTTTTTACTATGCACCTTTTAAGGTATTAAAATATGTCATTGGAAAGTTTTCGATATTTTGTAGTGCATTTGTAGAAATATCAAAATATTGGGAATAACTTCAGAGGGTGGCTTTAAATTTAAGGGTATAAATGAATGTTTTAGTAAGAGAAATTTAAAGCTATTACTCGAGTGTATAAAGAAAATTACCTTATTTTCTATCTACTATTAATAAAAAAAAACTTTATTTAAAGATAAATATGATGGAATCTACATATGGAGTCATTTATATTGGTTTACATAAATCTAAATCCCCTGTGCGATTTGAAATTAAAGTAGAGAAACAAGTAAAAGCCCGCATAATTGCTTCTATTAAATGTTCTGCCAATGGAGTGCCAGTCCATTGTTGCCAAGTCATAATATAAAGTAGACTTTTTCACATGCAGAAATCAATTGCATTATTTGGAGACAAACTTTCTTTTTTCATTAATTCTTCAAAAAATCAATATGTAGCTTACATAATTTTATGGTCCATATAAAACCCAACTACATAACTACACATTTGATCGGTTTTTTGTTGCAAATATACAGTAAATTGTTATTATAGTTGGTATTATGAAGACCTCAGAGATTGATCTGATTTGCTTGAATTCTTACAAAAATATGTATTTTAAATAGATTCCATCATATTTTTATTTATTTTGTAATTAACATTTTGTTTTATTTTTATAAATTAATAATTACCATATTCTTCTATTCTATTAAGGATCGGCCTCGGGGAGATGGAAGTTATTGGTTGAGGTAAATAAAACTCAGCATGTTTTATGTGGGTCAATCTTTTTTTTGTTCTTGATTTTCATTACTCAAAAATTAGAAATTTGTAATGTAATATTGTGCTTTTCTTAAAATCTCTGTATCTGCATATACCTTAATTGGCAAACCAGCCAACTCCACATTTCGTCAAAAAATATTTTTTGGTTTAGATTGTACAAAACAGTAATTTATTAGTATTATTTTAGTAGGATTTTACAGTATCAAGAATAACAGCTTATGATATTATCTACCAATGGTATTTTAGATTTTTAATAAGTAGTGTACAAAAAATATTATAAAGTTTTAAGTGTCACCTAAAAAATTTGCTCATATGGAGGTAGCTGGTTTGAGAATTAAGGTATCGAATTTTATTTTTTGCAGTCTCATAACATTATTTAATGTAGAAGCTGTAGTGAGGTTATTGCATGCTACATTTTATAACAATTAACAAACACATTATCTACACATTTTTAATAACAGAAATCTATAGGATCAGGTATTTCAAAATATTAATTTAACTGTAGTCTTAAAAATAAATAAAATCATTAAATTTATTGCAATTATGGTAATAATGGTGAAAGCTGGATATAATGAGATATTCCTTTACATGTGGTGTTTATACATATATGTATGTATGTGTTTTGTAACTTTTCTTTATACCATTGAGTATGCTCTATGTACATGTCTTTTATTCTATTTAACAGACAACACACCAAATGCTTGGTTCTGGTGAACTACAAATCAAAATGTGAATTGTTAAAGCCATAATACTATTACCTGTTGCACTTTCCTTAGAGTTATCTTTTCAATCTCACGTTTGTCCAGGCCCAGTCGTTGGCTGTTCCAAAATATGAAAAGGGACATAGAATCACTGTAGCCAGCATTTTCTAGACAGGCCTTGTAAAAGTTCAACTTATCTTCACTCATTTATTAAGTCTAAAGTATTCAATTAAGTGGATATACAAGTGTTCATGAGTAATTCAACAAGTTAGCTAACATGTTTACACTCCAGCACACAACATTAATGAACTAACATTGACTTAGATTTAATTTAATTAGAATGCCTTGTTCCCCACACTCGGTGAATGCATAAACCTTAAGCCGGTTACAAATGTATTTTTCTTTAAGTTGTATACATTATTTGTCTTAAGATTCATTCATTGTAACAATGTATGCATCAAGGCGCAGGTGAGTTGCTATTGGCATGATCTTTATATTTGGTTTATTTTTGGGATACTGAAAGTAATATGTATAAAATATATGAGATTTACCAACAGAATAGTTTTACTGACTAAATAGAATATGCTTTCAGAGAAAATATTCATATATTGTATTTATGTAATGTATAAACACAATTTATTTTCAATGTGGCAATAATATATTGTCTTGTTTGATATTGTTGGATACTGTTGAGAGTAATGTAGAGTACAGTGCAGTAGTAATGGTGATTTTTTCTCTGCAGCCTCCATTCTCGATGAACCGTTTCACGGGCATGTTGATGGTGGGTTACTCGTGGGGGCAGATGATGATGATGGCGGTGCCGCCCGACGACTTCTGGGGCATCAGGTTCAGATATCTGAACTACCTCGTGCCTCTTGTAGCGGCTCTCGGTCAGTATATTACCAGGAATCAGTAGCACTTTTCAATAGACGAAGAGTGGGTTGTCTTCCCACAAAGTGAACTTTGGGAATTTTGGATCTCGTAGAAATCTGTGGGGGAAGCCATTGTCTAGGAGTAGATGGTTTTCGGTTGATATGGTGACGTTGAAATATCAATTGGAGAATGTTTTTTTATAAATATTGGCTGATTAGACTGTTATTAATTGTTGTTTTTATTCAGTTCAGTGTAAATGTGTGATGTATGTAACACAAAGCCTGTGTATTGTAGGCGTGTGGACGGTGGGCAACATCGGGCGCGAGCGCGGCGGACTGCGCTGGGCGGCGCTGGCGGCGTACGCGGCCTACCCGCTGCGGTACTACGTGTACGACGAGAGCATCTGGTTCACGCTCATGGTGCTCGCCTCCGCTCTGGCCTTCGACTCCTTCTCGAAGGAATGGCGCAGGACGCCGCCCAAACGACGACATGTTTTCAGGTAACGCTTAAATTAAACCACTCAGCCCACACTACATTTTCTACACATTGTCTTTGAAGTTTGCAATTTCTAATTTTTTTTGAACATAATAATATATTTAGTCTGAAATAGTAGCTAATAATTAAATTACTGATTGTTTTTTTATTTCATCTGGAATTGCCCGATATAACTATAGTATTTGTATAATATGTATGTATTTAAAAAGTTATATATTATGTGTGTGTATAAATTAAATTTAATTTCAATGTAAAATTGACGATTCAAAAGTGCTTGTAAAAGTCTATTTGAATAAAGTATATTTTGATTTGATTTGATTTGATTTGTGTAGTGTATCAACATCTGGTGCCCATAACACAAGCCTCGTAGCTTACCATGGAACCAGATAGTGCTGTGTGTTAATGTACCAACATATTTAAAAAAAACTGCAGCTCCACCTTTCGTACTTTGACTGTACCACGAGAAACGTTCTCAGGCACGTGCAAAACTGGACCACTAAAGTTTTAATTTAATAAGATGGCCGCAACATAAAAAAGACAAACTAACAAACACTTTTTTGTGATTATAATAATTAGTTTTATCGAACGCCGAATCCGATGACTAATACCGTCATATTTATACAACGACCGCCGTATCCCTTGCTGGGCTGGCCGCTGGTTGACGTGTGTACGTGTGTTTTCGGCAGACGCGTGGCTGTGCTGGCGACGTGCGCGGCGCTGTACGCGGCGCTGTGGTGCAGCTACCTGTACTTCCACGGGACGGTCACCGACAGCGACGGCGACGAGGTGCCCGTCTACGAGGCGTTGCACCACTTCTTCACCAGCCCCTGGTAAGTTGCATACATCCACACCACCCACCACCACCCACACCACCACCCTACCATCTATCATGTCCTAGCACTTACCATCTGAGACGTTTGCAGACAGTACACACAGTGCTAATGTCCATTTGTATGAACATTTCGTATTTAGCGGTTACATTGTTCATTTGAGATATAGTAATTAGATCAATGCAGCACGCGAATATGATATGATTATGAAGTAATGTTTTTTTTTTAAAGATAAATATTATATTTCTACATTATTGTAACTGAAATGGTATAAACATTGAAGCAAAGCGAAAGTGAATTGTGTATACAGTACTCGTATTGTAAGTGCCTGTAACTAGGGCGGAACATTTCTACGTACTGAGCGATGTCATTGCATCATCACAGCATCAGTTATTTACTGCAGAGCAGTCGCCAGTTTGAATACTGCTTGTTCTAGCACGGGTTGCTCCTGTACCTACTTTTATACTGCTATTGCTGTGCTATATCCATGACGTATGAACTGGAGTAGGTACATATGTATATTCAACTCGTGTCTCACTCGCGGAGGCGTAGCGTGAAGCAGCTTATTATTATTGTTATTTTTTTGTTATCTGTAAAGTTTCATCATGTGCTTACATATGTTTTTATTCATATTTTTTAGTGCAATTTTGACACACTGCTGCAATTGTGCAGTCCAAACTAACAATCAAAACATCAACGCGTTAAATATGTACTTCCTGATCTGACTCAACTCTCCCGATGAGGGAGACCCCAATAGCTTCACACTGTAGCTTCTGTATTTATTTAAATTTCGGAACTGATGTCAAAGTAACACATTGATTATTATCATTTTGCTGGAATCCTTTTTTTTATTTACAAACTTTATTTTATTAATTAGTTTTACTTCTTACTGATATTACAAATATGAAAGTTTAGATATACTTTTTATCCCGGAAAAATGTGCGGTTCCCGTGGTATAGATTTGTTTTTATTTCAAATATTTCCAAGTAAAATACTTTTTCTTACAAACTCCTATTATAAAATAGTGCATGTTCTTGTCCGTCAAGTTATTTATACAAGATGTGATGTTTTCACAATTAAAGTTTCTAATCGATTCGTGGGTTCGACAAACAACTCGGATAACACACACGAAATAAATTATTATTGTTGGAACATTCAGTATAGTACTTGTAACATATCTCACGCGAGAAAATCATATAAAAGACAATTTTATTCAGACTACGTATATTTAATATTTTTTTTTATATCTGATACTATGTGCATTTTAGTATAAAATTGCGTTACCTCATATCTGTAAAACTAGAGCTGGTACATGAAAACGGTTTAGATTTTTGAAATTAGCATAGAAAAAATATTCAGATAAACTTTATGCAACATATATGCTGTTTTCCTGTGTTATAATAATAGCTATTTAATTTTGGTCCAGTTTTAGTAACTATATCAACTTAATTAAAGGTTGAATAATTGACAGCACGTTTGGCTCAGTTTGTAGCGACCCTACTTGCTGTGCCAGCGGTCGCGGGTTCGAGTCCCGCTGGGGGCATTCATTTGTGTGATGAGCACGAATGTTTGTACTCCAGTCGTGGGTGTTTATATTTATAATATGTATGTATTTAAAGTTATATATGTGTAGGGTATCAACTATCTGGTATCCATAACACAAGCCTCGAAGCTTACCATGGAACTAGATGGTGCTGTGTGTTAATGTCCCAACATATTTATATTTATGTGTTGCGCTGTAATTGAATAATGTTGATGGTTGATGGGTTGATGTTGAGTGCGGCCTCGGTACGTGGCCTCGGTGTGTCGCAGGTGGCTGGACGTGAAGCAGTGCGTGGTGGACACGTGGCAGTTCGCGCAGCACCACGGCTGGTACGAGGTGTGGAAGCAGGTGGTGGACCTGTCCGACCCGCGCGGCGAGCTCAACGCGTACAAGGTACTATACGTTTATTTCATATCAATGTTATTGAAGTAAAACTTGTTTACGCACGCTTGACTTGGGGGGTAAGCTGGTGAATGCGTTACGAAAACATGTACGTACGTCTGTTGCCATGGTAACCGTTGTTACTGTCTGATAAATGATATATAATATTATATTCTCTCTTTAAATGATATTCTATAAGTATATGATTGTAATATGCCTAATATGCGTTATTTTTAGTATCTCACCTATCATAATTATTTAAAACATAAATTGAATTTCATAAAGAGTACCGACAACCTACAGAAGACACGCATTCTTTTATTTTTTTTTTATTATTTCATTACTGATTGCACCATTTTAATGGCTTTGCATAAGGTACCTAGCAAGTTGTAGCTGTGCAGTGTGGATGGTACTATGATTGTGACTACTTCGGTAATGTAATGGGTAATTCATCACTTGTTCTTTAACCGGTTAATGAAAATGAACGGTTTCGGTAAACCGAAATAATGATGATCAACGGTTATTCTCAGAGAAAGTGAACCGATTAATTCATTCATAAGTAAGAAACGTGGATTTATTCATTTATTCATTTTAATATATATTATTTATTTATTCATTTTAATCGGTTAATTTTGACCATAGGACCTAAATCTGTCAAAAGCCGTTCTCCCGGATTTAACCGATTAAAGAACGTAACCAAAACCTTAACCGAAAAACCTCTCGATTTGGGGTCAATAACCAAAATGGGTTTCAAACTAGAACGTGTTTCCAAGCCCGTCGAGCCTCGGTCGTCGACATGTAATGTGTATTGTGTGTGGTGATGGTGATGGTGATGGTGGTGTTGTGCAGGTGCTGGGGCTGAGCCCGGAGGCGAGCCAGGCGGAGCTGACGTCGCGCTGGCGGCGGCTGTCGCGCGAGCACCACCCGGACAAGGCGCGCCCCGCGCAGCGCCGCGAAGCTCAGGAACGCTTCATGGAGATACAGCGCGCTTACGAGATACTCTCCAGCAGCAAGCACCGCCGCGCGCGACGCAACAAGCGCGACAACACGCCCACGCCCACACCCACGCCCACGCCCACGCCCACGCGCTAGACCAGCGCTGAGCGAGAGATTATCGTCATTAAAACCGTAACAAGTAATATATAATTTTTATCGCAACGAAAAATATAACTAGTTACTAAAAGAGATTAATACCGATTTCCCTTAAAGATGTGTGGTTTGTAAAGTTAGATCCATTTATATGGCGCACATTTATTCAAAAATATCATGAAAATCAATTCAAGTTTGCGAAAGGAGGAGGTCCTTTGAACGTGTTCTGTGAATAGCTTCCGAAAAATGGGTTTCTTTTTATTTGAAAATTGTTTTTTCTAATTGGATATTTATTTTGTTACTCTGTACTATAGGTGTGGATTTACTGGATAACAATTTTATCAAGAATAAACTAAATAACATGTTTTACTTAGCGACTACTTTGCGAACTTCCATCAACAATACTACTAGATAACGTGTCACATACAAAATTAAAGCTAAATTCTGTCCGCGCGAATATGTACTTATACAGCTACATTTGTATACTAACGAACCAAGACAAAGTCTTATAATAGTTTTATTTCCAATCTAATTAACACCATAGCACCTTGTAATAAAGTCACAAATCTTAAAATTATCATCATACACTTAAGATCATTTCGTAAGGTTTATAATATTTATTGTAAAATCAACCTTATATTAAGAAAACATAAAGCATTTTTTTCTGTTGTTACTTTGTGAGGTAAATCGTTATGCTTTGTTACTATTAGCTTCTTTGAATTTCGCCAAACGTTCTTAGCAGATTTAAAATTGTTCAAAATTTCATATTTATATTATTTCTTAAGTTAAATATTAAAATATTGACTTAATCTACATGTACTTACCGAAAATAAGAAACTACGTCCGAAAAATCTCTTCTTCGCGCATTATTTTTGCAACTTTTAAATACACATTGCGGCGCTGTGAACGTGTTTACGTTCGCGGTGTTTCAATACAACTAATCGGAATATAAGCTCACTTTTCAAGTGAGCTGATATTTACCGTGACGGATTTCTGACGCCGACACGATATCTAGTAGTATTGTTGATCAAAGCAAACGAATATTCTCTCCAAAATGTATATCTAATTTTTTTTACAAAGAATATAATTATGTCATGGTGGCTGGTGCAACAGCTGTTCAAAAGCTGCACAGCTAGTCTGTATTTTGTACTTTTTACCCAATCTTAAATTACATACTTTTAACTTATATTAAATTATATGTATAAATATTTTTGCGTAAATAATGTTAACATATGTTATATTTATATTTCTATTATTTATGTGTTTAGCTTAAGATTGTAGCATTTATGACGCCAAATGTAATTTAGATAGTATTCAAAGCATTTAACGAGGCTTGCGGTGCTCGGTGGTGCGACTTAATTATTTATTTTTTGGTTATTAATTATTATGGTACATAATATACTTATCATAAAAATATTTTATATTTTCCTAATTATAATAAATGCCGTAAGCCTCTTCTTATATAAATAAATCAAATGATTGTAACTTAATATAGTTATGTTCGATTGGGATCGATTTGAATCTCTAGTGAGTACTGTCAGCAACGAGTGTTAAATGATGTATTTGAAGTAAAAACGTAAGGGTTGTGGAGACTGCAGCTGGCGACCGTCGGTGATGGCTCCGCTCGGGCGTGCTCGGGCGTGCTCGGTCGTGCTCGGTCGTGCTCGGTCGTACACGGACGTGCTCGGGCGTAGTCGGGCACGGTCGGGCGCTCGGGTCGTCCTGTCAGATATTACTTCCGTCCATTGGAGCTCATATTTAGATTATTTATTTATATCTTTATTCAAATTGTACTTAATTTTTTTTAATTGTAGAATTATATTGATTTTCAATGTAACGTAGTCTTTTATTTAAGCATCCAGTAAGTAATACTCATATATACATATGTATGTTCTGTGATAGTTGCGAGTCGCGCGCCAAGGATCTTATACAAGCAGATAAATTGATAATATATACTATATTGATAGATGAAAAAAGCCCTTTATTATAAGATACCAAACTGTTCAGATTTCTGAAAATAAAATTAATTAAAAAATCGAAGCAGTGCAAGTTTGTCAAATCTTGAGCTTCATTTTATCCTAATCTGTCTGCTTTGTGCAAAGAAATCGACTGTTTAAATATAAGAAGTTATATTTATAAATAGCAAACATTGTTGTAGCAGAAAAAAAAACAAGAAATTGTATTCTAAAATTATTTTAGAACTAGCGACTCATCCTCGCTTCGATCGGGTTCGTCCCTAGGTACGCTTTAACGGTTAGCAATTCCCATACAAAATAAACAGTTCAGAACTTTTTGATTTTCCAGCTGTTTTTTTTTTGTTTTCGCTATTTTTTTTTTTATATTTAAACCACCCCTGACACATCCCCAACAAAACAAAAAAAAGAATTATTCAAATCGGTCTAGCTGTTTTTGAGTTTTAACGAGACTAACGAACAGCAATTGATTTTTATGTATATAGATGTTGTATGTTATTATATATAAACTCAGGATTATCTACTCAATTTAGCATCCATTTAGATCTCAATTCTTTTGTCGGTGAAGTCGACAACTACGCATATTCCTAATATTGAACTTGGCTTCCATTTTTACACTTATATTTTTGATGGGATTGGATTTTATGTCACTTGTTTCTGATATTTGAGTTTTGTTGTCACTTTGAATGCAAATAGGGCGAGAAAAGTTTTGTATTTTGTTTAATGATTCTTGTTCATCTGAGATGCTACCTGAATTATTTTAGCAACTTACAGCTCTGTTACTGTTGTATAAGTGTCGTTTAAAAACATCTATGTTATTCTTTAGGCTTATCCTTATACACTCTTACCTCACACGCTTATATGCTCAATTTTTTCACATTATTTAAAGTTAGTTTCAGGTTTACTTAAAGATAAAATTATGAAGTAAAAAAGTAATTAAAAAAAAATAATTATATATACATGTATAATTCATCTGTACGTGTGTTAGTCATCTAACTCCTCCGAAACGGCTGGACCGATTTAGTTGAAATTTTGTGTGTAGTATATTTCAATGGGTTCCTGGATGATTTGAAAACACAAATGGACCCGGTAGGTAGTCGGTGTGTCACTGATCATCTCCTAAACGGCAGGGCAGGGATATTTTTTGTGTGTGTTCGAGTGGGTCCCTGCAAGGTTTGAATTCACAAATGGACTCGGTAGGTGGCGCTGCAGTCGGCGTATCACTAAATTTTCATGAAAGACTCCATCTTCCGTGCAATAAATACTTTAAATTGTTGATTTAAAAAAAATAAAAATCGATGTGTGTATGTATGTTTCCTATAGACTCCAAAACAGCTGCAGCGATTTTGATGAAATTTTCAGGCAATCTTCAGATTAGCCTAACGGGTGATCCTGTAAATTTTGTTAGCGATCGGAAGTTTGGACGCGGGCGAAGCCGCGGGTACTGCTAGTCTACTAAATTTCAATTTGTTTTATAAGGGCGGAAGCCTTATTTTTAACCTTTTGTTCTAGGACTTACTGTTTTTAAAATTAATAACTCTACTATTGGCTAAAATAAAAAAAGTCATTCATTGTAAACATTACATAATCTATATATACATAAAATGCTTTGTCCTGACTGACTGATCGATCAACGCACAGCCTAAACCGCTGGTCGTAGAAAGGTGAAATTTGGAGGACATATTCCTTATACAATGTAGGCATCCGCTAAGAAAGGATTTTCCGAAATTCATCCCCTAAGGGGGTAAAATAGGTGATATAAGATTGTATGAAACTCTGTCATTCTTAACGCGAAATGCACAGAAAGTGGTATTTAGCTTTAAGATGAAAAATTAGAAATATATGTATTAGATTTTTTTTGAAATTTATCCCTTAAGAGGGTAAAAGGGGGTGATAAAGTTTATATGGGCAAACAATTATTTATGATCAGAATTACTTGAAAGTTGTTATTAATGCTCTTGAATACAATTAAATGAATACGTATTTCAGAATTTTTTGAAATTTATTCTATAAGGCTGTCAAATAGGGGATGAAAGTTTGTATGAAGCTCTGTAATTGATGCACGGAAAATGATATTTACCTTTAAAACAACAACTAAAACAATAAAAATATCATATTTTTTTTCGAAAAAAATACAGGCAGTAGAGCTTGCTAAATACCTAAAGTGTAAATTTATTTACAGAATATACGAATTTTACGAATATACATCTTTTAAGATACTGGATATTTAGAATTACGATCGCTAAAATGAAATTTGTTTTCCTTATTTTTGCATGTAATAAAGCTTAATCGCGGGCGAAGCCGCGGGTTCTGCTAGTATATGATAAATCTGTATAAACATTTTCCGCAAATATTTATTTTATTACATTTTTTTATTACATTCATAAGCCAAGGGTTAAACCTATTTATATATTTTTATTGGCTTTTTATAATGAAATAAATATTTCACCATCCAAATTCGTTCAGTTGTTTTTTAAATAAGCGCAAACACACACACACACACACACACACACACACACACACACACACACACACACACGCACGCACGCACGCACGCACGCACGCACGCACGCACACACACACACACACACACACACACACACACACACACACACACACACACACACACACACACACACACACACACACACACACACACACACACACACACACACACAGGCAGACAGACAGACAGACACGCTCGCAGGCGACTTGGGCTAGGCGTGGTCCGTGGGTGATTTTGTGCCATCGCGTAGTCGCGTCGGTGCGCTGTCTGTCGCCGCGACTCCGGTGCGGACTCCGGGGGAGGATGGAGGAGGAGGAGGATGTAGTAGAAAAGAAACATCGGATAATGATATTCATTTTTATTTCATTTAATAATTAAGGTACACGTAGGTACCTAGAGTTCCTCACATTTATCTACACACTCGCTGCGACTCGTGGCCGCTTGCTTTATTATATTATGTATTTCCTTAACTCAATTGTGATATTTGCAGGTGACTCGATTTGCATTGTAAGTATCTATACATACATATTTTAACACGTAACGTTGCTTAAGGTTAACAATTTAGATATACTTCTTTAAATTAATGACCGTTCGTGCGCAGACTGCCGCGACTCGCGCGTCGCAGCCGCATCCTCGGCGGCGACCCGCGACAGTGACAGCTTTGCGGCTATAGACAAACTAGCCAAATGTAACACAATTGATATTTATTTAACACATACATGAAATGGCACACTTAGTATACAGCTCTTCAGCTCCGATAGATTTTGTTTATTATTCTATATAATTACAATAACAATAAAATAATTATTTTTTACATTATAAATGGCAAACGAGGGTTTGGTCAACTAATAATCAATAACATCCATTCGACTTACTCGATTAAAAGTACATTATTGTGAAGTTTGAGCTAAAACTGTGCGGCGCGGGGCGTCGCTTCATCGGGCGTGATTCATACATATATTACATGTGTAGGTAGCAACTAACTCATTATCATTATATATATATTATAGTGTCTTTTGTCAGTACTGCTGCCGTCGTTTATATTCTACAATCTTCTCTTTCAGGAATGTACGTATTTACAGCGACAGAAAGTAATATTTAGATTAAAATAATAATTGTACATGCTACAGGATTTTGCAAGTTTGAGTGGACGCTGGAATGTTAAGTTGGGAACAACTGCGCAATGGCAGTGACGGGGTCCCTCCCTCCCTCAGTGGCAAGGTTTGTGACCGAGCGATCGGCGTACCGCCCGCGGGGAATAACTCTTAAATAAGAAAGATTTAGGCCTAATGTTACAGTATACAATGCATCCGGTGCGGAATACACATCATCCGCATCCGCTCGAGTCGCAGACACGTGACAGTACAAACGTGAAATTGTCTCCGAAACAGAGCTAACTCGTCTTAGAAGATATCGTACAGTACATCAGTAATGGCATTCATTTTGAACTTTGTCAATCGTTTGAGCCGGATTTTAATATCATTGTATTTTAACATAATTAAACTAATTATCACAGTTATAAAATTAAAATAACATTTGCTTATATTTATACATTCGGGAAACATAAACATAGCCTTTCTTAATCTAAATTAATAAATAACTTATACTTTGCGAGGCGCTTCTTCGATCAAGCGCCTCGTATGAAAAATTTATACAAATTATAGTTTTTAACAGTTTTTACAATAATTAAGTAGATAAAATAACAAACTGGTTCATTAGTTATGAAACAAAAAATAAACGTTTCAGTTTACGTTTTCACAAAAAGCTAGCACTAGCCATGGCACCATGGCACCATGGCACGGAGACACGGCTCGCCTACACGGTCGTCTCGTTGCGCCGCAGCGGCTGCAGCTCGCGCTGCAGGTCGTTATAGTACTCGTGGTCAGACATGGACTCGTCCTCGGCGGGGCGGCCGCCCGCCTCCGCAGCGCGCTCCCCCTCCGCCGGCACCGGCTGCGTCGGGATGCCGAGCGTCTGCGAGGGAACACTCTGCTCCGACATGAGGTACTCCGGGTTGTCGACGCATCTCTTAGACGCGACGAATCCGCTGTAGCGAAGATCCTGTGCGTCCTGCCCCTCTCCGCCTTCGCCTATGAGATCCATGTAGGCTGAGGCGTTTTGGGTGTGCTGAGGCGACGGCATCAGGTAGTCGTCCTCGTCTAGTGGCAAGTTTAATTTTAGATTTCCCACTTGCGCCTCCTTCACTTTAGAAATCTCCAAGCAATCCGGCCGCGCTTTCATGGGGTCACTACAATACCTTGAACTCGAGCTCTCAGAGGCGCAAACTCCATTATTATAATAATGACGTAGTTCCAAACCCTCTTGATTTCCGGAATTGTTATATCTTAAAAGATCTCGATCCCATGATTCGGATCTATTTGTTTTATCTATGATTATGCCCTCTTGGCCAGTGGTGTTGTTAGTCCACGTGGCGCAGGGCTTGGCTTGAGGTTCTGCTCCGGCTGTGTGCGTCGGAGTGGTGTTCGTTCCGACGTTTGACTTGAATTTTGGCTGCAAATATTCATCGGCTTCTACAAGTGGCTCGGGACCATCCATTGCCGAAGAAAGGTTTCTTATTAGTTCCTTTTCATCCTGTAAAAATAATAATTATTTATTTACTATACATATGTTTTTAATTTTATTATTATAATGATATCAGAGTTGTACAATGAATATATCTTTCAAAATATCGTGTTTGTGGGATGCTTACAGGAAAATAGAACAGATTAAAGTGTTCTGTGTTTTAAAAAAAATCTGTCTCCAAGCATCGAGGCACTTTTTGTAACGATAATATTTGAATTACAATATAGGTGTCACTCGAGCGTATGGGAAAAATAAGAGTGAAGGAGAATGTTAGATAAATAAAAATCCGTGAGAAGCTGGCTTTCGAGCATTTCACGTTAGACCTATTGACTTTACCTTGGTAACAATGAACACATGGACGTAGGTACTTTGTATTGTTCCTAATGGAGAGAGTGATATAGGCTAGATACTATATTTTCGGGCAATCAAATCGTTGTCATATAATTAATGTTTTGATCGATTTCGGCCTGACCCGGCCCGGTCCGGGGCAGGACATTCGGATCTGCAGAGGTGCTAGCCACTTGACCACCAGTAGCTTGATTATATAATAGTGTGTGATTACATATAGTATGTGGGATATATGTATAATTTGGAGATACATCACTAAGAGTTTTTAATAAAAATTAAGTATTGTAATGAAATATAAAATTAACTAATCACCTGAGTTGAATAGGATGGTAATCGCATAAACTTGTCTCCAGGAATGACCAGATAACGTCCGGGATCACGTGCCATATCTGCAAATGTATCTGCCAGCTCTTTGAATGTGGGTCGGCTATCTGCATCCAGCATCCAGCAGGACACCATGACACAGTAGATATCAAGGGTGCAAATACTAGGCTGAGGTAGTTTTAGTCCATTTTCAATTAATTCTGGTACGTTTCGAGCAGAAATATCAGCGTACGGTCTCGCTCCGTAACTTAATATTTCCCAAATGGTAACACCAAATGCCCATACATCACTTTTATGTGTAAATATTCTATGCTGAACGCATTCCAAAGCCAACCATTTAATAGGCATTTTACCTCCGGCAGCTTTATACTCATCTTCATTGATGTCTAATAGTTTTGCAAGGCCAAAGTCAGTTATTTTAACACAATTTGGAGTCTGAACTAGTACGTTACGAGCGGCTAGATCTCTATGCACAAGACGTTTTTCTTCTAAGTACGCCATACCACGAGCTATTTGAGTACACCAATTAAGAAATGCTTTGGACCCAATTTTCTCTTTATGTGTTCTAACATAATCCAATAAACATCCAAGAGGCATCAATTGTGTTATTAACATCATTTGATTTGTCATGCAAACGGCAAGCAGTTGGAGTAAATTAGGATGTTCAACACTAGCCATTATGTAGGCTTCTTCTAAAAATTCTTTGCTAGTACTAGCACCAGTTCCTTCTTTTAAAACTTTAATAGCAACAGGGATTTTGACATTTTCTCCTTCAGGAACCCACACTCCTTTATAAACTTTACCGAACGCTCCGAAACCGAGCATTCCGCCCCGTCTCAGCTCTGCTTCTTTTACGATTCTCAATTTTGCTAGATTAGGTTTGACGTTAGTTGGCCTCAAAGGCTCGTTATCTTCGCAGCCAGTGAGTACCATGGTCATTTTTACCGCTTCTTTTTTAGCTTTAGCTTTTTGTCTGCATGTGTAGCCAATTATAACAAGAATGATGAGAAGTATTGATGCTAATACTAAAATAACTACCAAAACCGTAGAGATTTTGGCTGAGTTCATGTTGGGAACACCGTTAGCTGTGGCAGAACAGTATGGTTCTTGAATAGGATTCTGTAGTAATTCGTCAAAATATATTTTATGTGGTGTTTCACTTGGACAATTAGGAGTACAATTGAAAGTTTTAGAGTTCATATCGCCAATAAAAATTTTTAAATTTTGGCACTTCAAGCAATCTCTTGAAGATGGGCCTACGCATCCTTTACACTCATTATGACATGGTGTACAAAGTCTATTGATTTTGTCTGTAAAATGATCCGTCGGGCATTCGTCTTCGCATTGGTCCCCACGTTTAAATCCGTTACAAACTTGGCACACTTGTTCATGTATGCCAAATCCAGTGCATTTATAGCAAAGCGGGTGACATTTTCTGCAGGCCACTTTTACTTTCCCCTCTAGAGGTTTGACATTACCAACCCACTCATTGTAGTAGCCATCAGGGCATGGTTCGTTCTCTTTGAGGCAACTTTCGACCGTAGCCTCTACACTAATTATGGCTTTCTTACAGTAATTGCATCCACCATCACCAACTGTGTTTGCTGGACCAGTGCATCCATTAAAACAATTCTGGTGACAAGGTTGACAAGTACCATTCTCTGTCGCGTATCTCGATCCAGGACACTCAGCAACACAATACGGTCCATCACGTACGTGTTTACATTTCGTGCAGTTAGCCCTGGTTGGCCCAGTACATTCGTCCAAACATTCAGCATGACATTGTTCACAAGTCTTCAGGCCTGCCTTGTACAGTCTGAAATAAATTTTAACACGTTTAATATGTGCTTCAATTTTATTAGTAAGAACATAGCAATGCCATGTTCAATATGACTACCTGGACTCAGCCACTAACATGGCGTGGTTATTATGTATAAGTATAGATACATGGAGTATCTACTATCTACTTTATAATACTTACTAATTACGGTAATAATACAATTTATATACGTTCGCAAAGCAAATATGCGATGATAAATAATTAGGTGTATGGGTATGTATAAAATACACTATACGTATTTGTATACAAAAACAAATATACTAAAAATACAAACCCTGGAAGGATGGAGCAGTTTTTTATGCAGGTTTCTCCAAACTTGTAATTTTCACAAGATAGGCATTGATCAGGGCCTGGACCCCAACATCCATCTGATGAACACTCAGCATCACATACCAAATTTGCTTTCTCTGTTAATTGAACAAAATAATAGAAATTTACATAAGATAAAATATAGTGTCGTAAAAATCTATATAAATAAGTACTCAGTCGCTTGGCAAATCCAAATATAGGCTTAAGTTAGTGGAGTTAGTAAATGAGACAACTATTAAAGATTACGTAATAGTTCGCTTGCTTTAGCTAATGAGCTTAATGATAAGAAATACATAATTGAGTTTTAAAAAATCTAATTAAATCGCATTGGCAATGTTATAAATAATTAAATTAATTCTAAATGAGGATCCTCAAAATAAAGCGCAGAGCATCATACACTTACCACATGTCCTTTGGTCGCCATTTTTCTGTATAACCTGTTTGTGATCTTTAGATTTCACTAGTTTATTCCAAGAAATATGCTCAGCGAAACAAAGATGACGGTTTTCCATTATTGCTATTGCACCTGAATTTACTCTTTTTAACGATTTTAAGCCTAAAGATTTTAAAGAGGTTTTGACGATGTAGAGAGAAGCAAATAAGTTTTCAACCACTTGGCGTCCTCCAATAACCTCTAAGTTTCTAAAATAAGAAAGGCTGGTGAAGTTTGGATGATGTGCTTGAACGTTCAGATATCCGGTCACCTCTCGCACAGTGCTAAAGACTTCTAAAGCATCAGGATCCATCTTCGGATAGCGCTCTCCAAATGAATAATCTGGATTGACATGCTGGAAACCAGTAAATGTCATTTCAAGTATTTCTATTGATCCGTCTATGATAGTACAATCTCTAAAGCTGTCGATATTTCCAGAGTGAATAGGTTTTTCCGCACGACAAGTTTTTGGACACGTGACATTACACGGAATGCATTCTCCATTGACTGCTGTTTTATTAGGTGGACAGCTTCTTACACATGCTCCATTATCTTTAAGTAAATGTTCTGGACAGTTTCTTACACAAGTCGCACCATAAGCGTACTTTCCACTCGGATTTGGCTCCCAAGAATAGGTAGTAGGATTATATTTTTGCATCGGCGGGCACTCTTGCGAACAAGTACCTTCGTCGTAGAAGTTGCGACACGCCAAGCACTGACTCGGCAGTGGTCCCGTGCACCCTCCGGCACAGAAGGTATTGCAGCAGTCTCGTGGATTAGGTCCAAAGCAGCGGCCTTGTGCACACTGTGGGCTACAGTTCGTTTTGGAAAACTTTTGGCAATTGTGTGCTCCATCTCCCCAGCAACCTGCTTCGCAACTCGGGTGGCACGGAGGACATTCTCTTTCTGGTGCAGTAAAAGTATACACAAACACGTATGTTGCATTTACGCCCGTTATTATTTCATCCCAATTTATCGTCTTCACGTGGCACAAATTATAGTTATTATAAATACCCACGCTTCCTCGCAAGACGTCACGTAGAGCTGGAAGCTCTAGTGTAAACGCTGAAGACATAGTAACAAGAAGCGCGAATTCTTCTTCTCTAACTTTCAATTTGAAAAGAGTCCGTCCTCGTATAATTTGTAATTGAGGCAAAATAATTTGCCCCACTTTGACGTGAGAGATGAGGACGTAACCGGTGACCTCCCTGATGTGTTGGAGAAACGAAAGGTCCATAGTCTCATTTTGAAGCCATGTCAACTCTAGATTGCCGTCAACATAAGTGCAGTTTGTGAATCTGTCGCGCAGGTTGCGGTAATGTGTGTCTCTGTTTGAAGGGACAGACATACGACCGTTTGTACCGATGCAAACTGAAAAAGAAATAGTTGACAGTTACTATAATGTAGAAACAATTTGAAACGTAAAAGGTTATAACAAAATTTGAAAAAAAAAATAAGCAAAAAATCTAAATTATATTAAAAGGTTCAAATAGGAAATATTACTCTAATGTCATTCATAAGCCTTTTGGTTGGTCAGTTCTTATCATAATAATTTTTCAACATCCTAACTAAGTGAAAAACATGTGAAGTGAGGTGACTTAAGATGCAACCTAGAAGTGACATTCGGACTTCATAGTGTCGGAGGCTGCGCGGAGGCGGGGGTGACGGGCGGGGGGAGGGGGAGTCGTGTGGGCGGGCTGACGGCTTCGGAGCCAGTTTTCTCTACTACGCTACACGTAACACCGCTATTTGTGATTAAACTATGAAAATAGATGCCGCTTTGTTATGTTACCCGAAATTAAGATGTAATATAAATCGATATGTGCATGTGTCTATACGAATTAATTGTGCCGCTCGGTTTTTACGGGAGGACGATTTATTTTTATAATGTATATAGCTGACGTATTTTAGTTTTAAATGTTTTATTTGGACGATTCGAGTTTATTGATGGAACATATATCGCGCGGTGGCGCCCCGCTCGACGATTTTATCACCTAGTTCACGTTAGATACCAGAATAGACGACAAACATTTCATTCTCTCGAATCTTACTCTTTAATCTCTATCAAACAATTTAACATTAACGTAATGTTACAAAATCTTCTTCATTTTAAAATTAATAGTTGAGGGAAAATGGGCAGGTGTGTACAAAGTATTAGCAATTCTTCAATAAGCTACCAGATTCTTACTTACGAAGCAATTTTCATTAAAGTTATCCTTTTTTATTTTGCAAAATTTTAAAATCGTTATTATTGTTTGTACTTCAGTCATGTATAATATACCATTTTTATTATATGTATATATTTAAAGTTACATATATATGTGTAGTGTATCAACTATCTGGTATCCATAACACAAGCCTCGTAGCCTACCATGGAACTATATGGTGCTGTGTGTTAATGTCCCAACGTATTAATTAATTATTATTCAGAATATTTATTAAGATAAAAATGAATAAAACGCTGGCACTTTAAAAGACGCCACTCGACTGTGCTATAAATCCTAAACAAAGTAGTCATAAAGTAAATTTTACCTGTTTTCGATGACAAAGGATTTTTTAAGCCGTTACATTGTGTCGTCGAGTGCGTCCATTGCGGCGACGTCATTCGATATGTTTTTGCTCGGGCTAGGGCCTCAGGTAAATTCGTTAGAATTATTGTTCTCCCTTCGTTCGGGATTCCATACTTACATACAATACGTAAATGTGCGCGGTAAAGAGCCTACAGCTTCCAAATGATTGACTAAATATTTGCAAATTTCGCATTATATGTATTAAAAAACACGTGACTATTTAGTTTTGACGACGCGAATCGACGCGAAGATTGATAAACAATGAACATAAAAAAACTATGTGCGATTTTGCTCAATAAAATTAGAAGTCAGGTCTTTTAAATATTTTATATTATATGTTTGTGCGTTTTTGCTTCTGCCGTTGTTGTTCCTCCCACACGGTTATACGACTACTTTCAAACGTCGTCAGATAGTGTGGTTCCCTCTACATTTAATGATTGTTTGGTTCGGCCGCTTATTGTGTGGGTAGTAGAAATCTGGTGTCCGGTCGACCCAGTTGCACACAGCCGATGACACGGCCGATAGCATTGATGTGTGGACGCCGCTTGGTCACCGGTGCGGCACACGAGCGGACCCGCCGGCTGCCGCGGGGGACGCAGGACGCAGTCACGCGGGAATTAATACATGAGAAGTACGGTTAATTTGAAAAATTACTCTTAAAGGCATTTCCTGCCATCATGGAGGTCATAGGAAATGCCGCAATTTTCTGCGCAAGGAACGTTTGAATGTCCCTGTCGGCCGCGGCCATGCTCCGGCGCAGCGCTCAAAGCTAAGTGACTGGTTTGTCTCAGGCTAATGTTTTTATCCAGTTACTTGCATTCTGAGGTGCTGAAACCAGTTTCGATCCACTAACATTTCATTAGGGCAGCTCGGCCTTTCACTACAATGTGCTCGCGAGCAGACAGCTCTGCACGACGCCACATCTCGCAGTACTTTCTTTCTCCTCGAAGGGAAATGAAAATTAGACAATTAAACCCTAAATTTATTTAAAAAAAAAAAAAAAAACGAGATGACCGTACTCTGTATTATAAAGGAGATCACATGAGGGATATTGAGAATATCTATCTATCCACACGTTTGTCTGCTCATGAAAACGGTTAGAAGGCTACTTTTATGGGATGCCCTATAGTTATGCTACGTTGCTGTCGACGAGTAGATTAGCATTACCTACTCGTATGTACATACATACGTTGAAGTGGACTGCGACATGTACCTTTGAGTCAAGCGCGAGTAGGAAGAAGAAAGGATGTAGTACTAATTTTATTAAGGAATATATTTTGTAATTTAATGTTGATTTCGACATTTGTTTTAGTGCTATAGCCTATAGTGATTAGTGATAAAGTACTTGGATTCGAAGGGAAATTTCCGAAAAATATTTTATAACGAGGAATGGACGAAAACACCGACGATAATGATTTCAACGAGATATGATAATAAGCTCGCTCTGCGCGGCTCGGTGAAGAAACCTCGCGATAAGAAGATTCCAAATTCTTTTTAAAACACGTTTATTAATTATATTCATAATGAATGGGAGACTATCATCACACATATATAATCGTCCACCTCAAGAAATCAAATTAGTTATTTAAAATATAGAAAGATAAAATTTCATTCGCTGCCATATTTCAACGTAAAAACAAGAAACTACCAAAAAAAAAAAAACATATCATATACACTGTGATATATGATTTTGAATTATTATTAATTTATAAAATTAAATCTAAACATATTAGTAAATGTCATAAGTTTCATATCCTAGCCTACGGTCTGTACGCTCCAGGGCCCAGCATTGCGGCTCACGACACTGGGCGGAGACAGGCCGCTTCTCGGGAGTCTTTTTAGAGTTTAGGCAATTGTACGGTTATTTTACATGAAAATTCGATATTTAACACGGCACTATTCGGGTCAAGAAACTCCGTGACTTACAGATTCTCGCATCTCATTATACTTGATTGACTTTAAATAGACGTCGATGCCAGCTTCGTAAATGAGGTGCATATTGTAAATTCAGTAATAAAACTCGCATTCCAACATGTGATAAATAATAAATTAGAAGACGTTCAACATTTAAATAATTATAGAGTCGTTATTAAAAAAGGAATAACTTTTATATCATTTTTATTATGTTACCTGTTGTTTGTGTTCTTGGTCCAATCCAATGATTTTGAATATTATAACGATTTCTGTGAGCCTGTTAGGTTGAATTAGTTTGTTTTTGGAGAATAGTACCAAATAGTAAAATTAATAAATGTGAGGCCTCGTCGAGTTATAACCAACCATAATTATGAGTATGTATGTGTTTCATAGGAACTATATAGGTATTGTATAAAATAATAACTGAATTTGTATACTTAGTTCGAAGAATATTTAAAGATATAATTAATATAATCTATAACTCCTCCACTCGCCCTCAAAAATATATGTAAGGTATTTAAGTTATTCGAGTTTTTATTCGTGCTAATTGTTGTAACGCAACTTGTTATTAATATCATTTTAATCACACTGATGTCTATAACGAGTTATTGGTCTCATTAAATTAGCAAATCTGTTTTCGCGCAATAGATACAAATAAAATGTGATCGTGTGAACTGCCAGCTCACACTTTACCTCTTGGCTTGCAGCCTCAGAAACACCAGTAAGAGTCACAAAAGCTAGAAGAGAACACTTCTACTACGGAGGGTAAGTGTTCACTGTACATCGACCAAGAGAACAATCGAATAAAACAATGGAGCTTTAAAAGCCCACGCTTTAAATGAGAATTATAAGACAAGTGGAAAACAAGTTTGTCGTCGTTGAGATAATGAACTTTCTGGATGAATCCTAACGAAAGATACCTTTTTCTACTCCCAAATGCCTACTTGTCATTTTGTGTGCGTTAAGTCAACGGAACACAGTTCGTGTTAACTTGTTTTGTCAAACACGAACACATCCGTGAACAGTTTTACTGTTTCTAGGCTTTAGTACATAATTCGATTTTATCTTACTTTTTATAATTAGTGGTAATTATGCCAGTTAATATTAAAATTCACCAAGCAGTTTCTACGAGTCGTAAAAATGTCCGCGTTAAGAATGCCAGAGTAATTTTAAGACAATATAAACTACTCGAAACAAAATAGGGCACACCTCGATATAAGCTAAAAATTCTTTATAAATAACTGCTGAGGTAACTAATTGTAGTTTAAAGTGGAACACCATAAAGCAGATTAATTTACGAGTTCTTATTTAGTGTTTAAAGTGATAACTTTAATGTTTTTCTTAGTGGGTAGACAAAAATAGCACAGGTACTTGAAAGTACCTTATACGTTAATTTCTAATCACTTATTTTTTTACGCTTGTTGGAATCGTTTGCAAAAATTTTTTTTACGTATAGCTGTTTTGTTTAACTTTAGTATTAGTTCTCAGTAATATGCCTGGATCTTGTCGTCATATGGACATGGGAAAATTGTCTAGAGCGGTCATGTTGCTTCAAGAGGGAGAATCTCAAAGACCTGTAGCGATACGTCTCCATTTGTTACGAAGAGCTATTCGAAATCTTTGGGAGCGCTACCAGGAAAGAGGTAGCATAGCTAGAAGACAGAGATCAGGAAGAACGCATGCCACAACATCCCAGGAAGACCGATACATCAGGTTCACTACGCGTCGAGATCGTACTGTGAGCGCACGAACTTTACAAAACCAACTACGGCAATTTAGTGATACATGTACTAGTGATCAAATCATCCGAAACAGACTCCATGAGGATGGACAATGGTTTAGAACGCGTATTAAGCGGCTGAAGCTAACTAGGCGTCATCGTAAAAGTAGAGCTCTTTTCTGACGCTTTTCTGAGTCTTGACCTCTATCCTTTCGAACATTTATGGGATCAGTTGAAAAAAAAACTTAATAATAATTACAGCAACTCGGATAGCCAAAAAAACGCTCATAAACACTTTAAAAGCCTGTTGGGAAGGAATACTCGATGTAAACATAAGACATTTAATTGAAAGAGTATTAGGCTGACTCAGAGAGTGTATACGGTACCAAGGGGGTGCTTTTAAGTGCCATGTGTCTAAAAAAAACTTTTTAAATGATTTTGGCTAAAGTTTTTTTAAGCGCTCATTTCACCACGCATATAAATAAATCGTATATCGTGATTAAATTTGAGAAAAAAAATACTGCTTATGATGTTTAGACAATTTCTAAGTCCCAAATTTAAGCACCTATTCAAGAAAACTTTAAATATTTATATTATAATTTAAAGTTACGCAAGAAAAACTAAGCGGGCCCCTATTTGATTTTGAGTAGTACTCGTATATAACATAAGTGGACGTTAGTAGATACATGTGGATACTGCTATTAATAACTATTTTTACGTAGCGTAGGTATGTACGTATACAATATCAAGTTGTTGATGGAATATAATATTTCTATATATAATAAAATAAATATCTAATATATAATAAAATAAATTCTATATATAATAAAATAAATATGACGACTATTGTAATTAAACACCACGTCGTTAGAACTCTGGCAGAGTTCGTGTGGAAATATACCGTAATTGCTACAAGGTTCGAGTGCGGCGCGCCGTTCGCGAGCGGGTTGCTCCAGCTCTCCGCCGCGTCGTCGCGAGCTTGGCGTACAACTCTTTAGTCTAAAACGATTAATCTGATTCAAATGTCTACGCACCTGATATATAATGTACATACGCGTTAATTTATATATGAGCATAATACAAATGTATACATAAAGCGATGAAATAATATACAGCTAAAGATATTCTTTGTTCTGTTAGTTTGACCGCACTGAGGTATCTCTTCTACTATAAGTCTGATATGAAAAAATCTCTTTACAATTTATAGCTTTATATTTATTTTAATATATACATATAATAAAATTGTAACTAAGCCGAATCTGTACATTAAATATTTTTTGGAAAATCTTATTGAAGTAGACGTTATTATCGATACAGAGGCCGAATATATAGTTTTTAGAATTTTTGTCTGTCTGTCTGTTACCGCATCACGGAAAAACCACTGGAGGCATTTTGATGAAATTTGCTATGATGATAGCTGGTTATCCGGGTCAACATATAGGATACTTTTTACTGCGGGAAAATATCTTATCTCTGAGAAATCTATTTTAAACTTTAAAACGTAAGTAGGGACGAACCCGAGCGGTGCGAGGGTGAGTCGCTAGTTATAATATATATACATAGCTGTCGAATGTTCACATCCCGCTACGAAATATTTCATAAAATATCATAAAAATTTTTTGCATTACATTTTTGAGCAAATAATAAAATAGATTTCAATAAACGCTAATCTTAGTTTTTCTTCCTCTTCATCATAGATAAATAGCCTAAGGTACTAATGTTATTAATTTGAATGTTTATCAGTTGGTCCATTAGGACTTTTCCTATGTATATCCATTGCTCACACATGAGCAATGCTGTAAGTCCAGGGAATGCAAGCAGATTATTGTTAATAGTTTTAGATTAAGTATTACCAATGAAATTCATTTTTAAGTGTCTATTATCATATCCCGAGGTGCACGCACAGAGGTGCGAGGAGAACAATGCGTAAGAGAGCCTATATAGTGTTTGTTTACTCGCAGGGCCAGCACGTGCGGGGCGGCCGCGGGTGCGCGGGTAAGAGCAGCAGATACGTAGAGACTTATGCTTCCTGTAGTAAAACAGTAAATATTTGTCATATCGAGTCCATTTAGAAACTTTCGAGTCATGTTAAATGGAAAAAATGAAACAAATTAAGAGTTCACATTTTTAGCATAAGTGAATATAAATTATACATATGAACATAAATTTGTTTTTCAAGGCTTTAACACTCGTCAATAACGCACCCACGCGTACCTTGGTTGTATACCATAATCCTTTCCCAAAAACAGTCCGGGGTCTGGATTGATTGTCTTAGGAACAATGTTCTTATTGAGTGGAGAATCATGAGGCATTCTAATATTTTTACATTAAAGAAATAAACCTGAGATAAGATTGGTCGTTTTCAGCAATTAGCTCGTTTTGAGTCGTTATTTCGTGTATACCTTGTTAAATTATTGTAACTAATCGAGATCAAACTAATTACATATATACATTCCAAATTTCATCAGTGATCTTGTCCTAATGTGATCACTAGAGAGGTCTATACGTGTATGGTGTGGGCGGCCACTTACTCTTTCCCTTGACGAATTCGGAGTGTTTGTGGCGGGCGGGCACGACGTGGTGGGTGCGCGCCGGGCGCGCGGCGTAGGCCTGCGCGGCCAGCGAGCACAGGCACCACAACAGAACACGGGCAGCCAACATGCTGCGACATCACTCACGACACGGCCACTACCGACCGCCGCAACCTTCCATCGTGTACTGGCCCGCCCGGTTTGAGAGCCTCGCCTCGCCGCGCCGCGTGCGCCCGCGCAACCATAGACCGAGTATGTCATAGAATCCCCACTTTATGTTTATTTATTTATTTTGGAACGTCATTTGTGTGTCTTAACATTACTTAATTTTTATTATTAATGTATTAATTTACGTTTATTTATGTGTATGTACACTCATTTATTAGAAATAGTTTATGTTTAAGTAAAAAGAAGATATAATTTTTCATAATATTAAGTTATCAGATTTTGGTACAGTCAGTAATTGTTACATTATTAAGTTTTTATAAAAAACTATTGTAATTCTTACGTTTTTCCAGAATCGTTCTTTACTCTTTTACGGTTTTCAAATTAGAAGCTCTCCTTTTTTTAGTTTATGAAATATTTTAGATCATATAATCGATTGAAATCATGCGACAAACGTAGTAATGAACATATTTTTTTTTTTAAATGTTGTTGGATTAGAGTTATTAAGATATTTAAAGGTGAATTTTGTTTACAGTAATAATAAATGTACACATGTACAAATACATACATATGTATAAGTATATTACAAATAATAATTTTATGAAGTAGCTTAATATGTGTTAATGAATATTGGAATGTATTATTATTGTTGGGTCCATACTACGGTAATATGAGATAAGGCATGTCCACGCGTGTATAGATCTATGTCGAGTGGTTCTGCCTCCCACTAGCACAGGTAAGCGCAGCGACGCACACAGGCAAGGAGGTACACGGGTAAACGCAGGTATGCGCCGGAGTCCGACCGCGGGCAGAAAAAAGCCACGTAACAAAAGTTTAATAAGTACGCATTGTAGCCCGTGCTAGGACTGATACGAATAATAATTGAACTCTGTAAAACTGGACCTCGGGTCTCAGCGGTTTTTGTGAACGTTGATCAGATCTAACACCAGCAATTAATATGCCGCGCCGCCTTCTGCCGCCCTCCGCGCTCGCCCTCTGCGCTATAGATCACACTCCTCTCCATAGGCACAGCGGGCACAGTTTTTATTAGATACCTATAGCTTTCTGTCTTCTTTAAAACGTCAACGCAACATATATTGATTGTTATAAATAAAAGAAATGGATGAATATACGTCACTATAAACAGAACTCGCTCGCGCTAAACGCAAATAATTCATATTACGTATTGTCATTATTACTATATTAATGAATAAAGGATAGTTCGCTTTAGGTAAGTATTATTATATTGTAGTAGTGCCAGTAAACACGAAGGCAACTGAGATGTTTTGTGTGCACAGAAGATTGCAAGCGCGCGTTGAACTCTTTACGAAAGTCGAATACGGAGTCTCCTTTCGATAACATAACACGATCATGACACGATTGAAAATGGTGCAGCCGCGTCCATTGCTGATTCTTTTTGTTGTAGAACGCAACTCGCTGGCGAGCGCAGTGCAATGCATGTGTCGTTCGCTTTATTGTCGTCTGTCAAGCGGTTGAAAATGAATGTTTAGTCTGCCGTAGAGCCTTAGCGGGTTCGCCTCACATTCCTGAACTGCAGTTTCGTTAGATTAGAATTATGTTAGGGATTTTAGAAACAAACATACGTACATTAACGTTTACTGTATGAAAGTAAACAACGATGTAAGTAATTATGTAACACTGGCGCGGCGCGGGATGTGAGGTAAGCGTAAAATTTTATCTCAATTTATTCGCAGATATAATACGCCCCTTTTTAAGACACTCAGTTTTTATTGAGTACAGTAAGTTTTATTAGTCAATACTATGAGGTTGTAAAAAAGACTTAAATTGAACAGTATTTATCAATTTTAGTAAATTATGTAATAATGATAGTGTATTTCACAGCGTTCAACCAAAGCTTACGAGAGCTGACGCTCATTTGGAAAGTTTATAAAAATTTGACAACTTGAGTGCTTTGTTTGTTAGTACAATACCGTTTTAATTTTTATTACCATAGAGTGCGCAGCGCGCGCCCCGTCGCCGTCCCGTCGCCGTCCCGTCGCCGTCCCGTCGCCGCTGTTAGGGTACATTTACTACTACTACGACATAGCCCTAAAGTTTCAGTACAAATAATTACTAAAGTTATTATAAATTTACTGCGTAAAGATAAATTATTAAGAGAGACGTAAAGTTGATCCTGTAATAACAGTCGAGGGCGCAGTAACGATAAAACTATAAATTACCGTAGTATTGTTAGTTCCAATATAATACATTAAGTACTAAAATTACTCACTTCTTGTATATCGCTGTCGTTAAATTGGAAACAAGGGACGCGAAGAAATGCTTTAGAGACAATGCGGATTAGCGGCCGCCCTATTGTTCGCTATGACTGGGCCTTAAACGTTTTTATAAGCACTTGACTTAGTAGGCTGATCGTTTTTAGCATGAAAAGAAGATTTTAAATTCAAGTGCGATTATTTTGTGCGATTAGATATTATTCTAACAAAATTCAATCAATCAATCAAATCAATCTAGGCTGGCGTGGCGAGGCTTGGAGGCTGCGCCGGCCGCCGAGCCTCGCCACCACGCAGTGATATTGAAAATTATATTTGTATTCATTAATATAAAACATATTAAACTCTTATAATTGCGAGAATCGTGAAGGTTTGTAATAAAAAATGCATTCTCGGAGTCCACCCGCACCCCACCGCGCCGGCCGGCCCGGCGGCGGCCGGACTACTGCTCTCGACACTCCACTCTAATGTTTATTAATAAGATTGAATTTTAGAATAATATGGTACGCGCTGTTATTTTAGGTTATATATAAATAATCAAATGAGGCCTTTTTATATCCCAAATCGTAGATATTAAAAATGAAGCATCTGTTACCCCCGACTGTTCGCCGTAATCGCTTCGATAAGTCAGACACGAGTTGGACGATTTATCACTCGTCGATCGCTCGCGGTACAGGTATCGATACCGGCCGTCGGATTCACTCTGCTCCTTTTGTGTGTAACAAAAATGAACATTTGTTCTCGGGTTTTTATCATTTTTTTAATTAAATAACTATGACGTGGTTTTTATCACTATAGAGTCGACTATAAGCAGAGAGCGTTGTTTCATGATATCAAAATTTTGCCTCAAGATTTACGCTGAGATCTTCTTTAAGCTACATTTATTTGTAACTACGGATATTATCGTAACGTAAGGCTAGGAGCGACTCCGGTGCAGTTCTGTCTACTCGGACAACAGGCACGAAGGTCAAGGCGACAGCAATTTTACATTATCGTTCAAATTTAAATTCGATGTCTCTATACTTTTAAGCTTTATTCAATCTTTTGAATCGTACTTGTAGAATCTTGCTGATGCCATCTTAAATTGCTTTTTTTAACATACTATTATTGCAGTTTCGGTAATTTGCTCGTTTTTTACGTTAATTTAGAACCATGTTTAAAAAAAAAAGATTTACGTAATTTTTTTTTAATCTACGATCGTACTATGTATCGTTATACTAAGTATGACTTTGCCCCGAGTTATGCATCCCGCTTGTTGCATGTCGTTTGAACACCAATTCACATGGTAATGTCGGATATTCGTGGAATGATCACTCTCGCCCTCGCAATACATGTCTCTCCTTGCATTCTGGAGCTTTGATGAATTTATGAATAATAAATGGGCATGCTTTAGCAAAATACTCGTTACAGCGATAGCGTGTTTCTAATCGCAATTAGATTAGGACAACGACGTGACACACGTGCGCCGCTGTGTGGAGGTGGTAGAGGTGGTGTGTGCAGAGTTGAGTGAAGATTGTAACTGGTATGACGACAAAGGCTGAGGTAGTGGTAGTGCTTTATGTATGTAGTATGTAATCCAGTTGTGGAACGATAAAGATCTGCGAGCATGTCCGCGTCGAGAGACAGACAGGCAGTGCGACGCGTCGCGTCGCGGACAAAGGGCTCGCTTGTATTCACACGCTTGTCACAAAAGACGTTTTTTGCGCTCAGAGATTCCGAACGAAATCTAAACGCGGACCGCATTGTGGCAGCGCTCCATATTTTGAATGTTCATTTTTTGATGAAAAATTACGTCTCGTAGGAATTTAAGACCGCACTTACAGCATGTAACGATGCTAAGAAAGTCATTACGACTTACTTAGCCACTTACTCCTTTCTAAGTATAGCAGTAGATAAATAATATATTTTTTTTACTTTATTTCTTTGGACTTTCTTCTTTGGGCTGATTCTATTTGTCGGCAGCACTTTAGCGAGGCGAGAACATGACACAGTCCCTCATTGCGTACATCACGCTGTTGTCATAATGCACAAGTATCCGACCAAAGTGGACGATTGTAATCAAAAATAAAATACAAGATAGGTGACTTTTGTCTCAGCGGCGTCCACTCGGGCGGGGGCGGAGTCGCGCGCAGGTACCTTAATGCCGCTTAGTTTATTTTACCTTTTTTAATGCTGTTCTTTTTCAATAATCCGCATGTTTTATAGCTTGTTAAACAGTTTGTTACGATCAGAGTTCACTAATTAAATAGCGTCAGCCTCTGGCCGCCTCACTCCTCGGCCGAGCCGGTAGCAGGAAACTGTTGTTATTGGCGATGCTTTCATTTTTTTTCTCGTATTTCTGCACTGACGAGTGGGAATAAATTACATGTGAATATAATAGAAGTGAGAGTTGTATAGGTTAGTGATTTGTGTTTGTTTTTAATGATTAATAAGCTATCTCAATTATCGTCATCGGAACGATCCGAGCTCGCGAGCCGCGCCGCCCCGAGCCTCCGAACGCGAAAATCAGAAATACAAATTGATTCATAGCTCGCAATTATCAACAACCGGAACATTAATTACGCTAAAGTGTTTTCGGTTACGACGCATTTAATTTATTAGCGCTCGAATCGTTTGTAGAGTAACTATGCCATAATGAGAAGTTATACGTAGAGCAGGCAACGATACAAAAACTAATTTTCTGTAATGGTGGAGAGAATTAAAATAACTTCCTTCATATTTGAATGATGTGGTAAGCCTAACAAGCGTAAATAAGGAATGTGTTTCAATTTAAATTTGTTTAAACTTTGTGTTTCCATTCTAGCCCTCCTTCTCCGCTTGAAGATTTAACGGAGCAGCTCTCTGCACCAGGTTCCAAGCTCGAAGTGTATAACATTGACACGTCTGATAGAGTTCGTTGCTAAGACAGTGTTAGTTATAAATAAAATGTCAAATTACTGAATATTTATTACGAACGAGCCAATCGGAGCGCGCAACTTGTAACAGAAAATTCTAATGTGGTTTATCGACTAATACTAATGTAGAAGTTTTTATAACAAATGCAAAAAGTATATGCAAATAAGAATAATAAAAGTGTGCGGTAAAAAGTTTAGATTGATGGATGACATCGTCGCGGCGCGGCGCGGCCCGGCCGAGTGCCTGCACTCTGTTCGGGATCGGCTATTTGTCAGGTACGTGTTAATTAGCATTACTAAGTGGCTTAGTATCTGTTAGGAGTAAGTCCTTGCTACTATGCCGCCTGCGATATATTTGTGGACATCATATAATGTGACAAGCATATATAATTTTAAATCGTCCGTTTTTAAAAAAAATAAATTTTGTCAATCATCATCGAGTGATGCGAGCTTAAATCCCAGGTCTCGCACTTCTGATAATTTTGTGTGCGAATCATTTCCAACATGATTACCACTTGTCGTACTGTGAAAGAAAACTTCGTGAGAAAATCTGCATGTCTGAGAGAACCTAGCAAGTTTTCGAAAGACATGTGAAGACCGCCAATCCGCACTTACACGGCGTGGTGAACTATGGCCTGATCCTCTACTGGCCTTAGTATTGAATGGAGGCCCGCGCCCAGCGGTGGGACGTTAAAAAGGGCTGAATATATAATACGTCCACTCATATACTTAGAATAGACATTAATTTTGTTAAAGATTATTATACAGAGTGAATATAATATTTACAATTTTTAAAAGATGCCATTTGCTGATCGTAATGGGGAGGTGGTGCGCGGGCTGCAGGCTGCAGGCTGCGGCGGGCGCGAGTGGGAGTGTTGCTCGTCGACTAAGTACCATAACCGTAACTCATATAATTTGCGCACTTGCGTGCGTCTAAGTAAAGCTGCAAATAACTCTATTTATTGTTTCTTGTTAGCTAATTTTCCAGATACAAATAGGAGCTATTTTAATAAAATTATTTGCTTCTCACGATCTTTAAGAGATACTAGTATATATGTTGCTGTTCCATAGGACATTATACAACTGTAATTAAGTGCTGAACTATTTTTAATTTCACTAAATGTATGATAAACAAAAGAGAAATTATCATGAAAAAAAGTGTGTGTGTACTTATGTACGCACGTAAGAAGTTTTACTTCTTTGGTGTAACAGAACAATAATAGGTAATGATTTCATCCCGTATGTCGAAACTCTCTGTTTGTAAAAGGAATGAAGTTAACATAATCATGTCACTTTCAGCTAACTTCATCATGTCGCGTTTTGGCTGTCGATGTGCGTGCGCATCGTAAAAATTTTACTCTCATAATTTTTCCCAAACGTGCCAAAAGAAGTTTATCTTCAAAATTGAATTATGAAACCATTACAAAACCAAGTGTTAATTCTGCACAATAGAGTGACAGGAGCGTGTAATGTAATAGCCGAATTCTTCGGCGGCAATGAAAGGACTAGAGGTCGGAGACGAGCGCTATGCGGGCCCTGCGCGACGCCGCGACACCGCGAGATGTCGGTCTCACGTTACTCGTAAGCTTTAATAAATCAGCGAGTAGTGACACTGAGTGCCGATACTCATTGGGTTAATTTGCTTCGTTTGGCGGTTTTTTGATTTCTTAATTGAAATTGTTTATCATATACTATTAAACGAGCAATATTTGTATAATATATTTGTTGATTTCGATGAAATTTGCAGTATGAGGGTCTACGGGGGCGAAAAATTGATCTAACTAGGTCTCATATCTGGGAAAAGTCGTTTTCTCCGTATTTTCACGCAACAAAATTTGCCCCGCCGCCGCGCCGTCTGAATAACCTAAAAGTTAAAGTATTAGCCTACTAAGTTTCTGTCTTTTATCCTAATAATATTAAATGAACCATTCTTGTACTCATAAATTTATTTCGTGTATCTCCAAAACGGTTGTATTACGATATGGATTAAATTTTGTATTTATATAAGTTTTAGCTTTTTTAAGTTTATCTATATACCTAGGTGTCTTTTCTGAAAGTTTTATATCTTTCCCGAAAAGTGCGATACGAAGCTCAATCGCTGATATTTGGTACTGTATGACATACTCAGTGCATACTCACCTCGGTACTATATAATATACAACTACATAAATTTCCATGTTATGGTAATGTCTACAACGGCGTTAAGATGAATAGCTTTAACTTGTTAATTTTTCCTTTAAATGTTAAAAGTACCTAAGGACAAAATTATGATGATCTATGACATAGGTCTATCTAAATAAAACAAAGCTTAACCCAGACCCGTCTAGATATCATTATCTTGACAGAACTACACTGTCTGTGTGTATATTTATATAGTCAAGTGCAACTGTATGCCAAGTTCATTTTACTTATACATATGTAGAGCAAAGATTCTGTGACATTCTTATAATAATGATTATAAAGCTTAATGCGAAGACGGTGAAGCACTCATCCATGTAGTGAAGAGAGTTATGAGTAAAGCATTAGTAGTAGGTTCTTATTAAGAGCTGTGTTTTAAGAAATCAATAAGTTAAGAAATTCCTCGACAAAACACCTGTATCTTCGTACAGATAAGCCGTAGATGAGTCAACAAGTTACTGTCGGAATGCTTCGTGACTATTGTTGATCTGAAAACTAATTATCGTAGAGTCGACGTGTTGCCGACGAGCACTCGGCCGCGGCTGCGTCGGGCGATGGGGAGGACATTACTTTCCTATTACAGGGTGTTGGAAGCAGCGATTTTTAATTTTCAATAGCTTTTTAATATTGTGTAGGTGCTTAAATTATTCAAAGTTTTAGGGCGTCCATGTGCGACTGTACGGTGTACGTGTGCGCGCGCGAGTGGCGCCCGATTAAGTAATGTAAAACAATTCAAGTCACATTGTTTTCCAAAAATTTTGTATTAAACTGCAAACATTATTATTCTTAATGTTTAACATAAAATCGGTAGCAGAGCCGTCACGGCGGTGAATTTAAATTAGTTCATTTCATTGTATTTGGATTTTTTCATAAACATCGCGTCGCGTCGCGTCGCGGGTGCGCCGGCGCAGCACTCGGCGTTGCGGCGCCTCAGCCCAATTGCTTAAAATGGCAAAGGTGACATTGAATATAAATAAGGGCACCTTTATTAACGCGTAACGTACAATACGTATTTATTAATTTACCACGTAGGCGCCTCCTCGCGCCTCACGCCGCACACACACACGTACCCGTACAGCTCGGCCTGAATACAATTTGAACTGTACGATTATAAGAAAAGTTTTAAATATGTAACCGATAAATAATTTTATCAAATCCATGTACATTTCTTTATTAATGTTAAGATAGCTCTTATTAATCTTTATATTATCCTTTTAAACAGCTTCTTTCCTGTATGTTAATTTATTCGCGGTCCTACAAAAAGTGCTCAAAAATCTTCTAAAATGAAATGAACACTTGAAAACTTTATTCAAGTGGACTTATTATAAGCACTTTTGAATCGTCAACTTAAGTTAAAGAACATGAGTGTAGTCAGTCCGTTAGGAAGCTACCAACGGCTCGGAAAGCAGTTTTGCTGAGAAAAGCTGGCGAAAAACTTCTTTGTCCAATCTGTATATGGTGCTAAGGTATTGCACCCAGCATGTATGTATGTATGTAAGGTACATTTCGTTCTGGACATAAAACACTTATTTTAACACTAATTACTATGTCCTACGCTGAAAGTGAGTACTGTACGTATGTTAAGTGTGATATGCCTAACGATATCATTTTGGAATAAGTTAGATGATTTTGTCCATAAAAAATACAGAATCAAAGTATGAATTAGTTATATATTTGGAATATTACTTATTGTTCGTCGGCTGCTGAAATATCTAGTTCACAAATGTTTGATACCTACTGCATATTTGTACTTTCACATTACCAATCGTCAAGACACGTGTGATTACTTTATATTATAAGAGTGCATTTTACAAATGAGTTTTTTTTGTCCATGTTTAACCGGAAATTGAATAATAGTGACGTATGTAAATGCGAGGAAACAATGGAGGGTGGAAGGTCAGGCCAGAGAGCGCCGTGTGACGCAGTGTGCCCGGCAGCGCTCTACCTGCTCTATGCTGTATTTCGTATATGACAGTTTGTACAATATTATTCATAAGAATATCCCATGTCCTAACAATACTCGCGTAGCCACTTGGCAATCTGTATGGGGATAACATACACAAATTTTGGAAAACATGCAATGAAAAATAATGTAAATGTGCTACATAATTCATGTTCGTATTTTTCCCTGACTCTTATGAAAAAGATTTCATCAATCTTATTTTTTATGATACAAGGGTCGATTGATTCCAATTACGCCATAAACTTAATTTTTTCTCATTTTTTTTTATTGAAACCAAGCATATCGTACTTGTTCTAAGTTAAAAGTATCATGCAAGTTTTATAATTATTTTTTTAAATGTTCACCGACCGGTGTGCTCGGTGCTCGACTCCATTAGCCACTATCACCTTTGCCATTTAGCATCATTTGTTCGAGTCACTTAGCTGCTCCTTTTCCGAACGTTTTATATCTGTATCTAAACTAAAACATCGGAATGAGAAAATAAACGAGATATTTTTAAATAATTTACATCATCGTCTTATTTGTCTCTAAAACAAGCCGTATCTTAAAAATGTAGTAATTATGAATAACTTTACATGCCCCATTAGGCGAGCGCGGCCACAGGCGCGCGCGCAGCTCCGGCCCTCAAAAGAAAAGAATCACGATCTCTTATTCGTCGTGGCTTTTAAAATTGTCAGAGGGCACTTCTAAAAAGAGATAACGCTTTTAATGTAAAAAAAGTGGATCCCACTTTGTAAACAGGTTGTAAACGATCGTGTAAGCCGTGTCCACTGTCCAGGCGTGGAGCGGCCGCTCTCCAGCCGCCGCGGCCGACCGCCGACCGCCGTATTTGAGTTATTTCCTATCGCGCCTTTCCTTTTGTTTCTACAATTTATGATAAATTATCTAATAATGAATAAGTACAATGAGTTAACTACTCGCTACTACACCGGAATGACGTCAAAATGATGGGTAACGTCAAAAACAACACTTTAGAAGTTCTTATTGTTATTTTCAATTTCAAAACTAGAATTTTAATCTAAAAAAAAATAATTTTCAAAAATTAAAAACCCGTCTGCATAAAAAGCGAACTAAAAAGATAAGAACAAGTTGACTAAGGAATATAGTATTATGCAGTCGGAGACGTACAATACACGTAGCAAGACAAACATACAAATTAAACATACACATATTATATTTATAATATGTATGTATTTAAAGTTATATATGTGTAGTGTATCAACTATGTGGTATCCATAACACAAGCCTCATAGCGTACCATGGAACTAGATGGTGCTGTGTGTTAATGTCCAACATATTTATATATTTACATACATACATATGTATGTCTCCGACTGTTATGATTCTTCGTCAACTTGTTCTCATCTTTTTAGTTTGCTTTTTACGCAGTCAGGTTTTTAATTTTTGTAAATTATTATCTATTACAGCTTTTTAGTCTTAGTCGGTTAGAAATTTTTAGTTTTATTTAAGAATTTCTTATCCTAAGTTATTGTCATTTAACATATAAGTTGAGCATAGATTTTGATTCAAACTTTTTTTTTTTACCTAAACACAAATTAGTGCTTAGCGTCCGCCATTTTGATTTTTAACGATATCTATATAGGTACCCTATGACACTCGCGTTATCAAGACGAATCTAATGACGTATGAATTATCAAAATCTGTTAAACCGTTTAGTTAGTTATTTACAAAGGAACATAGGGTGGGATACATACATACAGGTTAAACACATAACTCTTCTGGGCTTCGACGCAATCGGGTAAAATGTCATATGTATAGACAGTATAACATATTACTTTTTTTTTCTATGTAATCCTACCATCAATAAGTTTATACTTACTAAACTCTTTTTCCTATAAGAAACACTGGATCTAGATAAAATGTTGATAGTACCTATGTGTATTGCTATAATGATATCAATACGGTACCTAACAGATAACAAGGATTTTTTTGAAATCAAACCAGACACTTTGTTTGTAGGATAATGTTATAAGTTTGTTTAGTTACTCTGGAAATCGATGTGCATAATATATGTATGTATATGAAAAACAAGATGTAGGTAGAATTTTATGGAAAAAGTAGTAAGCAAATTGTATGGGAAAAATTAGCTTTCTGTTTTGTTGAAAATCTTTAATCTGAGTTTTTTAGATAGATAAAAGCAATTTTAAGGCAATTATTCAGTCAAAGGCAACAGAAGCTGCAAATAATAGGAGTGAAGTGTTTTAAAATTATCGTCTTACCTTTATAGTGTGGTATGTTAGCAATTACATATACGAATATAAGTATTGTTTAAGTTTAGAAAAAAAAAATAAAAAAAAATCAAAGATCAATCTACTAAATGTTGATATGGGAAGGAAAGATACGTGCGACACTACATCGTATGCTATGCTATTTAACTAAGATAATATTTAAATTATAATTACTCTTTTTTGTGAAGCACCTTGCTCGCACCTTGTAAGCTGATCCGAGTCGCGTTTCTATATTTATTCACATTATAATATTAAAAATTAACATAATTTTTATATTTTATAAACTCACACCCACTTATCGTCCGCAAAATGCATTTTACGAGGACCCCAAAACAAAACCATTTACAGCCCATTTAGAATGAATGACATTATTTAAGGTGGCTCAGTAACAAATGATTCCACAATAAACATGTTCATTTGCATTTTGGGGTTAGTCGTTAGTTTTCAAGGAGACTGGAATACAAATTAGTAAGGTTTGAGGAACATTACAAATCGATGATTTTTTTCTTAAAAAGGAAAAATGCTTTGGTTCTGTACTTTTATTTTATAACTAGCGACTCACCCTCACCCCGCTTGGGTCCGTCCCTACGTACGTTGTAACGTTTAGTGTAGATTTCTCAGAGATAATTATTTTCCTGCAGTAAAAAGTATCCTATATGTTGACCCAGATAACCAGCTATCATCATACCAAATTTCATCAAAATTTGTCCTGTGGTTTTTCCGTGATACGGTCACAGATAAACAGACAGAGGGACAAAAATTCTAAAAACTTTAGATTCGTCCTCTGTATTGATAATAATGTCTATTTGAATGAGAATTTCCAAAAAATATTTAATGTACAGATTCGGCTTAGTTACAATTTTATTATATGTATAGATTGGCTTATAGTTATTTATTTTATACGTATCTAAATATGAATCGAAAAAATAGTGCGCCAGGTCTTAAACAAAAGTATAATAATTATATATTAAGTGTTACACAAATCTGTAACCGAGCTCACGTCGTAGTTAGGTCTAAGCGGTTGGCGCGTGGTTTCCCAAATTTGCATTAACGAAAACATCACGTCCTACCTAGCGTTTGGGCCGCTTATGAATACAAATTGGTCAGCGCGTACCGAAGCGGGGCCGGAGTTGGGCCGGAACGGGGCCGGAGCGAGCAGGAGCGGGCCGGAGCGTGCTGGAGCGGGCTAAGGCGGGCTGGGGTGGCGCTCGCGCAATTAATACCAAAAACAGCGACATTTAAATTGCGCTGCTTAACGTCCTCAGTTATTGATTTTTATGAAATTTAAGATGAGTTCTCTTGTTTCTCTTGTTACATATATACGAAATACAAGATTTCGTCAGTGACTTCGCATGCGTAGTCTATTGGTTTGCGAATCAATTCAAATTCAGTAGTGTTGTAAATCAATTTAAAATGTTTTTGGGGTAGAAAATAAATTGTACAATAAAAGGTTTTATTCAAAACGGCCCACCCGTTCGTATAGAAATAGTTTAAAATCAATAAAATTCAGCATCTACTATTTCTCAAAAAAAAAAAAAAAAAATAGAATCGTTTCGGCTCTAATGAAGATTGTTGTTTAGTTTTACACAAGCAGGTTGTGGTATAGCGGAGTGCGTCGCGAGTATGGGCCGCGCATGAAATTGGAGAACGAATGAATGCTGTATATCAACTGGATGTTCTTAATATTTTTTACTGTCCCCTTAGTAGAATGCGCATGAGGCACTATAATTTTAGGACACATTCAGATTATATTTCCAACTATTTAAAATGTATACGTATAAATATTTATCGACGACGTCTATAAAAAACAAAGCGAATGTTATTCATTTTCTCGTCCCTGCCTTGAACTTTACGTGAGAAATTATATTAGTATCTATAGATAATATGTTATTTAAAAACATTAACAGGTTCGAGCTCATATATTATGGAAGTTGGTGTACATTTAATATTTAGCGTTAACTAAAAGCCAAACTAATAATTCTTTCTTGCTTTATATTTCGTCATCATGCTGGAAGAAATTCGATAACATTTTTACATTAATAAAATTAATATAAAAAATAAAAATACAACAACAACTTATAATTTCTTACGCAAAGTTCAAGGCAGGGACGAGAAAATGTATTAAATTTGCTTTATTTTTTATAGACATCGTCGATACATAATATAATAATAATAATTTCTATAGAAAGTACATATATCTTTAAATTTTCTATTAATGTGTAGAACAGATATTGAATGCGAAGTACTAAGTAAATTTAAATTGTTTATCCCGCCGTTTCTCGCGGCAAGCGGTGGTCACCGTCGCAGGCGAGAAGGCGAGCGGGCGCGGCGGCGCAGGCGCAGGCGCAGCGCCGGAGCTCTTAACTTTTATCTAAAAGCTTGGGCACGAACGACTTGCCTATTTGTAATTACTTCACTTAAAAAGTCGGGAACAAGACATTAGAGTGTTTTAGTGGAGAGGCCATCGTCACGGATGTGCATGTTATATGAAAATTTTATATAAAGATTATTTATTCTGTTGAATAATCAAGTTTATATAATTTTTTATAATATATTTTTTGTTATTCGTCTTATTTTCCCAAGAATATTGTCGATAGTACATTATATTTCCCATAAACATGTTATTTATCACATCGTACATGAATACGGCTAAGTCGACTGTCGAGTGATGTTAATGGCTGGTACCATAACGTATAAAAAAAGATGTAAAGATAAGTTACGTACAACGCCAACGAACATTTTAGTCATTCCTACAAAAACTTGATCCCTAATATTAAAATATAACCATATTCATTAGATCTTGTGATAACGTGAAAAATATTGTATTTAAAATGATGCAGCGAGATGTTTTAGACAAGAGCACGTTCATTATTTATCAGTTTTTAAGATTTTAACGTACGTTGGGTTCGAATACATGGACATCGGACAGTTTTTAAAATGTAACCGAACACCTGTAGCAGCGGGCGGTTGGTGGCGTCCACCACTTGGGCTGTACGTGTAGAATGTTAAGCAATCGCTCTTCAAAAAAAAACATATAAGGAATTGGACGAGCTTAATTATCTACTACCGATATGTTTTAACGGTTAGTATAGATTTCTCAGAGATGAGATTTCCTGCAATAAAAAGTATTCTATATGTTGACGCGGATAACCAGCTATCATCATACTAAATTTCATCAAAATCTGTCCAATGGATTTATTGTGATGCGGCCACAGACAGACATACAGACAAAAATTCTAAAAACTATATATTCGGTCTCTGTATCGATAATAATGACTATTTCAATAAGATTTTAAAAAATATATTTAATGTACAGATTCAACTCAGAGTTTTATTATATGTATAGATAACATGCCCTATGATTAGAGCGAATGACGTCGATGACGACACAGCAAGTATTAATTACTTTAGTATCGAGTTTGAAAGTAGCTAGCGGGCAGTCTGCCCCAGTCCTGTGTGTGTGCTGCGGGCGAGTGTAGTGGCGAGTGCAAATATTACTAAACACTTCCGCCTATAACTATTTCCGCTATTATATTAGATTTGCAAATAATTACTAACTTTCGTTTAACTCTTCAGGGCTTTTTAACCATAGGGTTCCAACTTTATTAACACGGAATCCTAAAAAGAAGCTTATTGAATTGTGTCTTTTGATAGGCAAATGGTGGATATAATATGAAGTACAATATACAATATGAAGTACCAATACTATAATTTACTAGCGACTCACCCTCGCTTCGCTTCGGGTTCGTCACTAGACAAAAACAAATCTATCCTTCGGGATCCGTACAATTTTCCGGAATGAAATATAGCCTTCCTAAGTGAACGGGCTATATAATGCAAAAAGAATTTTACAAATCGGATTAGTAGTTCCTGAGATTAGCGCGTTCACTAAACAAACAAACAAACTCTTCAACTTTATAATATTAATATAGATTTTCTTACCCAGTTTTTTAGCTTGGTTTTCTAGTTAGGCAAAGGGACAAGATAGTAATATTAATCACTATTCACAAGTCATTGATAGCCTACTGCATAAAGCTACGTCCACATTAACATATGTTATGTCTATCGCGCGATCGTTCGGCGTCTCGTTAAGAACAATACGTTACCAGAAAACCTAATAACAATAGTACAGATCAGACAAAGCCATGACAGTTAGAACTTTAAAGAATTAAATATAATTAGTATTATATTGTGGCTTTCAGATATAATAGGTAAGGCACGTAAGAGTAGAGGAGTTCGAGGTCCGACACTTGATAACTTTGTGATCAATCGTGAATAATTTATATTCAAAGTAAAAATGTTGGTTAACAGCCTTGATGGGAAAAGTATTAGCGTATTTACTCGGCAACACTCGAACGCTAACGAAGTTAATTTATTCGCAACGTAAAGCTTGTCAAGAAATCTAGATCTAGATTTAATTTTCAATACAAACACTTCGGGGACGCCCGATGTGTTTGTATTGTCAGTTAGGTCTAGATCACTATCTGTTGACGCATATTTAATTCGTCTGAACAGTAACTAATACAACGTCAACTGTTAAATTGGGAGTGACGCGTTCAGACCAAAAGACAGATCGTCGAAAATGCAACATCTGCAGCAAAGTGATTATCTCATTATTTGTCGCACCGACAGATAGTTTGTAGGATAGATAGGTATAATAAACATAAGAAGTTTAGTAATAGTAATGGTTAATGCTAAAATATGTTTTCCAAGTCTAATCCGTATTAATATTATATATGAATACTAATAATAATAATAATAATAATAATAATAACCCCCCCGAGGGACCACCTTGCCGTGGTGGGGGGGCTTAAGGGAACTGGCAGCATTAGTAGAAGTCTGAACATCTAGACTAATTAAATATCACAAATTTAAAGCCATTAACATCCAGGCGAACCTCCCAACTAACGGTCCCAACCCCCAAATATGGAGTTAAGAAACAAAGAGAAACGATTAATGCCGCTTCCCGGGGGTAATCGCCGGGGCGCACCTGGAGCCGACGCTGGGTGCTACAGCATGCGAGCCGTCGGTGGTAAGGAGTTAAGCGGACGGACCCTTACCGGGGATGAACCCGAAGAAGCCACGTCTAGCCAAATGTTTAAAGATCCGACTCAGGAGTCTCAGACTCCACCAGCTCTGGATGTTTCAAGGGTAGCTTCGGCAATGAGACCTGCGACCACCAAAGCTGGTAAACCACGTGTACGCATGAAGTGGGAAAAAGAAGTAAACATCTTCATAATGCGCACATACTTCCAAATTACTAATTTAGAAACTGATTTAACTCAATATAGACAACAACTTTATCAACATTTCTTAAATAAATACCCTGACTCTAATGTTTCTGAGCAACGACTGTCTGACCAACGTAGAGCCATAATTAGAAACAAGCTCTTGTCTGATAATGAAATAGAGAGTATTCGCAAAGAAGTTCAAAATACACTAGATAAAAATTCTAATACTATCCATTTAATACCAAATGATAAGTTTGAAAACTTACCAAACACATCTACCAGCATTACACAAGATACACAGAGCCAAAATACAAATAATTATAATGAATCCCTTGCTACACAAGAAATACTCAATGAAGTAATAGATACACAAACTACGGATACTTATAACGTAATCACACATAACACTAGTAAATCTGACTTAAATCCGGAATGTATAGAAAAACTTAAAGATAACTTTGAAAATAATTTGCTTAAATACAATAATAATGACACAACACTAAGGCCAACCTTGCCAAAATTAAGGAACAGTTACAAATTATCCAAAATTATAAATATTTTTAATGAATCCATATTACCCAGTAAACTTAACACACTAGAAAATATACATGATACACATACACTAGTTTATTGTACAGCATTAACTATCAGTATGTACTTTAATGCAAACGTAAAAGACTACAGTACCAGAACCCGTAGGCATAAGCCATTTTGGCAAATAAGATTAGAAAAAGATATTGAGCAGTTAAGGAAGGATATAGGTAGGTTAACGCAATATAAAAATGGAAATAAAAGTAAAAAATTGGTTAAAAAAGTAAAAGAAATTTTAGAGAAAACAAGAAAGCATAGCACACACGACGATTTTAATAAACGATTGGAAGAATATTTGGACACTTTAAAACAAAAACTTTCAGTTAAAAGTCATAGACTAGCAAGGTACAATAAAGCACAAGTTAGAAAAGAAAACAATAAACTTTTTGCTAATAATGAGAAACAGTTTTACCGTAAACTAAAATGCAGTACAAAAATTGAACAACCACCATCGGTAGAAGCTTTAAAAGAATATTGGGAAAATATATGGAGTAATAACACAGAACACAATAAAGACGCTGAGTGGATTTTGAGAGAAAAATTACGATTTGAAACAATTAACGAAATGGATTTTGAGGAGATAGAAGTAGATGAGCTTAAAAATATTATTAGTAAGACACATAGCTGGAAAGCACCAGGGGCAGATTACGTTCAGAACTTTTGGTATAAAAAACTACACATATTACATCATACCTTAGCTAAACAGATTACAAATATTATAAAAGGAAATAGTATACTACCAGAATTTTTAACTGAAGGAGTCACCTATATGTTACCAAAAAGTAATCGAACTCACGATCCATCTCAGTATAGACCAATAACTTGTCTCCCAACAATTTATAAGATTATAACTTCATGCATAACATATAAAATCAATAAACATTTAGAAATTAATAAAATATTAACAGAAGAACAAAAAGGTTGCAAAAAGTTACATAAAGGTTGCAAAGAACAATTGATTATTGACTCTGTTGTACTTAAGCATGTTCAAAAAGGCAGAAAAGATCTTTTTATATCATATATAGATTATAAAAAGGCATTTGATAGTGTTCCCCATTCCTGGCTAATTGAAATATTACAAATATACAAAATTCATCCAATAATAATAACATTTCTTAAAAATACTATGCAAAACTGGAGAACTACCCTACACTTACGGACAGACTCAAAAGATATTAATACTAGTAAAATAAATATAAAAAGGGGTATATTCCAGGGTGATTCGTTAAGTCCTCTATGGTTTTGCTTAGCTCTTAATCCCCTATCGAACGAATTAATTGACTCTAAATTAGGTTTTGATATAAAAAACAATAGAAAGAAACTTCATCAATTAACTCATTTATTATATATGGATGATTTGAAATTATATTCCAATAAAGAAACTAATATGACACAACTATTAGATATAACTTTAAAATTTTCTAAAGATATAAAAATGGATTTCGGGTTAGATAAATGTAAAAAATTAAATATAGTAAAAGGTAAAATAGTTTCAGGTGATTATAATATTAGTGAACAAGATAGTATTACAGCAATGAAAGATAACGAACTATATAAATATTTAGGATATCACCAAGCACGTTTATTAGATCATAAATCAATCAGAGATAGATTACAGCTAGAATATTTTAACAGGATACGTTTACTTAGTAAAACCAAATTGTGTAGCAAAAACTTATTTAAAGCGATCAATACTTACGCAATACCTGTTTTAACGTATTCGTTTGGAATAGTTAAATGGTCAAATACAGATTTAAAACGTTTAGAAACTAAGACAAGAACAATCCTGACACAACATAGATATCATCATCCTAAGTCCGCAATAGAACGTATTACTTTACCTAGAAAATATGGAGGAAGAGGCCTCATCGATATTACACAGCTATATACTAAACAAGTATCAAATTTAAGAAAACATTTTCAAGAAAAGAAAATTACAAGTAAGTTACATGAAACTATAATTGGAATAGATAAAATCTTTACGCCACTTAATCTTAACAGCGAAACTACTGAACCGATTCACAATACACAAGAAATTGAAGTTAAAATTAAAAATTGGAAAACTAAAGAATTGCACGGCAGACATCCAAAAGATTTAGATCAATCACATGTACATACAGAAGCATCCAACAAATGGCTTGATTTAGGAGGTTTATTTCCAGAGACTGAAGGTTTCTTAATGGCCATCCAAGATCAAGTCATATCAACTAAAAATTACAGAAAATACATTTTAAAAGACAGAACATTACAAAACGATCTATGCCGTAAATGCCACCTTAAACCAGAAACTATTCAGCATATAACAGGAGCTTGCCCCACACTAACACAAAATGACTACACACACAGACATAACCAATTGACTAATATTATACATCAAAAACTTGTTCAAAAATACAAACTCACTAATGATCCGCATACACCCTACTATAAATATACACCACTACCTGTATTGGAAAACCAGACATACAAAATTTATTATGATAGGACTATTTTAACAGATCACACAATTTATAACAATAGACCTGATATAACCTTTATAGATAAGAATAATAAACATACATATATAATAGATATAGCAGTACCTAACACTAATAACTTACAAGCAACAATCAGTGAAAAAATAAGGAAATACACAGAGTTACAAGAAGAAATTAGGAGAGTTTGGAAAATGACTAATGTTACAATAGTACCCATAATAGTGTCCACAACAGGCGTTGTTCCGAAACATTTATTTAATTCTTTAAGCATTCTTTCTTTGCCTAAATTTACATATTTAACTCTTCAGAAAGCCGCTATTTTAAACACTTGCAGAATAGTTAGAAAATTTTTGCAACTTTCTTCAGATAACGATGAAATAGTACAACAAGCCACCCAGAACTGATTCAGCACTTGGTTCACGCCCGTGCTGGGTTATATTACCAGGCACAGCCTGAGATATCAAATCTGATAAAAATATAAATAATAATAATGTTCTCCTGACCGATTCCGGCCACGGCGGCCAATCTCATTGAGACTAGCCAACTGCGCAGGAGATATTATAGTGCACAAATGTACGCGCAGACACAAGTGCACTCTCTATTCCTGTCACTCTCATACTCCGGTGGGACGACTACTCGACACGACCGGTGAGAGTTAAGGCGCAGGACCGACGGCTTTACGTGCTCTCCGAGGCACGGGGGTGAAACACCGCCAACTTCCCAACTCCGGGCTGTTACTGAGGCTTACTATACAGAAAGACTCAATAACTAAACTTGGCCCGACCCGGGACTCGAACCCAGGACCTCAGGATGTGCAGCCGTACATGCTAGCCACTACACCACCGAGGCAGTTATATGAATACTAGTAACTCACCTTCGCTTCGCATGGGTTCATCCCTAGGTTGATTCCCCATACAAATTTTCATCCCCATTTTCACCCCCTTAAGGGATGATTTCCGGGATAAAAAGTATCCTATATCGTTTCCAGGGTCTCATACTATCTTCTTACCAAATTTCATCTAAATCGGTGTAGTAGATCCAGAGATTATCCCCTACAATCTCACAAACTCACAAATATTACATTTATGGTATAGATAATAATAGGTAACGTATTATAAAAGAGTAATATATCTATACATTTATACCTACAGATAAATAATATTGGAGTGTCTGTTTGCAATATTAAAATAACCGCTTTTTACTAAATGCATATGGATGTATACGCGGTACATATACCAAAACAACATTTTTTATAATTTTTGTCTGTCTACCTGTCGGTCTGTTTGTTCCGGCTAATCTCCGAAACGGCTGGACCGATTTTGACAGGAATTTCACTGGCAGATAGCTGATGTTATAAGGAGTAATTTAGGCTACTTTTATTTTAGAAAAAGAATCAGGGTTCCGCGAAAAAAAATTAAAACCCATAAAATTGTGAACAAAATCCGCGTACGGCGTACGCACCCGAGCAAAGCGAGGGTAAATCGCTATATAATTTAAATGAATATCTTAGGAGTAGCAAGCTACTATTTATGTATAAACATAGCTAACCGTGAAAACGTACCTAGGGACGAACGCGAGCGAAGCGAGCGTCAGTCGCTAGTATATAATAATAAAAACAGTTATGACAAGTGATAGGAGATAGACATATACTATTCAAGACTTTTCTATAGACCTTTTAAGACCTATAATTATCTAGTAGATTGTTTTGATGTATCTCTTAAGGTTTAGCCAGCGTTAACCATATAAATTTCTAAGGACGATTCGATAGAACCAGTTATTGTATATTCTTGTGGGAGTGAAAAATTTGTCAGTAGTAAAAGGTATCCTAAATGTTGATTCGAGTAATAAGTTAACACTTCATCAAATTTCGTTGAAATCGCTTCATTCGTTTTTGCGTGAAACGCGCACACACAAACAGACAAATAGACAAAATTTTTATAACTATAGTTTTGGGGTCTATATTATGTACATAATACGTTACAGACATTGTCTTTAAAAAATATTTCATTTACAGATTTCGCTAAGTTACTTCTTTATTATAGTATAGCTAGATTAGAAAGACATCTCTCATTGCCGCTATTATATATAATACTAGCGACTCACCCTCGTTTTGCTCGGGTTCGTCCTTAGGTACGTTTTAACTTTTTTGAGCGAAACCCTAATTCTTTTTCTAAAATAAAAGTAGCCTAAGTTACTCTTTATAATATCAGTTATCTGCCAGTGAAAGTCCCGTTAAAATTGGTCCAGCCGTTTCGGAGATTAGCCGGAACAAACAGACAGACAGACAGACAAAAATTGTAAAAAATATTGTTTTTGTATATGTACCGTGTATACATCCATATGCATTTAATAAAAAGCGGTTATTTAAATATCACAAACAGACACTCCAATTTTATTTAGCTGTATAGATTGAAAATATTATATACATACGTTCGTATTACTCAATGTAAGTAATGTAGGGACATACTCGTATCACGGCGCAGCTCTGTCCGCGCCATTCACTCGAGTTAGTATCGATGTCTAATTACTCGTCGCATACCGTACATATAGGTAAATATTTTTTATTGACCGTCGCTCGACGCCCTCGCTTCAGTCCTCGTGACCCAGATGCTAATGATTGGTTCACTAATATTTCTTTTACACTATATGGCAAAATCTAACCGTAATAAATAAAACTGCGTTTCATTTTATTAGAGTATTATTTAATTATAATTAGAACACCGATAGATAAATACTGTTGACATGTTCTAACAAATAAGAAACGGCCGGGTATATTATGAGCTGACCGTTCGAAGTTAGTTTAGGCCTTCAGGCGCACGCATCGGAGTTACGAAACTCGTCAGACTGCTCGTTAAAATTCCCCGTAATTCGTCTCGGATAGGCGGCTTACACCGTGTTTTACACTTTCGGCACTTGTGAAGCGGCAGGCTGCAGGGATGCTGCGACTACACGCGGACCGCGACCGCTCTCGGAAAATGAACTTTATCGAGTTGCCAATATGTTACGAAATAACCATTGCTTATACCGCTCATACTTTATTGTAGCGAATTATTAATAGATGTAATATATTTTACTTTAAGTATGTTTAAAATAAGAGTTGCTTTGTTGAGTATTTTTACGAGAAATCTTTGCTAAATTACGTCGTATGGACATAGTAAAATTAATTTAATAATTTATTTAATTTACGTAAATTACGTCATGCCTTCTACAGAAATCATAGTATTTTCTTAAAGCGAAAGTCTAAGCATCTATCTGCCTACTGCCAATCTATCTGTGCCCTTGTTTCGAGCCGTCCCGAAGCACCGGAGGCTCCGCTTTTGAATGGTGGCACATATTTACAACTTGCCCACGTATTTTTTTCACAACTCAGAGACACGTAGGCGCAGCCCACGACAGGCATTAAAAATAATGTCGACCTAGTCGAGGTGCGAATACTGACGTAACTTTTAAAATATCATAATTAATCTGTTAGTTTCTCTAACGCCTTAAGATTACGTACATATATTTTCTAAGAAATTAAATACATAACCTCCCTCTACTCTTTACAGAGAATATGGCCGTTGTGGCAGCTACAGCTTACAACTTACTTTAGGGATACCAATATTACCTACCTACCCGTTTATGATTAGGTATTTATTTATATCTAATTAGAGCGGCGGTGCCACTTACACTAACTAGATGATTACATGGGTCCCATTGGGCCATGGGGCTATGGGGCCATGGTTCGGGCATATTTATCCTAAGAAGGGATAATGCAACAAAATTGTTATATTAAGTTGATTATTGCGAGTGAAGGATGTGGGACCCCGCGCCCGCTGCGTCGCCGGGGCCGGGGCGGTCCGTGCGGGCTGCGGGGTTGTCCGTGGTGAAAGTTATGTCACAACTGCATGTGAACCGAACTTGCGGTCTGTCGACCCGCTTTTGCATATCAATATTCACTTTTAAATATTTATAAAATCAGGCGGTCGTACCTTTCAAATCGCGAAACACACGGCGACTTCGCCTAACATGATACATTCTAATCGAGCGCCGTCATAATGTAGTCTCTTTGACATTTACGCGTTCGCGAACATACTCATAAGGTTGGATTTTTTGTCTTGCAAAGTATGCTTGCTAAAGTACTTTCGATGATGGTACGATAATTATACTGTATATATATATATATATATATATATATATATATATATATATATATATATATATATATATATATATATATATATATATATATCTCGAATAGGTAGTTTAATAAGCGAGCTAGTGGAAAATGCGACGCTCTGGAAGACGAGACCTTGTAAATCCGTTAAGTATAAAATTGATATATTGAAATAATATTTGCCGACCTTCATGCGCGGCCCATATTTCCAATGTTTGCGCAGTGTTTGCGAACACGTCCGCGTCGTATATGTTTCAAGGACAGCCGCGCACAAGGGCGCCTTGTCGCCGGCTCCGCGCGGAGCTATACGTGTATGCAAATAAGATGCGGAGGAAGGAGCTCGGCGGACGATATCGAAACTATTTACTTCTGATAAATCAGATAGAGCCCATCCTATGTACGAGTACTTCAGAAAAACAAACGGTGTTCGGTCTCAGGCCTCAGCTGAACATTCACAACGAACTTTGCACCCAAAGCTATTCATTTAGCACTTATTAAAATGAGTTTTCGAAATTATACTTCTTTTAGGACATTTGGAAAAAAATATGAGTAAATTTTTCATGATGCGCGCGCACACCGACAGCCAAAAAGCGACATGATGAAGTTAGCTGATAACTGTTTGTTGCCATGGTAACCGTTGTTATTGTCTGACAAATAATATAATATAATATTATATTCTTTCCTTAAATGATATTCTATAAATATGTGATTGTAATATGCTCCATAAGCCTTATTTAATTGTTTTATTAATTTATCATTACTTTTACAAACAGACAATTGTGACATAAGGGATGAAATCTTTACTTATTTTTGTTCTGTTAGGGGAGACCGGGGCTAGTTGACTATAGGGGTAGGTTGACTAACTATCAAAAACTCGTCCGAGGCAATAGCCTTCAGCTAACCAGTGAGACACGAAAGACCGTCACCTCCCCCCGCTTCGCCACCGGGAACGCGGCGTCGCGCACGCACGTCGTTTGAGAGAAGGAACGTAATATTGAAAAACAACACACGTAAGTAATTTTTTTTGTCGTAATATTATTTGTAATAACGCCTATTTATTCATGGTTATTGATTGTCAAAGAGTTTATAACGAATGTTTGATTCATGTTCTTTCTTTTATGTATTATTTTATTTGATTTCGTCGCAGTTTTGAGGTTATGGAATGTGGTTAAAAGTTAAAAAGTGGTTCGGGGCTAGTAGACTAACGTATAAGGGGGTTGGTTGACCACCTGGTCAACCAGCAACATGATATTATGGATATTGTTTCAGGACCATGCGAACATACAAAAGAAAGACTAATAGAGGGAGTACATCCAAAGATGTAATAGAAAAGTGATGTGGATGAAACATTTTGTATGGAGTGCACTGAATCTTATCGCTCCAGTATTTTTGGAGAAGAATGGGTTCAGTGCACTGTGTGCAAGTCGCGAGCATACACAAAATTTGTAAACGGGAACATATTGTTCTATGAATGCAAAAATTGCACCTCCGATTTAGAAGACTAATTGGATAGTATGATCTCAAAATAATTTATTTTATTAATAAAATAATATACCTATAACATATACACAAATATATATATATTTATATATATATTAGAATATATATTAGATAGATATGATAATTTGTTACCAAATGGTTAAAGTTTGCAAGAAATTATTTCATTTTGTTTTAAATACTTAATGAGAAAGTATTTTGTGTTTTGTGAAAAAACTTTGTTTATTTTTAGGTACTCAAATTGCCTAATGTTTAAATGTCTGATTGTTTATTCTTATAATTTGAATTTTATTGTGTTTAATTGATATGGCGGAAGATCGCCTTGGTTTCAATAAAAAAAATGAGTAATACATTTTTGTGTCTTTTATCCTATTTCCTCGTAGATTTTGCCCTTACAACTTCATAGGTCAACTTACCCCAGGTGAATAGTCAACCTACCCCAAGCATGGGGTAGGTTGACCAGTTTTTCCTATTCTACAAAAACTGGCCTGTACTCTAAATCATAATGAATAACGTGCTTTTTGCAACTTTTTTGCAAAGCTTAATAGTTAATCTATGAACTGAACCCGTTTTTAAATTAATATACTCTAAAGAAATAGAAATAGAAACCTTTAAGCTGAAACTTGGTCAACCAGCCCCGGTCTCCCCTACTCCAAAGAAATATAACTTCTTACGTGCGTACATAAGTTTAATACATACATACATAACACACACACGTTTTTTTTAAAATGTACTTCTTTATAATATTACTACTAGTACAGTACGTAACTGTTGAATTCTTCACTAGATTCAATTTTTGAATCAATATTAAAAGTTATTCAATAAATTATGAATAATATTCTGATTATTTTTTTACTATAGGTTAAAGTTATAGTTTTACCGATGGTTGCGCTGTTCTTGGTCACCATCATCCGGGCACACTCTCGACCTGCGTAGGCGCAATGAAGTCATATTTATGGATACCACTCTTAAACAAGATAATATTTAAACACAACATCATCTTCTGTTTTAAGCCTTATTAGGAAATAGTCCCAAATATCAATTTTCGATGTCGTCACTCATGCGCAGAATGTTGCTAATATATAAGTACAAAAAAGATGTTGTGAACGTTAACATATGTAAATAAGGCTGTATAATTATGGTCTCGCAAAGTTTTCACAGTCTCAAAAAAGCATACGTAAATATAATAAATATTCTAAATTAATAAGAATTAATAAGTATTGATGTAAGAATATGTTATGGTTCATGCGCGAGCGCTTAGCAACATGTTATTTATATGAGATTGAGGTCGGTGGAGGGTCAGATATGTTCCTAAAGAAAGTTCCACGTGGGCAGCGGCACGTGCGGCCGACGTCCGCGGCTGTTGCGACACGCGCGAGGCACCTCCCCACAGACCACACCATGTAGTGTGTATGTACTTTCGACACCTTCTCTCACACTATTTGCTCTTATCTCAAACCTTTTGTTGCTTGATACTAAAATCACATTAATGTGCTATGACGATCCCATCGCTGAATAATTGAAAAGTACCTACTTTACAAATAAATATTTCAAGCAAATATATCTTATCGAATTTACAACTTGTCTTGATGTAAAAAAATTTTTTGTAACTTAAATTCATTGCGATCTGGTACGTTCTCGTAACTGACCATGGACTTGATTATCGTGCGGAATATTAACAATATATAATATAAATAAAGTATATTTTTAAAGATGTGGTCAACGCAAAGCGCGCCGCAGAGAGCCACCGTCCGACGCGTATTAGTGTGATGTATGTAGCGTAAAAAGGAAAAAAAAATGAAATATAGCTTTATACTATCAGTGTATCCGCAAGAATATGCATGAATATTAAAACATTACATATATAGCTTTCATAATAAACGTTTCTATGCTACCTAAACTCTCGAAATTTTTCGGTTGATATACTGATTGTTGATGATACATATGTACATATGTGGTTGAGTTTTGAGGTAACACATCCATCCATTAAAAATGAAATATCAGACACATCCTAATAGACATTAGTGCAGCCTTTGACACGATTGCATTATTAAGTTCGCCCCCGCGCGGCCAAAAAGCCTTAATGTTAAGCGCCACCCACACCCTGCCTCTGCAATGTCATGCCAACCGGTCGAGAGAGACTTCCCCTGAAGACTCGCAAGATCGAAGGTTTTGAGAACTCTTCAACTCTGTCGGATTAATATTCATATAATTGCCTAATAACACGTAGGCTGCGCTCGACGTCGGAGACCACAGCTGGCAGAAATCTCTGTTTACGTATAATATAATCTGAACTTAACGTTAACTAAAATAACGTTTATTATCGTTTACCCACTTTCGGTGAACTGCTCGGCAAATGGACTATAACGTTAGTTCGGTGATGTCGCAACAGTCGCGTGCCTTGACGTTCTTGGCATTAGCTCAAACGTACATTGAGTCTGTGACGAGGAAACCTGTACTTATTCCCTTTGAATATTAGACGTAATTTTCACTGGTAGATTCCTTTCGATTGTTATTGTAGAAACAAGAGAGCATGCAAGAGTGTTGGCTGCAGTGTGGGCGCGCTGACGTCACTCGCACTCCGCCGCCGCGAGCCGCGAGCCGCGAGATAGTTCACTAAATAATGAAATAATTAACTTGTGGACAGATTGCTTGCGTTTTGGCTTAAGCGACCTTATCATAAGTAAAGTATACCATACACAACATCCGTTATCTTACATTTGATGATCTCATATTCTAACAAACATATTAAACCGACGATCCTCGTGTTTAAGTGAAGTCGAGTAAAAAAATGTTTGAAACAACTTGGTAACATTCTATCTTAAAGTTATTGCAGGCTTAATCGCGTGTCGCAGCGAGCAAATATGGCAGATATTACATATGACTCGTCAAGGCTTACCGGTGAATGCAATCGCAGCTACATGCAGGTTAATTAATATTATTTTGATAAATTGTTGTTATCGTCATGTTGCGTTCATATTAAATGTACGTTGTACGTTATTATAAAAATGAAGGTGGTTGTTTTAAGAGAGTACCGATGAAGCGTTTCGGCGTCTCGCTCGCACACGCCGTGCGCCCGCGCAGCCTCCGAGCGAGATGGTTTCTCAGAAGTGCGCTCAGGCTTCGCTTAGATCCTATCTGCGTTGTTAATGCTTGTTTTTGGTGTAAATAACATGTAACCTGAATTTTGATGATACTTTTAAACTGTTTACGAAAAAAATGTTGACAAAAGCTAGCACTAATAGTTTAGTTTTAGCATAATATGCCTTTGGGAAAATTACTAATAATATTTATTAAATTATTATTAGTAATTTTTCATCTCGTTCTGACTCATATCTCTGTGACAACTTTAGCCACTACTTAAGATTTGATATTTGATATTTTGTTTGTAGGTACTAATACTGCCGTCATAAGAAAAAGAGCTTTAAACAAGCTCGATTCCAATAAAACGAGAAAACAGCAAATATGATAGTAATTAATGTTTAAGATTATTGCCATTTCTCAGCGTGCTGTTTTTAAAAAACAAAATTACAATATGCTTTTGATGTATCTAATCAATGATGTTATACAGGTATCATACCTTCCTCTACCATTAGTCAATTTTTTTTTATACTAAATAATAATTAATAAACGGCTTTGCCACAAAAACATCGAGCATGAGCAAATTTGTTTTATAATATATGGTAAGAAAGACTTATCTACACTATAATATATAGAATTTTCGTGTTACATACAGTGTTTGTAACAAATTTCCTCCGAAATCGTTTGACCGATTTTTATGAAATTTTGTGTGTATATTCAGTAGGGAGGGTAAGTCGCTAGTAATATTATAAAGAGGAAAGATTTGTTTTTTTGTATGTTTGTAACGAATAAACTCAAAAACTGCTAAAACGATTTAGATGAAATTTGGTTAGAAGATAGTTTGAGACCCTGAGAAGGACATAGGGCATTTTTTATTACGGAAATCAACCCTTAAGGGGGTGAAAATGGTAATGGTCATATATACTAATTATTATTTTTATATGGTATTTCTTAAAACATATCTCAACATCTTAATCTTATAAAAATGTTGGATCTGCCCCTTTCTGCCTTTGCTTAGGATAGCAGAATATAGTATTTGTATTAGGTGTACTGTGAGTAAATTGTATACAGTAAATGACAATTCCATACTTCCCAATATACCGATTTGTCTCAATTAGAACGAGACATAGTATTATATTTGCAGCATAAGAAATGAGTTAATAGTATATTTTATGATTGCGTCTGTCACACAGCATCTTCTCCAACATTCGTCAACAGCTGCTATTTCAAGCATCATTTGTACAATTATGATATCCTTTATCATTTAGAAGATATTAGAGTTAACTTACATGTGATGTAACAGTGACATTCAACTCTATCTATACATATGATAAAATTGTAACTAAGCCGAATCTGTACATTAAATATTTTTAGGAAAATCTTATCGAAATAGACATTATTATCGATACAGAGGCCAAATCTATAGTTTTTAGAATTTGCGTCTGTCTGTCTGTCTGTCTGTCTGTTACTGCATCACGGAAAATCCACTGGAGGGATTTTGATGAAATTTGGTATGATGATAGCTGGTTATACGGGTCAGCATATAGGATACTTTTTACTGCCGGAAAATATCTCATCTCTGAGAATTCTATACTAAATATTAAAACGTAAGTAGGGACGAATCCGAGCGGAGCGAGGGTGAGTCGCTAGTTAAATATATGATGTTAAAATGATACATGAATATGATGTAGATGGAATAATAGCATAGAGAAGAGAGACGAGGCTGGCAGCTAGCGAGACCAGGGTACAGCAATGGGCGAGTAAAAAGAGAAGTCGTGTGTAATTCCACCGGCCGCCGGCGCCGCACTCGCGCGCGCCGCCGCAGAAAGAAACCATTCTGCTCGCATTGTATGTAATCTAGTCCTGTTTTATTGTAACGCTAAGTGCATAGCTTTAGTATTGTTCGATTTATGTACTTTAATAAGATACCTAATAAAAGGACTCTATTTCTTAACCTCCATATGATCAAATATTTGTATACACGATTAAAGGTGTTAATAAAATATTTCCACAATATTTGGAGAGCACTTTGAGACTCATACACAACGTATGTAACAGTAAACGTAATTTAATTGCTGTAATCTATTTGCTTGTCTGGAGAGCGTCGGTTCTCTTGTTTATTTACTAAGTACAACGTCTCTCTTATCGTTCAGTGTCACAACGGCAGTGGAACGTTTTAGTGAGTGAAGTGTTTGTATGCACTCGCGAATTAAACCCGTTCTACATCGAGGGTGAAGTGATTAGTTTGCCACGGGTTTGTTTGCCTTACGAGCCGCGCGAGATAAGCGACATAGCGGTTAGAAATATTCATTTCTATACGCGCGACACTTTGAACTATGTAATGCTCTACATTTCTTTAGGTTTACGATAAGATATCCTGTAATGTTTCTATTACATAAATAAAATACGTAGAAATGGCAACACTTAATGTATTGGAATATTTTAAATATGTAAATTAAAATATTCTTAAAAGCCTTTAATTTATGTCCCGCTAATTACAGAAGTTGACGTATGGAAGCATGATCAAAAAGAGAGTGGAATTTACGTAATTGAGTATGGTTTGAACTAAAATCGTTCGTTTGCCAATGAACACTTGCACATGCAAACATTATTACATTTATTTATAATATGTATGTATTTAAAGTTATATATGTGTAGTGTATCAACTATCTGGTATCCATAGCACAAGCCTCGTAGCTTACCATGGAACTAGATGGTGCTGTGTGTTTATGTACCAACATATTTATTAAAAGAAAAATGTCAGGATAGATTTTCTGTGACAGCTAATCCCACTATTATAACTATGTGCTTTTGTGTTAGAGTGTCACACTTTCATGCTATAAGCGCTGTATTTATGGATTGGGATAAAATTTAGTACACAGGTAGGCTATAACCTGGGTTACTCCAGGTACCTACCTGTGTACTAAATAGGTAACACATAGGTTATAGAGTATCTGTTAACATCTGTAACAAAATTTGATGGTAAAAGATAGCACTATGTGTTTATAATACCATAAATATTAAATACTAAAGACTCGGAGACCAAAGGTAGCCATATATTCGTAAATTTCAGACCCTAACTAGAACTAGCAGAACAGGAGATCATTAGTTTTTGCTTGGAAGGGATTAGGGTTTTAATGATAAATAATAACTACTGTGTGAATGCTCATAGTATTGGTCGTGTTTGAGTCGGTAGGGAGCGAAGCGACGGTGCAGTGGAGCGGTGGTCCTCGGCGGCCTAGATGACCCACATGCCGACGCACTGCACACATAGTGTTACTTGTTACTTCAGATTACACAAGTCGTTGACACTGATAGCCGCCAGCAAACAGATAATGATATTTTGTGATTAAAAATACAACTTAATTTGCCTTACTGACGTTGCCCGCGAGGAATGTGAGGGCAACAAGTCAAGCTGTACCTTCATTTTATATTTTGTACCAAGCAGTAGCACCACCACAGTGGGCACTCCACTGCAGCCTATATTATGGTTTTTTAAGATTTAAATCTATACTAATATTATAAAGCTGAAGAGTTTGTTTATTTGTTTGGTTGAACGCGCTAATCTCAGGAACTACTAATCTGATTTGAAAAATTCTTTTTGCATTAGATAGCCCGTCAACTGATGAAGGCTATAGGCTATATATCATCCTGGAAAAATGTACGGTTCCCGTGGGATAGATTTGTTTTTGTCTATGGACGAATCCGATGCGAAGCGAGGGAGAGTCGCTAGTTTGTTTATAAATTTTACAGTATTAGAGAAAGATTCTTTAATATAGAGTAGGCTTTAACGGTCACATTTACATATCGTGAAAAAAAAAAATGATATGGGTGAAAAGAAAAATGTGTTTTACGACATATTTAATGTGTTTCGAGAGTGTTGGATGTTAAGAGTAAAGCCTTGCGTGCATTAAATTGCCAATTTGACGAAAACGATCGGCCCGTGCCAAATTACAGCGAGTATTAAAAGTGCTCCGAAACGATCGGAATTTATCATATTTTACTTAAGCTACATAAAAAGTTCTGATTTACACTGAAGAGGTGAAAGCCTTTAGAAATGCAGTTTTTGTACGAATGAGTATCTACATTCAATGTTAAATTTATATTATATGTTTATGATAATACCTATTTTACTTTACATTACATGACTCAGTTTTTACCTAAAATTTAAAACATCGATGTGTTATTAAGTTAAAATGTCCCTTGACCTTCCTTTGTTAATATGTAAGATAAATTATATAATAAACTGAGTGTTTTATTTATTTGAACCCTCTGAGTGTTGTCTCGTGCTCTATCACAATAATAGTATACTTGTAATAACTATCATTTAAATCTAAGTAGTAAAAAAACGAGTACAGAAGTAACAAATAAAAAATAATGATTTGCTCCATTTAAGTAGACCTTTTGAGCTCGTCCAGTCGCCATAAAACTAATAACACTTAGTTAAAAAAAAAAATTACCATCAAACCCGTCATAATAGCAATAAAATCTGTAAGACTAAGTCGTTATTGTATGGTATAAGGCCTGTAAAGCGCTAAGCCGCAAGCACGGAGCTCGGGCCAGTTCTGCGAACTAGCAGAGTTCCAAGAGCGTATTTATAATATTATAACTTACACACTGCTTTATATTTTCACTTCGCTCGTTGTTCGACGGACAAAGAATGTTGAAAAACCACTGCGAGTGTACGCGGCGGTATCAAATGCGCTACGCAAATAAACGTACCGCGATAAGCGACTGTTGTATTCTAGGGCATCAACTCTGGCACCCGAAGGTACTTGCCTCGTGTTATAGAATCCATTAAATACTTTTATTTTCTCAGCTTTCCCCGCACTCTTAACTTTTTTCTAATAGAGCTGGTGTTTTGTTTTCTAATAGATAGGGTATGGGAGGTTTTGTGTTTAATGCTAATGTTACATCTCACACATAAAAGTTATAGTAAACTATAACGCTCTTCAACTTTGCATTTCATTCTTATCTGAAGGCGTTTCAGTGGATTTATTTTGTCCAAATCTATACTTAATATTATAAATCTGAAGAGTTTGTTTGTTTGTTTGTTTGTTTGTTTGGTTGAACGCGCTAATCTCAGGGACTACTTATCCGATTTGAAAAATCCTTTTTGAATTAGATAGCCCGTTAACTGAGGAAGGCTATAGGCTATATATCATACCGGAAAAATCTATGGTTCCCGTGGGACGGATTAATAGAAGCGAAGCGAGGGTGAGTCACTAGTTTAGTATATATTGGCAAATGTGGATCGTCAGGTCTACTCGTATTTAGAAAAATTATATTATTGTTGATATCTTCGAAACCGATCTACTAATTATTTTCCCCTTGTTTTAAATAGCTAACTTAAAATACCCTTTACCTAAATAGTAATATACATGAATATAGCACTTTGTTCAAACCACGAGCTACTGTCGTATTAAAATACGTGAATTGTAGTAGAATTCACTAGATGCGGTTTCAGACAACTGACAAGACAAGTACTGGCACCGGGTCTGCGGCAATTTATGTGTAATGGACTTCGCCGTGGAATGCTTTACGTAACTGCGAGCCGAGCTCCTTCCCTAATGCACCAATCCGATAGTAAATTGATTTACTCCTTTGTCTTTGTTGCCGCGATTTAAACCTAAGTAAAACTAACCGCCGCCGCTTATTACACTTTAATTGATATTAATACAGCCATGACAGACAGGCGGTGACCACCTCCATTACAAAACCGAAGGAGTAGGTATATACGTCTGGTGTACTCAAAAAATATTACTTTATAACTAAAAACGGTATACCGACTTCAAAAATACTTAGAAGTTATTAATATAAGCTTGAGCTTGTTCAACCTATTCGTAGAAAAATATTCTGGGAATCGCAAGCGAGGGTATCGCGTGACGTACACACAAATATATGTAAAACCGATTTGTGTAGTCCTTTTTGGAGTCGATCAATAAAATGTTAATACATATTTTGGAATTATGTACATTTTTGTATATTTAATCAGTAGGTAGTATGCGGGGCGGACGGGGAGGGCGGGGATTTCGGGGAGGGCAGGACGGGAGGGGCGGGTGAGACGGGAGCAGTGTTTGTTGTTGATAAAAGATGGATCATTTTTCAATATTATTAACATCGATATCGCCGAGGCGGCTATCTTAGAGCACACATGAAATCGTATAATTTAAATAAAATTTTGTCCGTACACTATCAATAAGCTAGGTAAAACCCAATCTCCACTACAGTACAAACTACCATCTACTATAAACGAAGCATCAAATTAAAAGGCAAAATATATATAAAATTATATATGTGTGTAGGATTCTTACCTTCAAAAGTGATCCATAGCCTTAAAACAACTTTCACTTTGGATATTTTTATTTTGAATTAATTTTAATTTGAATTTTTGGCATTTTATTTGTAAATTAGTATTCGGAGTCAAATTCTTTGGTTTTATTACGTACATAATGCTATCCTAAAGGCCAGTATAAATAGTATAGCTTTAGCAAGCTTTTAATGGGGCGAGCCGTGTGCGGTGTGACGCCGGCCTTATCGCCTTCTAAGTATTCAATATTTGCATAGGCTAAGTGATACCTGAATATTTATCCTCTGATAAAAATATCGGCTACGCGGAAAACATGGGTTTATGAGCACTTGATTTACATAACGACGTTACCGGCAATAATGGGTCGGTGTGCGCGCCGCGCTGTGGAAGCTAATGTCGAGGTCGCGCGCGTAGTACGAGTGTCGAGTGCCGCATCACATTTATATGTATTTTGTACACTTTAGTATATTTGTTTCTTCTTCTACCATTATCAGGAGTCATATCATAGATATTTAGAAAATATTGAATTTTACCCGACACATTTATAAGTTGTTGGGCATTTCTTTCACATACATTATACACCTAAACCTAAGCGGCCGAAGTCTCAATACCTAAGTGTTTTTATAATGAAAAAACATCCTGAATACTAAATATAAAACAGAGATTTTTGTCTTATAATGTATCTTTCCACGACGTGTCGTAGTGGTCCTGTAGTTCATACCTTTTCTTCAGAGATTAGAACCAGGAAGTTCATGGCCCTTCGCGCGGGCGTCCGGGGTGCGAGTGAGTAGTGACCGCGCTAAGTTCTAAATTCTAATATCGAATATTAAGTTAGTTTTAGTTCGAGTCATTAGGTACGTGTAAAATAAATTATTAAATATATTATTATATTCAACGAAAAAAAGGCATGTTTCCGCTATAGTGGATTTTATTTATATATTATGACTAACTTTTAGTTATTTTAATTAGCAATTATCAGCGATCTCTCGGACGAAGCGCTCGCTGATAATATTGTGATATCTATTATTATACAGCAATAACTAAGTCGCAGTGCACAGTACACAGTGAGCACCACGCAACAAGGGGCGCCATGCATTGAGCCACAAAAAGACGAGAGCTGAGCGTCAGATAGCAGATAGCGGTCGTGGTCGTGGTCGTGGTCGTGTCGTGTTCGCGCTATCGCACCATCTCGCGCGCGCTCGCCGGCCCTTTAAATTAGATCTGTCAGCCATTAACCGACTGCGTAGAAGGAAAATATATAAATAAATAAATATATTGGGACCTTAACACACATCACCATCTAGTTCCATGGTAAGCTACGAGGCCTGTGTTATGGATACCAGATAGTTGATACACTACACATATATAACTTTAAATACATACATATTATAAATATAAACACCCGTGACTGGAGTACAAACATTCGTGTTCATCACATAAATGAATGCCCCCAGCGGGACTCGAATCCGCGACCGCTGGCACAACAAGTAGGGTCACTACAAACTGATCCAAACTTGTCGTCAATATATACGATGTCGTCGTTATACTCGTATGCGATATAAAAATTATTGAACACTAACTCATGCGCACGGCTTGTCTTAGGTACATTGCTCGCATCGTCAGGAGAGAGACCGACTTTTCTACATTTTTGTAAAGTATCCTTTCTCGTATGAACAGTTTTTTAAACACGACAATAGCTCCTTTGTATAACTACGTCGAACGAACTCTCGGGATACCTCTTTATTTACCACTACATATAACATATAAAATCTAGCTTCGATCTATCTATCTATCTGTATGTATATATATATATATATATATATATATATATATAAAACAAGGCCGATTTAGTTACATAATTTTTAGCTCAAGAACGACTAGACCGATTTTTATGATCTTTGATTTGTTAGATTTGTCTCCGTCCCGAATGGCAGAATAACTCACGAAAAAAAAAGCGAAGAGAGGGTGAGTCGCTAATATATTTCACATCAAATGTATACATTTTGTTTTCAGTTCCACGCCACAACTCGTCAAATCATATATATGTATTGATGCAGTTCCGAGTGTTAAAGCGTTTACATCGTAAGAACTTACAAAAAGTGTAAGACGAAGATTGATCGAAGACAGACAGGACAGGACCAGACAGAAATAATATGATATTTTAAATGGTAAAATTGTTTAGTTCAGACGTTACGTGTAGAATAGTTTAAGACACGAATTAAAAAAAAATATCTATCGTATATTATGAATTATAACATTAGTAAATAATAAATTACACATTTCAACATAATGTTACAATGGTATATGAATCGTAGAAACATTGATGTGGTAGAGTTGGCGATGCGCAGCGCAGGCGTTGAGGTCGGCTCATTATGCCTTCAATTAGGCATCGCGTACTAAAACATGTCAGTATCTCTGTTTCTCATGTACGAGTGAAATTCCTGAGGGCCACAGCGCCGCTCCGCGCCGCGCCGCGCCGGCCCGGCCGACGACGGTCGACCGCAGAGCAAACAGCCAGGCGCACGTTTCCCCCGACCAGCTCGCTACATTAATCACTCTGAACATTATGTTGCATTTGTTCTGCATATTTTATAAGTTTTTATAATTCTTGAACACTTTTTCGAATTTAAGCTTTAATCTTAATATGTGGATATTGGAACAATCTGAAATTGTAACTCTGAAGTGATAGCCCGTAGCGTTTCGTGCACTCCGACTCTTTGTATGTAAATTATCTATTTTTATTGTAATTTGTTTTGAGAAATGCGCAAAATGCATTTGTTTGTGTCGTACATAACTATACAATATTCATATAGTCTTAGAGATTTTCTTAGCAGTCATTTTTTTATACTAGGTACGAGCGACGGCTTCGCCTATGAGTGCATTTACACTACACACTGTACATAATGTACAGCCTTACAGTTAACTAAAATATTTTAGTTAATCGTCTTGTTGTTTGTTTTGTCTACTAATAAATCAAAAATTATCCCCAATGACTGCGCCATCTATTATATGTTAATGGTACTATGACAAAAATCTTCGCGGGTGAGTCCTCGACAGTTTGGCAATATTTAAACACAATCGAATGTATGGTAAGATGCGTTACAAACAGTATCGTTTATATTCGGAGCCAGAAGATTGAATGCTGTACGAGTTATATCCTATATAAACGAGCATTGTTATTCATGTATTTTACTAGCGACTGACCCTCCCTTCGCTTCGGGTTCGTTCCTAGACAAAAGCAAATCTATCCTACGGGAACCGTACATTTTTCCGGAACGATATATAGCCTATAGCCTTCCTCAGTTAGCAGGCTATCTAACGCAAAAAGATTTTTTCAAATCGGATTAATAGTTTCTGAGATTAGCGCGCTCAACCAAACAAACAAACTCTTCAGCTTTATAATATTAGTATAGATGAAACTCTATTGGCAATATTATTGGAATGTATTTGGAGTATTCGGTTAAAGCTCAAATTGCTTTAAAGCCAGGGTGTCACATAGGTGTGGAAGGTGAGATCGTTTTATGACATGCCCCTATGGTCCGTGCAATAACTGGTTCCCGTGCACTCGCAGTACCTACACCTAGACCGCTCTGCGACCGCGCTCTACCTTATAAGTTACAAGCTACTCGGGAAAAAAGTTTTCTATTTATGTTCTTCTATGAATTGCGATGAAAGTGGTAACTACATCGAGTCTTCCAGTTAGTCGTTGCTCTACCGATATATTAACATGCGCGTATTGGATATTTTGTAACGTATGTTTCAACTCTAAGCCGTTTTTTATATTTTGTTGTTTTGTACTTATCTTTATTAGGCAATTCAAAAATTCCCCAAAATAAATACCTTCACAACTCCGATGATACTTATAATTAAACACTTTAATACCAGGTCCACTCTACCGGCGTACTCTAATAACATGTGTGGGGTGTTTATCGATCGTTACGAGTTGGAAATTACAGCCTTCGATGTATCAGATGAGCTCGGGAGATAAAGTGTTAGTTTAAAGTAAATGATCTCCCTTATTACTTAGACATAGGCTCTACATTCGCTTGATTCTAGTTACCTGATAGCTTGTATAAAGGATTCGTAGTCCTCTTTTGTTCTCGAGCGTTTCGGGATCAAATTGAACGCTTCACAAAACAAAACTATTAGATGCGACGCGTTGCTCGCGTTCTCTTTTTTTGTGTAACCTCTGTTTTAATATCCTCCCTACATTAATTATGTATGTACTTACAAACATCCGAAATCACAAATTAACATCAATATTGAGATTTTGCTAACACCTTTAGAAAAAGTACGTAGGTAAGTGGCTTATAACAACATTATTTGTACAAATACGTTAGTTAAGGAATCCATGTATATGATTCTAAACCATGATAGCGATTTCTGTATGCTCTTGTATAAATAAACTTTGAAAAATCGTAATTATATATACCTACGTATAAAAGTAAAAAAAAAAATGGCTAAATCAAACGGTTTGGAGAAGTTCACAGTAAGCCGCGGGGGTGTCTTGCGGGGGAGGCGTGTGGAGGCGAAGGGGGGGGGGAGGTAGCTATAAAACAATAATGCATTGGGTGCCTTTTGTTCCCGGTCAGCACTCCGGGTACAAATTGGTGAGGACCGAACACGGGTCGCTCACGAACGATTGTTTTTTTCCTTTTGGATATCGTATACTCGTCGTGTTGTGTCGGCCTCGCGCGTGAAGGTCGCCTCCCACCGCCCTTCCACCGCGGGCACCCGACGATGCCTTTCCCTTTCTCCCATATATGACACTACCTTAAATAGCCATTGAATTTATGTTGTACTTTCTTTCTTGTTATTTTTAAGTTTGCAACCAACACAAGTTTTCGCAGAATTTCCAATATAGGTGATGCGATAATTTTCTAATATGACATTACGCAGATGGTTTTGTAATCAATGTACTTTTAGGCTATGCAATATAGGCTTTACTGCAATGAATTAAAAAAAAGGAAATCTTTCTGCATCAAGTTAAATTATGAAATGTCTTATTTTATACATTGACGCTTAGTACCTGTAGATTTCTCATAGATGAAATATTTTCCCGTAGCAAAAAGTATCCTATATGTTGACCCGGATAACCAGCTATCATTATACTAAATTTCATCAAAATCTGCCCAGTGTAAGTAAGTTTCTTGTAATGCGTTCCCAGATAGACAGACAGACGGATAGAAAACTATAGATTCGGCCTCTGTATCGATAATAATGACTATTTCAATAAGATTTTCCAAAAAATATGTAATAAACATCTTCGAATCAATCAGAATTTTATTATTTGTATAGATATATATACATTTGACCACTGCAAATACAATATTAACCTACATATATAACCTAATAACCTCTTTTTGTTTTTCGTTGTATCGTTTCGTAATTCCCTACTTATTTAGTAGGTATTAATCCTGCACAGATGCGAAGCTGCGAAATTAAGATGTGCATTGTGCGTGTTGTGAGTCCGACGATGTTGACGTGCGCCGGCGCAACTTGAGACCGTAGTACATATCTACATACGAGTATACCTACACTGCACTGGCGCGCGAGATAACCCAATTGTTCAAGGTCCCCGCGCTGGTCCTGCGAGCGTTATGCGTAATGCTTGTTTACCCACAACCGGTACAAAGACTTCTTATTTTAAATAAAACTACCTTTTCGGATTATTTTTCGCATTTATTTTGATTTTTGATTCCTCCCGACGTTTCGATTGCTTTACAGCAATCATGGTCACGGGAGAGACTGAGGTGTTAGACGTCTCAAAGGCGTTATGTACTTGTTACAGACAGTGTCTACACTCAATTAGTTCTTAGTCTTTCCTGTGACTATGATTGCTGTAAAGCATTCAAAACGTCGAGAAGCAAAAATCAAAATAAATCCGCAAAATAATCTGAAAAGATAGTTTAATTTAAAATGTCAAATATTCGCGTAAATCTAAGAAAGGACTCCTTATTTATTGTTATACCGTAATCATGTACAAAAATTACACACGTTGATAGATTGGAATCACTAGACACTTAAAATTGACGTTTCAAACAGTTCCGTCAGATAGGGATAAAACGAGTACCTATGGCTTAACAGATTTGGACGGGACTTCGATTTTTGGGTAGCTGGTTCAGACGAGAACGACATAGGCTATTCTTTATCGGTGTAACACCTGAACACAACTACAGGCATAAGTAGTTAAGTATGGTTACATGGTATGACTATTTATTAAGTTTATTAAGCATTTTATTCTGTTAAATGTGCTGTTACATTAAAATAAATATAATATAAATAAATTTATAAACACCTCGAATTTCTGATACTGACATAGCTCTGGTGATGTCCAGTCAGTGTCGATGTGACCGAGACGTGTCCCTCGTCACTCCACTTACTCAGAAACATGAAATGGGCAAATACTCGACGTTTAACATTTCTACTTGTCCCGCCATACATAAAACATTAATCTATGCTTCACACACCTGGCCGATACAAGTTAATGGAGGAAAATATCTCCGCATTTTTTTATTTTCATTACATATTGAAAGTTGACATACGCACGTCGCGCTGACAGCGAGTGCGGCTTTGTTTGTTTATGTAAGTAGTTTATGAGAAAAGTAACAAAATTTGAATAGATGTAGATAGATACTTACAATTAGTGTATAACTATTTGTATTCAGCCCTTTTTAAAGTCCCACTGCAGGGGATGGGTCTCCCATCAATACGAGGGGGATCAGGCCATAGTCCACCACGCTGGCCAAGTGCGGATTGGCGGACTTCACATGCCTTTCGAAAACTTGCTAGGTTTTCTCAGACATGCAGGTTTCCTCACGATGTTCTCCTTCACCGTAAGGCAAGTGGTAATCATGATAGAAATGATTCGCACATGAAATATCAGAGGTGCGAGACCCGGGATTTGAACTCGCTTCACTCGGTTTGCTAAGCGAGCGCGTTACCATTGCGCTACCACTGCATGTATGTATGAACTACATATTAGTATAAATAGTTATATATAGTATAACTATTTACCCTATATATAACTATTTGTACTAATATGTAGTCCATACATTGGACTCGTTGAATTTGTTGATATTCACTTATGGTTAGCTCTTTCAACTCTGTCGGTCTAATAGAGAAAAATTAGAACACAAAAGCAAAATGTCTCGGGGCGATATAATAATAGTAAATAATAAATATGTTGGGACATTAAACACACAGCACCATCTAGTTCCATGTTAAGGTACGAGAGACTGTGTTATGGATACCAGATAGTTGATACACTACACATATATATGTAACTTTAAATACATACATATCATAAATATGAACACCCATGACTGGAGTACAAACATTCGTGCTCATCACAGAAATGAGTGCATCTAACGGGATTCGAACCCGCGACCGCTGGTGTCGTCAATATGCAACTGAACATAATATGACAAGTTATTTTCTCGCTAATTCAATGTTCAATAAAATGTATTTTCAAAACCAGTTTCAACTAAATGTTAAAATTACTTTAGAAGGACTTTGGAACTACAAAGCGTTAGATCACGAGCGAGGCGCGTGTGCGAGGTCAAGACCTAGCAAATCAGTGGTTGCGGGTTCACATCCCGCACGTAAAGAATGCACGGTGTTGAGTGCAGCTAACGAACAAACGCTGTCTGTGTATCATATAAGTGTATTTTTTTATTGTATTTAAACTGAAATACAAGTAATTCTGTTATTGTAGACACGTATGGAATGTGGCATATTACAAGAACGGTAAGTTAATAATAAAGGATAATTACGTTTGTATTTCCGAGAACTGCGCATATCTTAGAATAATAGTTTCATAACGTTACTGAATGTTATCATCGCCCTTAAAAACAATGGGTATCCATTTTACCTACACCAGCTACTCGTATTTTGTGTGCACCAGGTCGTGATATGGTCGCTAATTGTAAGGGGTCAAATTAATTATTTTTATAAAAAAAAAATCGAATATTTGAAATACCATATGTATGTATGTGTGTATTCAGCCCTTTTTTAACGTCCCACTGCTGTGCACGGGCCTCCCTTCAGTACGAGGGGGATCCGGCTATAGTCCACCACGCTGGCCCAGAGCGAATTGGCGGACTTCACATGTCTTTCGATAACTTGCTACGTTCTCTCAGACATGCAGGTTTCCTCACGATTTTTTCTTTCACCGTTAAGACAAGTGGCAATCATGTTGGAAATGATTCGCACATGAAAATATCAGAGATGCGAGACCCGGGATTTGAACCCGGTTCACCCGGTTTCCCAAGCGAGCGTGTTACCACTGAGCTACCACTGATACTATAATATATTAAGCTATAATTTAAGAAATTGAAATCTATCTCTAAGGATGGTAAAATTTTTCGAATTGCCAGTGTATGTAACCTATTGGTTTGCAAAGTTTAATTATGGGAATATATGTAAACTGTAGTTGTTGGCATTGATTCACTTTGTAAATTTATATTTCTTAAGAGACCTATTACATCACGACTGTGATTTTTCAATAAAATGCTCATCTTTGACGTTCTAATTCAGAAAAACTGAAACTCTTCGACAATTTTCATATCTCCCAAATGTAAGCTACTGCGCATGCTCTATCCTATACTTATTATCATTATTATCCAGAATTATTTTGGAGCCATTGACAATAAACTTCATTTAATTTATAATTATTAATAAGATAATGAGAAATATATACCAATCATAATTAAGAACATATTCATATTCATAATATGTCCTCTTCTATTGTACGGATTTCAGCCGCTCTATTTTCTCTCCCGCACACCATTGTTTGTTCCGATTTTCAAAATTCAAAGCCTGGCAATGATAATTTATGACAGATATATTGTAGGCAATGCTATACCATTTCGTTTATTATAAAATTACCTATATTTTGATATATAATTCAAGCGGTTAACAGATCCGTGAAGTTACCTATAGTAACTTACCTGTTTATACCCGCTTGCCAGGTAGTGTGGTCAAGAAATGCGTAGGCAAGCTACCTAGGCATATTCTTTATAATATTTACTATCGGTTAGAAGACAATTCGGCTGGTTAACGGAACGGTGAAAAAAATATTTAATTAATTTAAAAATGGCTTGGTCAGGATTTCGATAGGCAAGCTTTTTTAGGCGTATTTTTCTATTACCAGCGACTCATCCTCGCTTCGCTTCGGGTTCGTCCCTAGACAAATACAAATCTATCCCTCGGGAACCGTACATTTTTCCCGGATGATATATAGCATATAGCCTTCCTCAGTTAACGGGCTATCTAATGCATAAAGATTTTTCAAATCAGATTAGTAGTTCCTGAGATTAGCGCGTTCAAGCAAACAAACAACCTCTTCAGCTTTATAATGTTAGTATAGATTAAAATTTTATAAAAAATATGTTTCATCTGGTTAACGGATGAGTGAAGGTCGTGGTGTATCCGGCTCTCTGGCCATTAGTAAGTTCTGCCGATAGAGAAGTGTCTATCATTTGAAGTATAGTGTGTGGCCGCGGGAACACGGCGCATGCGCCAGATTACAAGATTTGAACGTCACGACATAGCCAGAGCGCCTGTGTGGTCATCACCACCATCTTAGTGAGACCCACTTTGCGCCCGGCCGCCCCACTGCGAGCCTCGCTGACTAAACACTGAGAGCTCAACCTATAATGGACGCCGCTATGTCAGTGACAAACCTAAATTATAGTTGTAGAGCGAGAAAATAGTATTTTGAATACAGTTTTTAAATGATTACAGGAGAGAAATGAAATTGCGCGTGTTAATATGATTCGTGTTATAGAACGAGACCACCGCCGCGACCTGCTCGCTGTAATATGTTTTTGATAATGTACATTGAATTGTGATTAGATGCCGTGATTGTTGGAAAAGAGCAGCGTGCGTGTGTGTACGTACATATGTGTATGTACTGAGTGGTAGTTTGACGAATTTTGATTCGTAATGAAATATTTCAACTGAATTATAGTTTAGACTTGTTTGTTTACTTAACATGGTATCTATCTTATATAAGTGACGTTTTTACATTTATTATAATATGTAGCATATCTGACATATAACTTTTTATTATTACGGATTTAATGAACATCATTCGATGGTGAACTTTAACATCTATGTGAGTAGGTATATGTAATTAAGCTAGATTTCGGCACTAAGCTTTCCGTCGAGCGAACAGTTTGAAGTTGAACCTAACCGTCGCAGGTTTCGCGCCAATCCCGCGCTCGGTGAAACTTGCACGCGCCATCTTGAAAATCGGGTTATATTGGCCCTCGACACGTTTAGAAGAAATAAAACCTACGTGCCATACGATAGCCCGTACAAAACTTATTTGATCGGTCGTTCAACCGTGTCGTCAGCGCTCTCCATACGTGCGTCTCTCTCGCTCGTACCGTTAGCGTGCTGAGTTATGGCATTCCAAAGTGCCACCTCCACCGCGCCGCACAGCCTCCGCTCTACGGCGTAAGCTACATGTAGTTTCGCCTTCCTTGTTTCTCTAAAGCTTTCTTGTTACGTGTGAACGCCCTCTTTGGGATTAAAAAATAATTGAGATGATAGCCGTTGCACGTCGGTATGCGCTAATTTTTTCCTTTAGTTACGAATTCCTAAGCGATTCGTTTTAGTTTTATTGATATTATTTTATAAACGTTCTGTAATTAATGTTGAGAGCATTCCTTCTGATTGTACTTGAGATGAAGCAGTGGCAAGGCTTTGTTCACACGAGGCTACATAGAACGATTTCAGAACATCACTCATAAATAGTCGAAGCTGGCTCCTTAAAAGGCCTCGATAGGTTTAATATTATTAAATGAGCAATGTAGGTAAACAAATAAGCCAATCGCTCGCGCCTTATGAGGGCAACCAGCCAGCGCCGTGACGTCACCGGTCGCCCGTCGCGTCGGTCCCTTTCATTTCTCTAACAGCTAGATAATAAATGACTCCTTATTTAGTCACAATCAAATAATGTGCTCCTCTCGTGGGTACGACCATTTTATATTGGAAGATTTTCTACATTTTCATTTTCTAATGAGCTAATTTCTTGGTGTAAACTGTGAAAGATTCTTTCATGCATTCGATTTCAACGACATCACTGCTGAAACATTTTCCTCAATTTATTTTTATATCTAAAGGAAAAGTCAACGTATGCTTATATATTAATAAAATTAATTTATTTTTAGAAAATTAAATAACGTTTAACAAAAATAGTTGAAATATAAATTAATAATTAATATTGGTTTTGATGGTGTGGTGGCGCCATCTGGTTAAAAATAGTGAAGTTCTTATGCCTTCTAGTTGCGACATCTAGAAGTGTGAATTGTAACTACTAGCTTGCTGATATTGTTGTACGAGCTTCGGAAACTTAACGCTAGGTGGCGCTGTTTCTAGAAACAGTACTAGTACTAGTATATTGTGTATAGAGGGCGCCACGAGGATTTAGGGCACACACATTAATAAACTTATGTTATTCAAATAATCATTTGTAAACTTTATAAATTTAAAATTTCCTTTTAACTTTTGTGTAAATAATTAGGATGTCAATACAAACAAAGAAGGTAATTCATATTCTATTTAATTAGCCAACTATATATTTAATATAAATTCGCAATCGCATGTGCGCTTATTATCGCACAACAATCTCGCTGACGACTTCGCAAGCAAAAAGTATTGAAAAGGCAAAAAACCGTATCAAAAGTATTATGTTTATGTCTCTTTTACACATTGAATAAAATGTGCTGTAAACTTCGTGTTCCCAAATTTATTTAATTCCATTAATACAACGTAGGTATAATATATTGCGTTTTTTTATGAGTGCGGTGCGCCGTGTGTTAATGGACGGCCTCACTTATTGAGAGCCACTCCGCTGTCGGCACCAGCTCCAGGTCTGGACAATTATTCTACAAACTGTTAAGAATCAACAAACAAGATCTAATCGCTTCAATATTTTATATAGTAGCCACTAAAAGATAGCCGTTGGTCTCAATTTTTAAATACGATTGCATATTTTTTTGTGTTACCTACTTATTTCAACATAAAATCGAAACATTTTTGTCAGTCTGGTGTAACAATGTATATTTCTTTCTATAAACAACTGTGAACTTAGTACAATATATTTAAAAAGCTGACACTTTATTAATCCATGGATGCATTACGTAGTAACTGTTAAAAATATATGTAGGTAATTATTTTGACAATATGGGAATTATTCCACTTATTTCCACTAAGCCTATATCGCCGCAGACGCAGTTATTATTACATTTCATGATCCTGTGGTTTGCTCGCTGGGAAGGTACGCACATGTCGAAGCGAGCTAGGACTACATATAGTTGGTATTGAATGTCTGTATGTACGCCTTACTGTGCATTAGTATGAGAGTTGTACAGTGTACAGGAGTACTGCGGTAGGGCTCTGGGCTGCCACTCGGTAAGTAATCAAATATCTGTTAAGTGAAGCATGAAATTGTGCGGCGGCCGTTGCCCCGCGGCCTCCTCGTCTTACATTCTTAATTGGAATTTCATTTGCGAAGGACTTACTCGCTAGTCGCTACCTGTATCTGAACTATAGTGAAGAGAAAAGAAGAGATTTTCTTTTGGAATTTCCCATTTTCAACGATGGGAGACCAGTTGCAAGGAGAGTTGTAAAAAAATAGTTACAAGATCTATATTGTACGTTAGTAATTTTTAGTTAAAAAAAATAAAGTACATGCTTCCAAACAATGACAACGACACGTTTGGCTCAGTTTGTAGTGACCCTACTTGCGGTGCCGCGGTCGCGGGTTCGAGTCCCGCTGGGAGCATTCATTTGTGTGATGAGCACGAAAGTTTGTATTCCAGTCATGGGTGTTTATATTTATAATATGTATGTATTTAAAGTTATATATGTGTAGTGTATCAACTATCTGGTATCCATAACACAAGCTTCGTAGCTTACTATGGAACTAGATGGTGCTGTGTGTTAATGTCCCAAGATATTGAAAATTAAAAAAAACTAACTAATTATAATGTTTGGATGTCGACAAAACGGTTTAAATCAGTCCAAACACGATGGTTAGGTATACGCCGTGTTAAAGTATAAAAGTGAAGCCAATAAAAGTGTGTTAAACCGTGTTCCGGGAGTGTTTGAGGTGTAATCTCTAATATATAGTTTTATATTACCTATCTGTCTGTCTGTTGAGTCGTACTTCACTGGAAGATTGGTAAATAATATAGCCATAATATAATAGGACTTCATATTTTGTTTTGAGGCTTCTCAATTACCTGAAAGCATTCCTAATAGCAATGTTTTAATTTAATTGGTACTGAGTGAGCGCCACTTGTTTGCATGCTCCTATACAAATCACGGGTCACAGCAAGCGGTAGTGCAGTTAACGTTACACAATATTTTTACTTAAATGTTTAATTCATCATTGATTGCTTGAGAGGCGTCGTGTGTCGGGAAAGTACTTGAAGAGTTTTGATAACAACATATAACATATCTATTATTTCAAACTTGTTAACGTGGGAATCGAATCTACAAACTTCGGCATAGGACAGAAAGTACACGCGTATCGCAATAAACGCCAGTCCAGTTTCTTTACTTCAATGAATTGAGTAAACCGTTCAATTTTCATTCACACACCCGCCACGAAACCTGTTCCAAGATAAAGGCAATCAACATGAATTTTCAATTACTCTAATTACTTAACTATTATACAAGTCTTTTCTCAAATTATTGAGAAACTGTAAACTGTAGTGAAGCAATTTATATAAATAAAATATTTCACAATACGTTCTGCAGCGTGACTTTGCCTGCGAATGGTGGTGTTTCAAATATATTCTTGGTGTAGTAAACGATAGCATAATCAGTGTTATTTATCTACTATATTGATGAACTAGCATTGCCCGCGGCTCCGCCCGCGTTCAGATGACCAAAAACCAAATTCATAAGTTTTACATATTACTATACTCTTACATTGCAGTTTTTGTATTTTTTCTCAGAAATGAGATATCTTCCCGCGGTAAAAAGTATCCTATATGTTGACCCGGATAGCCAGCTATCACCATACCAAATTTCATCAAAATCTGTCCAGTAGTTTTCTCGTGGTGCGGTAACAGACAGACAGACAGACAAAAATTCTAAAAACTATAGTTTCGGCCTCTGCATCGATAATAATGTCTATTTCAATAAGATTTTCCAAAAAATATTTAATGTACAGATTCGGCTTAGTTAGAATTTTATTATATGTATAGATATACGTATGAATTGAACTTCCTAAGTGACAGCTTAAGCTGTCTTTTCTAGTCGCTTCTCTATAAAGCGATGTTCATGTTCATTATTTGTCTATTATTAGCAACTCTTCGACTCGAAAAATTTTGTCGAAAAAATTAAAAAAATTTTTTTGGGGTGGACCACCCTTATCACTTAGGGGCATGAGAATGTACGGTGTATTCTGAGACCTACTGAATATACACACAAAATTTCATAAGAATCGGTCAAGCCGCTTCGGAGTTGTTTTGTTACAAACACTGTAACACGAGAATTTTATATATTAGATTTTCTATACACACACACACACATATATATATATATATATATATATATATATATATATATATATATATACATATAATAAAATTGTAACTAAGCCGAATCTGTACATTAAACATTTTTTGGAATATCTTATTGAAATAATCATTATTCGATAATGATGACTATTTCGATAAGATTGTTTTTAGATACAAAGGCTGAATCTATAGTTTTTTGAATTTTTGTCTGTCTGTTTGTGAACGTATCACGAGAAAACCACTGGATTTCTTGATTAAGCTGATAAACAAACTATAAAGATGTATTTCAAAATTCCACCCCTTAGACGAGAAACGGGGTGGCAATTTATTTACTTTTGTTTTGAAGGGGTAGCATGTTTGTATGGACATATTCGCTAAAAAAAACTTCGTATACATACTTCTAGGTGACAATAATAAAATGCAAAAAACTTTAAAAAATAATAATAAAAACTGGATTTAAAACTTTTTAGTTAGACATTTTTATTATTATTTAACAACTAACAGAACCCGCTTTTTCGCTCGCGCCAAAACTACAAAGAAATCTCCAAAAAGGCACGTTTCATAGAAACTTTCATACCTTATTTTACTCCCTTATAGGATGAATTTTAAAAATGTTAAAACACGTATTTATTTATTTTATTGAAGAGCATTAATATCAAGTTTAAAGTAATTCTGATCGTAAATATTTTTTTGGATTGTATTATAACGTGTTTTCCCGCGGGAATGAGATAATCTCCCGCGGTAAAAACTGAAAAAAATATAAATGTACATATAATATTACAAATTTAATACATATAAATTCAATGGAAATTAAAACTGAGCAAATTCTTTAAGAAATAAGCTTAACAAAATAATGGCAATTTAAAGTAACCTAAAGTAGGAGAGAAAGGAATGAGACAATTCAGGTGTACATAACATTGGATCTTTAAAAATAGCCTGTTTCTAGGTATGTTAGTTTGAAGCCCATATTAGCCGAGTTATATGATTCTTAAGTCGTAAGCATTATATGCGCGTTAAAGAGCAAAGATGACGTTGAAAATGTGCAAAAAATAGAGGTCGTGAAGCTTGCTAAATGCATTAAACGAAAATTAATTTACAGAATATACCTACGTAAAATATTTTTTTCAGATACCGGATATTTTGAGTGTTGAGTTACAAAGTATACAGTGGTTAGTAAAGATGATGAGAAGTATGAGTAACTGATAAAGGAAAAATAAAATCTCATCTGCTTTCTTTACTTCGCTATGCGTCTTAATTTCCCTAACAAACACGAAGGTACCTAAATGCCGCAGGTTCCATGATTGACAAATACTAGTTAAAATGTAAAATAGCTATAAGGGGAAGGCTATATTTGAATAAAATATAGATAATGTACTAATTTTATGATAAAAACGAAAAATTAAGCAATCTATAATGTAGAGTACGAGTTAGAGTGGCTACTAAGACATAACTCTTTACTACAGTTTCGACTTCCGACGATGAAAATATGTGCATACAATATACATAATACACATGGCTTAGGGTTTAAAATATTATTACCTAAAAACTAAAGTCAAAATATTTACACGCGAGATGAAAATTGAAACTTTCAAAAGATATTGAGTTACAGATGTGTACAAAAACGCTGTTGCCTCTGGACTGATGAAATAAACGCAACAATAACGTATGTGAAGTGCTTTGATTAATATTGTAGGTATTTTGATCACGTCCGTGGCCGCGTGAGAAAGACAATTGGACAAATTTCCGCTACACACGATAGAAGTTCATATGAATAATTATACTCAGAATGTGTGTTGATTGCATTGTTTAGTGTTGCCAGTGTTTAGGGGGGCTGTGGACGGTGCAGCGCCTACGCTGGGCGACGGGCGCAGGCAGCGGTCATTGTCTGATCTGGGCCCGTATGTAAGTTATTTAATTACCGACAGCTCCCCTCGCACGCGGCGCGATGCCCCCGAACCACTGATACGAGTAACTCCAAATTAAATTAATAAAGAGCAAATCTACAGATGCAACCAAGGATATTATGAATGTTATACTTCATTGGTGGCCGTTGTGATGCAACGTGATAGAGTGGCAGAAGCTGCTCAGCGACAGCTGTTCCTGCTGGCGACGAGCGAGTAAACTAATACCTTCCATCCTTAATACTTTCTTAGATTTACGCGAATATTTGACATTTTAAATAAAACTGTCTCTCCCGAGACCATAATTGCTGTAAAGCAATCGAAACGTCGGGAGTCAAAAATCAAAATAAATCCGCGAAAAAATCCGAAAGGATAGTTTTATTTAAAACCTTTAATCCTTGCTAATACTATAAATGGTAAGGTTAGTTAAAAGTAATGTAGCCTACTTTGATCCCGGAGTAATGACTGAATCAGAGAGAAAAACATGAAAGGAGATCGTATAATTCTATACTAAAATTTATCTTGTAACATATATAACTAGTGATTAGCGACTCACCCTCGCTTCACTTCGGATTCATCCCTAGACAAAAACAAATCAATCCCACGGGAACCTTACATTTTTATGGGATAAAAAGTAACCTGTGAGCTATTCCAGCCTATAATTTATCTTTGTGCCATTAATCCAGATCCGTTCAGCCGTTCTGACGTGAAAGAGTAACAAATATCCATCCTCACAAACTTTCACATTTATAATATTAGTATGGAAGTATGGATATGGATAATTAAAATTTTGAATTTCACTTTTAAAGTAACAATCATGGCGACATTTAAATATTAGGTACTAAGACGTTTTTATAACTAGCACCGTTTCCTTAGAGGGACCGGCTAATGTCTGTAGAGCGCGGACGGTGTCGTTGCCAAATTTCATTGAAAATTGAATTGAATTTTATAGCACTGCGTTGAACCTAATTAGCATCTCAAAAGCTTTTACTACATGTCTTAAAAAACTTAAAATCATTAAAATTAAAAAAACCCAAGAAAATCGATACATTTTATCTCCCGTCATCATCTCAAGTAACAGCATCGCGTGTTTGCGCCAGCGCGCTGGGTCCGCGCATCGGGTTGCGCTCGCGTTATTGCTTTAATCTCTCTCAAGCTCGTAAATGTTTAGTCGTTCGCGATATTTTTAATTAAAATAAAAATCCGGACTAACATTAGCATTATTATCAAAATTTTACGTGCCAATAACAACTGGAATTTATTGTACTGACCAATTTAATTACGGCTTTGGTCTGAAAGGCTCAAACGATGGAATTTAGTGAATATTCGTATATTATTCATGTACAACGACCGGATTGTACCGGATAATCAAATGATTTCTCTCATTTCAAATTACTAGGTACATTATTTGAAATATCAACTAGTATTCAATATTTCAATTTACCAGGTCATTTCCGTTAAAAATTAAAAGCTTTCACAACTAAGTAAATTCTGTCTTCAATAAAAAAGTCATATATTTTACTACAATCGTTCTATTATTCAAAAGCAGAACATTTAGTGACTCTACTGAGAGTAGGTGCGAGTGGCCCTCAGCCCTTTCATGAATGAACTTGTCCGTTGAGTAAGCCTAAATGAAAAAGGCATAATTATTAGTTGTTTATTTGCGTGAGACCTGTTCAGAGCCGGGGCTATTTTCGTCTGTATGTAGAACTCGTGTACAGTCGTGTTATACGCGCTTTAAGATGTTTTTTAAGCTTATAATGTTATTTATTTATTTCCTCTAAGAGCTTTGCTTACTTTTAAATAATATTATCTAATCAATAAAACGATCGCCCTGTCCGTAAATGCGTTGGGATTTTACTACTGAAAGGACACTCACAGATTTAATTAAATTATTTTATTTATTATGTTTACATTTCACTACAGGATTAATAATTAAAAGAAAAAAGTAAAGAAATTATAAAAATTATAATAAAAAAATTATATCTGTAATGTTGCCCTTTGACTAAAAACTAAATTAAAAATGAAATTATATATGAATTTCACGAGAGTAATGTCCGAGCATCCCGCGGAGGTCCGAGTCTCGTCGTCGTCGGACAGCGGCGTGTGTGGGATGTGGCGAAATTTCGTGAACAGAGCCGTTCTTATTAGTTTCAGTCGAAGGAGCATCACATCTGCTGGGATATTGGATGACCCTTATTTTTTCTCGAGGTAGTCCCTATACCGCGCTCGCCCAGTCTTCCTCCGACGACATTATGTACATTGTACATGTATTTTATCATATCGTCAATTTTTTTTACCATAATGTACCTATATTGAGAAATTGTCACTCAAAAACATGTTTTTCAAAATCTTAGATCCTCATTTAGACTTATTTAGGCTTAGTTATATAATTTAATAAAAATGATCTTTTCTACTTACTAATCAACATGCAGATGTTTATGAGAAGAGTTTCTTACCTGAAATCAAAAAGAAAAATTATTACATTTATTCAATAAAGGAAACTAAATAAAGGAAAAATAAAGCTTACTATGGAATACACACAATACACATACTACCTAGGTATGATGAGTTGTCGTGGGTTGTATTATAACCCGCGGGAATGAGATAATCTACCACGGTAAAAAGTAGCCTATGTCACACAAAAAATCACGCCAATCCGTCACTCTGTTTCGACCTGAACGTAGGGCAAACAAACAAACACATTTTCACATTTATAATATTAATTTGGATATGAATAAGAGATTCCAGTACTACACTAGCTTGAACTTGAGCTTGATATTATTCATAAATAATTTAAAATGTAATGTTTTTAACAAGTATCTGGACCGCGGTATACAGCGTGCATCTCAAGCTCACGCACACACCCTTGCTCAATTTTTTCCAACAGGTTGTTTGACGTTGTGTGCGTACGTGACAGTGTGTACAGACGTGTTCATATGTACATGTGAGTGTGCTCGTGCATGTGTGTGAGTGTGTACTTTTATGGCACACGTAATCATATCGGGTTTCAAGGGTTGCTCATAACGCGATAGCGCTTTACCTGTTGAACTATTTTATTGCGGTGGGTCGCGATGGAAGGTGGTTTAACACATAAATAAATGTTCTCCACCACTTGATCCCAATAATGATATTATAGCTGTAGATGTTTTGATTCTTGTAATATATTATAATACATTATTATTGCATTAAACTAAACGTTTAAATATTTTAGCTTGAATTTATATTAATATCGCAAAGCTAATTAATTCCATTCCTTTTCCTTCATTTTAATTAAACCTTTACAAATCTAATATAATGAACTTGACTATATAGCGAGATTTTCTCAAATTATATCAACTCCAAGAAAGCGAAAAATTAATCAAATGTATATAAATATATTTTATTTTTATATTTATATATAATATGTATTTTAAAAATACCTATTATATGTTTGTGAGTGAGAGTGTAGGCTTATAGCGGCTCTATGATTAGAACGTGAAAATCAAGATAGCTCAAAATTGCATCAATCATCACATAGGCTTTTTTATTTTTATCAAAGTAGCTACCACATAAGCGGAGTCGCAAGCAAAAAGTAGTACATCTTTATATATAGTGCAGTTGTCAGGTACAGCTAAGTTGCTGTCTGTTAGAGGTTAGTCAGCGCGTAGTGGCATAGTTAAATGTCCCGTCAGGATTGAACCTGTAACCTTGAGCTTTTAAAATTTAAAATAATTGTAACGATGAATGATAATAATCAATCTATGGATGAGATATGCAAATTTGGGATTCGCCGGTTTCCATATAGGGTTTACGCTACTACGCCGTGTGGGCGCGGCAGAGCGCGGCAGAGCGCTGCGCGCGCGCTCGTAACGCGTAGGCAGTTTGCGGTTTACACACTTGTTTCACTTTTCTCAGCCTTGACCTCTCATTTATTCGATTTTTATACTTTTAATGTATTACTAAATATGTTTACGTGAGACAGTAAGCGATGGTTAGCTTTACGTAAGAGGAATATGTTAGAGAAAGATGCCGTGTGAGTTACTCGTTGTATGACGCGTTCTGCTCATGCGCCTAAGAGTCCTGTCGCACAATATTTGCGAATTTCAGAAACAAACCTCGAAACCATTTTTGCTTTGTCAGAGAAAAACAGTTCCTTGAAGTCTTAATCGAATTAAAAAAGAAAGATGAATTATTTGTGAAAAGTGTGTTAGTTAATGCGATACCTGCGTCAAATGTGAACGGGGTTTCATTACATTTAAATTAATAAATCATCTATACATATAATAAAATTGTAACTGTTCGCTGTCTGTACATGGAAGATATTTGAAAAAAAAACTATTATTGGGGGTCTTTATTATCGCAATAGAACCCAAAACAACGATTTTTAGAATTTTTGTTGGTTCGTCTGTTTGTCTGTGCGTTTGTGCGCGCTAATCTGAGAAACGGCTAAACCGATTTGGGTTCAAATATCTGGTATCTATAACACAAGCCTCGTAGCTTACTACCGAGATTACTACCGAGAACTACCGTAATGTGTGTTAATGTCAAAAAAAAACACGTATTTTTAGAATTTTACCATACTTAGAATTCAATTCTATACCTAAATATCCCGGGCTGACTCTCGTGTAGTATGAAGATCAAATTATTTCAGAAGAGAACGTAGATGAATGAAAATATATAATAAAGTGTTTGGTTAAGTTAATATTTGATTGCTTCGTCCAAGCTTCGAGTTTTGAGACGAAGCCATGGAGGATCGAGTTGCAGTTGGAATTGTAAACACTGGTGAAACGTGAGCATCTTCTACTCGATAGCGATAACTTAGGTGCGCTGTACGATCTCTCGTGCGATCTGTGAACAACGCACACTTGTAGCCTCCTTTGGCTTTTCTGGTCACATATACTGAGATATACATCGTTAAAAATGCTTTATAGTTGTGTAGTAGATTGGATTACGCTAGTATAACTCCTACGAGATAAAGCGAGGGAATGAAATGAAGCATAAAAGTTTTATGACAAAATAATAATCTTTGCGTCTATCATCTTATATTCTAAATTAAATCCAAATTTTACTGGAGAATAGCAAGTGTTATCTATACTAATATTATAAAGCTGAAGTGTTTGTTTGTTTGTTTGATTGAACGCGCTAATCTCAGGAACTACTAATCCGATTTGAAAAATTCTTTTTGCATTAGATAACCCGTTAACTGAGGAAGGCTATAGGCTATATACCATCCCGGAAAAATGTACGGTTCCCTTGGGATAAATTTATTTTTGTCTAGGAATGAACCCGAAGCGAAGTGAGGATGAGTGGCTAGTATAAAATATTAATGCAACAAGTGAGTGACCTGTCAATTTAGCTAAGTTTGTGTGTAAATTTTTGCTATTAATATAATCTGTTTCAGCGGACAGCGGACAGACCGACGTGGTTCAGTTACATATATTATTACAACGATAGCTTCATCGGGTCACAATGGTCTGATTGTTCTATATGTAATAGGGGTTTCTAAGAAGTAGACTTCTCTGTGCTTCGCTCATGCGACGAACAAAACACTGCCAGTGTCTTCTTTCATACGATTGTTCTAAGTGACCGTTAGTACTTACACATATAAGATGAATAAGCGTATTTCTTTCTCGCTTATCAATTATCAAATATCCAGTCGTGCGTAGAGTTTACATTTTCGTATATATAAGTATCTCGGGACTGATAATAATGAGTGTTAGTACGAAGTATTTCAATATAAAATCAATTTAAATAGTAATTTACTAAGGAATTTCCAATTCAATTTTTGTCAATCAGAAATCTCATCAAGAAGATGAATCACAAAAACGACTGTATGATACATTGAATGACCTAAAGGGAAACAGTGGATCTGTTTTTACTCGCATTCTACGATCGGTCACGGCGAGGCGGCGAGCGGCGCGACGCGGCGCGGCGCGGCGGCGAGGCGTACGAAGATCTTTTTGTTTGAGAAAATCTCCAAAATTTTATAATTTAATCTATGCTGTAATCTCTTTTCTTAATATAATCAGTAAGTTTTTCCAAACACCACAATATTAATTTTGTGGATTTTTTACTAGAATAATGCTACGATTCGTTAGTGCTCTCTTGAGGCTGCTCCAGCGTGATTGTGTTTTTCTTATCTCATAACGATTGAAGCTATTTGTTGACACAATAATTAGCTCTCTCTCTCTGCATCTTCCGTTGACTCCACTTGAATATAAAAATCCGATACGAGGAAATGTTGAAAAATACAGATATTTCAATTCCAGTTCTTATTTAATACTACCCACTCACCCTCGTTACGCTCGGATTCGTCCCTAGGTACGTTTTAATTTTTTTGAGCGAAACCCTAATTCTTTTTCTAAAATAAAAGTAGCCTAAGTTATTCTTTATAATATCAGCTATCTGCTAGTGAAAGTTCCGTTAAAATTGGTCCAGCCGTTTCGGAGATTAGCCGGAACCAACAGACAGACAGACAAAAATGTTAAAAATTGTGTTTTCTTATAAGTACCGTATATAATTCCATGTGCATTTAGTATAAAGCTGTTATTTTGACATTACAAACAGACACTTCAATTTTATTTATCTGTATAGATTAACGTAAGAGTAACATTTGCAGAGAATTGCAAATGACTATATGCATATTTAGGTAGCATGTGACATTTGTTCGAGCTTTACAAGTTCTGCTTAGAAAGTAAACTGAGATGATAAAATATGTACACCGGTTATTATGTGGAAACATTCCGATACCTGTTATCGTGATAAAGCGGAAATGTAATTGAAAGTGTTATATTATATGGTGTGTCTAATGTAGGTACGTGATTAGGCGACAGTAATATAATCTATACATATAATAAAATTCTAACAGAGTCGAATCTGTACATTAAACATTTTTTGAAAAATCTTATTAAAATAGTCATTATTATCGATATAGTGGCCGAATCTATAGTTTTTAGACTTTTGTCTGTCTGCCTGTCTGTCTGTCTGAGAACGCATCACGAGAAAACTACTGGACAAATTTTGATGAAATTTGGTATGATGATAGCTGGTTATCCGGATCGACATACAGGATACTTATCACTGCGGGAAAATATCTCTGAGAAATCTATTCTAAACGGGAAAACGAAACTAGGATGATCGCTAGTTTATAATAAAGCGAGGACATAATATATGCCAAAAATATAAGTACAATTTTAATTCGATTACCCAGCGAAGACTGATATCTTTCCGTGAGATGTAACCTTTAGTTTTGGATGTAGCGACAATTGTTCTAAAAACCTATTTATTATTTTGTTTCTCACATCTGAACAACAAAGTGATAGATAATCATTTTCAACAGGTATTTGGCTTAAGTTTCGGAGATAATATAATCACACAAAGCTCAATATGGGATGTGTATGTTCAGCCCTTTTTAACGTCTCACTGCTGGGCACAGGCCTGCCTTCAATACGAGGAGGATCAGGCCATAGTCCACCACGCTAGCCAACTGCGGGTTGGTGGACTACACATGTCTTTCGAAAACTTCCTAAGTCCTCTCAGACATGCAGGTTTCCTCACGATGTTTTCCTTCACCGTAAGGCAAGTGGTAATCATGTTGGAAATGCAGTGGTAGCCCAGTGGGAACGCGCTTACTTAACCGAGTGAAGCGGGTTCAAATCCCGGGTCTCGCACCTCTGATATTCTCATGTGCGAATCATTTCCAATATGGGATAGTTACTTTAAATAATAGACAGACACTTTAAGGTTATTTATAAGTGTATTTCATAGAGCTTATAACTAAGTAGTATTCCACTGACGCGACGAGGGGACAGATAGTATTACGTGCTTACATACCCGTACTAACAATGTCGAAGCCCGCCACATTGTGTCAACAACCACTTATGTTTTGATAATCACTGGCGTTTCGCGGACATCGGACACGCCGAAAACAATTTTATATTAAGTCATTATTGTAATGCTTCAGAACAGTGACTTCGTTGGAAGAGGTATAGAGCGTAATATAAGGCTAGTTAAATGTACACGGACGGACTTTCAATATATTATTAATTTGGTTTTAATTTTTTTTTCATGGGACCATATTTTTTTTTTCTAAAATAAATGTAGCCTAAGTTACTCCTTATTACATCAGCTATCTGCCAGTGAAAGTCCCGTCAAAATCGGTCGAGCCATTTCAGAGATTAGCCGGAACAAACAGACAGACAGACAGACAGACAGACGAAAATTGTAAAAAATGTTGTTTTGATATATGTACCGCGTACTTATACATTTATATGCATTTAGTAAAAAGCGGGTATTTTAATATTACAAACAGACACTCCAATTTTATTTATCTGTATAGATGTATAGATAGATGTATATAATAACGTTGAGTTAAAGTTCCACCACGTTTCAAGTAGATTAAGAGACAGTTGGAAGGCCGTTTTTTAATAAATTAATATAAAGCATTTGCCTAGTGGTCGATTAAAATAACAATACAAATAACTGAAGAAAATGAGTTATAGATCCAGTTTAAATTATTCCGATTTGACCAAATACTCGAAAATAAAGTATGCGCCCTAAACTTGGTTAAACAGTCGCATTGTAACGTACGTACATGATAGATAAATATTAAATAGTATGTTAACATTCTCAGAAACAACGTCGTATAGGTACTTAACATTGTACTCACTCGGCGCGTGCAGTTATGTGACCGAAATTTGGTTTGATACAAGTTTTATATCACCATAACACGGGAAAAGAATACAAATTCAATTAAATTTTAATAATATCGTAATATATGCCAGAGTTAAAAAAAAAAGATAAATAGTCCCGTTGAGTTTATTTCGTTAGATTTTCTTAATCTGTTGCATTTTACTTCCAAACTACGTGTAGAGTTTTTAAAATACTAACATTATGTTAAATGCGTCCGTCAGCTCGTTTATCACTTAGCAGAACGCAAATAACCATTTAATACTAAGTTTGATTGTAATAATAATATCTTTAATATCTCGCACTTCTGATATTTTCATGTGCAAATCGTTTCTAACATGATAACCACTTGCCTTACGGTGAAGGAAAACATCGCGAGGAAACCTGCATGTTTGAGAAAACCTATCAAGTTTTGGAAAGACATGTGAAGTCCGCCAACCCGCACTTGGCCAACGTGGTGAACTATAGCCTGATTCCCCTCGAAGGGAGGCGCGTGCCCAGCAGTGGGACGTTAAAATAGGCTGAATACACAATATCCTTTATTGTACACCCAATAAAGAAGAGAGAAAATAAAAACACAAAAAAAAAATGGAAAATATACAAGAGGCGGCTAATTCATCGAATAGTACTCGTATTACTATTTATTGACTAATATAGTTCGAGCAGTACTTCCTATGATCTTGAAGAAAAGGCAGTACCTAATCACACAAGTATTTATTGGCCAAGTAAAATTAACCCGCGAGGTTTCAAATATTTTGAAAATTAAATAGCTTGTATTCGGCCCTTTTTAACGTCCCACTACTGGGCACGGGCCTCGCTACAGTACGAGGGGAATCAGGCCATAGTCCATCACGCTGGCCAAGTGCGGGTCGGCGGACTTCACATGTCTTTTGAAAACTTGCTAGGTTCTCTCAGACATGTAGGTTTCCTCACGATGTTTTCCTTCACCGTTAAGTCAAGTGGTAATCATGTTGGAAATGATTCGAACATGAAAATATCAGAGGTGCGAGACCCGGGATTTGAACTCGCTCCACTCGATTTCTCAAGCAAGCGCGGCACCATTAGGCTACTACTGCCTATTAAATAGTTTAAACGATAATTATTTTACCTATAGGATATTAAAGTCCCAAGTTTACTAGAAAGACTTTTTAATTTAGCTGTAAGACGGCTCATTAAATCTGTCGGGCCGCTCTCAGTGCGGAGCGTCGCGCGTCCCACGCCTGTGCATTCGACTAGCTTTTTAAAAACCATCTTAGAAGCTTTTGATATATTTTTAATTAAATGTACTTATATTGCTTTACTTATTGCTTAAACTATAAGATTATGAAAACTGTATAGAGCACAGCTGATAAAATTTATGGTGAATATTTTTGTCGTAAACGTCGTATAATCGTAAGTGTATAAACTATACTAGCGACTCACCCTCGCATCGCTTCGGGTTCGTCCCTAGACAAAAACAAATGTATCCCACGGGAACCGTATATTTTTCCGGGATGATATATAGCCTATAGCCTTCCTCAGTTAACGGACTATCTAATGCGAAAAAAAAATTCAAATCGGATTAGTAGTTTCTGAGATTAGCGCGTTCAACCAAACGAACAAACAAACTCTTCAGCTTCATAATATTAGTATAGATTAGAATTTACTACTACTTATTAAAGAAGTTATTTGGCATTATTTGTTTTTTTTTTTTATTTAGTGTTAAATAACATATAAATAATGATGTAGTATAAATATGGCATTAAAATAATTTACTATTATTTATTAGTATATACTCAAAAAAAAAAAAACCATATCTTGGTAGTTTCACCACAGTGTAAAAGGCGTACACGCTGAGCGAAGCGAAGGGATGGGACGGAATAATTTATTGCATGTAAATGAGAAATCGCTTAGAGTTAGTATAAACCGAGATAACTTTATCGTACGTGAAGTTACGTATATTGCGATGTTCTCTCGGCGGCGCCCTCGAACAAGTGCCTCGCAAAAGATTGAGTATTACTACCAGTATGTATTCAATTTTCCTTAGCAATTTTAAAGTTATAAGAGACGACGGCTTTAAGTCGCTGCATGACAGATTACTTGTGTGATAGCTGGAAGGCTTTATATAATATTATTATTATTAAAAATGTTGCCTTCCATATACAATAGGACTAGTGTACCTGTATTACAACTTTAATTTATATGTACATATTATAAAATTGTGACTGAGTCGAATGTGTACATTAAATATTTTTTGAAAAATCTTATTGAAATAGTCATTATTATCGGTGCAGGGGCCGAAACTGTAGTTTTTAGAATTTTTGTCTGTCTGGAAATGCATCACGAGAAAACCACTGGACAGATTTTGATGAAATTTAGTATGATCATAGCTGGTTATACGGGTCAACATATAGGATACTTTTTACTGCGGGAAAATATCTCATCTCTGGGAAATCTATACTAAACGTTAAAATATAATTCATAATGAAATATAATTATTAATAACATTATTTACTTATATTATATAGAAGTGGCACATTTTTATGTCTTATAACGTATGGCGAAGACCTTTAATCTAAATCAATTGTTAAAAAAAGACTTTACATTTTTACTTTTGATAATGCGCTTTCTATAGCATCGGCGGTACGGGTTTGATTCCTTTGTATTGCATATTTGTATAAGTCCTACAGATCGTTATGTTAGTTTGTTACAATTCACTACAACGCCGAGAGCTGCCACACAAAAACTATTACCAAATATTTCCAAATAGTGAAAATTGGATACATTATATTGCTTTCGATGCATTTTCAGTGTTTTTCATGTCGTATAACTTTTGTGCAACGTTATGTTATTGTTAACATATCTGCCATTAAAGCATATATTCTGTGTAAATGAACTAGGGCAAAGTGCTTTGAACTGTTATTGGTTTTATACCTAATATATTTAAACGAACAATTCTGTGTATTTATATATTTATTTATTTATACCGGCGATCTCGGAAACGGCTTTAAAGATTTCGCTGAAATTTGGTGTGTGGGAGGTTTCGGGGGCGAAAAATCGATCTAGATTAGTCTTATATCTGGGAAAACGCGCATTTTCGAGCTTTCATGTGATTTTCTTTCACATTATTCTACGCAAAATATGTTAATAATTCCGCACATTCGTGTATAGACATCGTGGTCAAGTGGCCAAGGGGCAAGATTGACTATCATAGGAGTGTTTGAATCCCGGTCGGATACAAAGTACCTACTTTTATTTATTTTTTTGGATTTATTCAAATTTTTAGATTCTTCATGTTTTTAAGCCAAATTAAAAAGAAAATTTTACTATTTTATATTAATTACCCAAAAACTCCGAGCGAGGCTCGGTCGCCGAAGTACTATAAATTATACCTCAAGGTTTGTCAGATATAAATTTTAAGAATAAGCCTACCCTACCTAGTTCCCTTCCTACCCCCACGGGTTGAATTGTAGTGAAAAGACATTGTATACTGTTAATCACCGCCTGTTCTTATCAAATTACATCAAAATCTGTTAAGCTTAAGCATGAAAATGTAACAGACATATTAGTATACATAGAAATATTTATGATATTTCATCATCCAGCCGCGTCTGCAGTAGCGCGACACTCGACAGACAGCAGGCTGAAGCAGGGCGTCTTATCGAGAGTGTGTACTCCGCGCGTGACGTCGCTGAATATTAATCGATCACAATTAGCGCCATTCACCAAATAACGACACATAATTCATTCATGGAAGCAAACTTAATGAAATGCGAACCAACTTGACTGATTGTTTCGCCATGAAGTAGCAATACCTATATCTATTACAGGGACTTCAGCGTGTTTAATGTTTTCTAAGCAAAATAATTTTTTGGTGGTACCACGTCCCTGTGTCTTAAAGATGATATACACCTGTCATAACTGACGGTTTTTTTTATATTGTCATTTTCTATATTTCATATTGTATTTCTTAATACTTTATTAGATTTACCCGAATATTTGACATTTAAATAAAACTATCTTTTCGGATTTTTTCGCGGAATTATTTTGATTTTTGGTTCCCGACGTTTCGATTGCTTTACAGCAATCAAGTTTCTCCCGTGACCATGATTGCTGTAAAGCAGCGGTCGGCAACACGCGGCCCGTGACTGTTTCATAAAGAATTTTTTTTACGTTTTTTTAAGTATTTTGAATTTGTAATTACCGAAAAAATGAAAATGTTCCTTGTCTCATAGATAAGCATTTAAGAGTCATTTTAGGAATTGTTACATTGAATTTTGTAGTGGACATATTTTGTGGTATATGCTTTTTTTTTCTCTCACAATTGAGGCCCGCCTTTACTAGGTATAGCCACCTTGTGGCCTCTGCCTGCTAAAAGGTTGCCGACCGCTGCTGTAAAGCATTCGAAACTTCGGGAACCAAAAATCAAAATAGATCCGCGAAAAAATCCGAAAAGATAGTTTTATAGTATTTCTTCTTTTACGTACCACTATTATTAAAGCATTCGATATAACAATGAGGGTACAGTGCCTGATGAATATTATTAGAGCCGTGCCCTATTATTGGCGCACTTAATGGTTTAATTGCAGTGAAGTCTTTCTGCCAGTCGAAGACACTACAATGGCGGTATCATTACCGGGTACCGTGGGGTGATGTGACACGTGACGACGTGAATATACCGCGATTTTAATTATAAACGACACATGGCCTATACTGTATTTGTAATTGAAAACTTAATGTTTATTTAGCTGAGTAGTGAAATAGAGTTGAAGCAAAACAAAAATTATAAAATATTCGTCCATTTGAACGTATTTCAAGTTCTAAAAATATTATTTAGCTAAACAATATTCAACTAAGACATTGATATACCTACAAAGGCATATAACGTTGAAATATGTCAACTACTATCGATTGAGCCTTAGATCGCAGTTATAAAATATTTTCATTTGATCCATGTGAGAACATTAAAGCAGAGCGGGACCGTTAGGAGGCCGGCGAGTGGCGACTGTGGCGGTGGACAGATGGACATTACATATTATATATATGGCAGTTTTTGCGAGAGCGTCGCGAACATCGCAATTACACACGGCGTACGGTTCCGTTACAGCGGGCAAAAACTAGGGCTGGTTTGGTCGGCGAACGGTACCGGGACCTTAAGGCATTCCTCGGCCACACTACTTGTTGCGTCGACTCTCTGCTTCGATGTACTGCCACTGGCTTCTTTGATGACCTTTTGAAGGTTCACTTGTGGTTTACGTATCAGTTTATTATTATATATTATACAAGGTACATATAACAAAACAACATTTTTTACAATTTTTGTCTGTCTGCCTGTCTGTCTGTTTGTTCCGGCTAATCTCTGAAATGGCTGGACCGATTTTGACGGGACTTTCACTGGCAGATAGCTGATGTAATAAGGACTAACTTTCGCTACTTTTATTTTAGAAAAAAAATGGGTCCCACGAAAAAAAATTAAAACCAAATTAATTATTCAATTTTGTTTTGAGAAGCAATCTAGGGACGAACCCGAGCGAAACGAGGGTGAGGGTAGTGATAAATATAAATACTATGATAATATTTACATCACAGTAAAGAAACAGTTACGTAACGCGGAGGCCTACATCACCTTAAAAAGTTACAAGTCGTAGGAAATTGAATCAAACAACAATGCGATGGCGAATTAAATAGGACTATAAAAGGGTATTCTGAAGCATTGTGTAAGAGGCAAGCGTTTCGTTTGTCGCTTCGCGGGTCAAAGTGAGCGATCACTTTCACCGATGCTTTGTCGAAAACCGCCATAGATGTCATTTACCTCGCTTATTCATTTACAGAGTCGTTTGAATTGTATTAAATTAGGTAATTTTTAAATATTACTGTAATGCAAGATAATTCAACAAGGTTTAAAACAAAAGATTAGATCTATTTATATTTTGATCCTTTTTGTACAACTTGCTATATTACCCTTTTTATTGTCACTTTATATAGTACAATAAATAAATTATTATCTATACAGATAAATAAAATTGGAGTGTCTGTTTGTAATATTAAAATAACCGCTTTTTACTAAATGCATATGGATGTATACGCGGTACATATACCAAAACAACATTTTTTACAATTTTTGTCTGTCTGTCTGTCTGTTTGTTCCGGCTAATCTCTGAAACGGCTGGACCGATTTTGACGGGACATTCACTGGCAGATAGCTGTTGTTATAAGGAGTAACTTAGGCTACTTTTATTTTAGAAAATGAATCAGGGTTCCGCGAAAAAAAATTAAAACCCATAAAATTATGAACAAAATCCGCGTACGGCGGTACGCATCCGAGCAAAGCGATGGTAAATCGGTATATAATTTAAATAAATACCTTAGGAGTAACAAGCTACTATTTATGTATAAACATAGCTAACCGTGAAAACGTACCTAGGGACGAACGCGAGCGAAGCGAGCGTCAGTCGCTAGTTATTATCTAAGTATAGACCTTTTGTTGAGGTTGTTGTAAAAGTAACAATATAAGAAAATCTTTAAATAATGTACTGATTTCTAAAGTGAACATACGAGTCTACGCATATTAAGGGCTGAGAAAACAGAGAGATGTAAATACTTAATTTCTTCGATCGAAGATGATATTTATGACTAAATTTTTTTTTAATTATGATGAAACAACAAAGTAACAAAGACAAGTGCCTGCCAGATTCCCTCAGTCCTCAGTCGCAGGTGCCTACGGGACTTCCGAACGGGACGGTTCGTGGGAGCCGTCACTCTCCCCACGTGTTTACAACAAAAACAGCTATGGGAATCGAAACGCGATAACGGCTGTATCTAGGTTATAAGTACTTCTGCTGCGATACAAAAAACATAGACGATGAACTATGTAGTGTGTCTGAAGACGGTACTTGAATTTCAATTCAATATTATTTATTTTCACCCTCTACAAGTGGAGCAACCCGATGATCGGTTCAGTAGTTTAAATAGAACTATCTTTTCGGATTCTTTCGCTAATTGATTTAGATTTTCAGTAGTTCTTCTAGTATCTTGAGGGAATTATATATTTTTATAAGTAATATATTATATATATGTGATTATTGCCTTTATTTTTAGTATACATCTAGTATATTTTTTGCACTATATTGCCCGCTGACATCTTCCACATCCAGAGGTTGACTGGAAGAGATCTCTTTTAGAGATACGTCCACCTTTGTGAACAATTTTTATTGTTTTTTTTTCTGTATCACATTTAAAGTACAATAAAGAACATATATAATCTTTCTTTTTCGGTAAAATCAGTACATGCGTTCACGAGATAGCCAGATAGGGTTGGTACTAACATACAACTTCCATGATGTAGAATGTTGATAAACAAAATATGTTAATGCAGAGTTTCAATGAGTGTCGCCACAGTCGCTGGGTCTGTGTCGTTGTCGGTTGGCGTCGGTTCTTATTTAGCAATATAACCAGTTAGCTCTAAGCTTGATACGTAAAGGTTGAACGTTATGTTTTAAGAAATCCTAAATAGGATTGTATGATGAAGATTCAATTAAGTCTATTCTCAATGTTTTCAAACTAATCCATGTGAGCATTTTGTTCAAGGAAAATTTTTAGTGGTATTATAAATGCGAAAGTGTAGGTATTTGTTATTGGTCTGACCTTTCACGCAACAACGTTTGCTCTGTAAGCAACGTGTTGGCTTAATTTTTTCAATGGATGTATTGGATAAAGCCATATAGTATTTTTTATTTTGTTATTGTTTGTACATGGTATTTTTAGCGAATTAGTTTATCACAATGTGTTACTAAGATTACGTCGACGCATCTTACTTAAAATACACTATCGCGTCTCATATTGGTACATATTACATTTGTAATTATGTAATATCTTGAAGGCGTTTCAATAATAGCATAATAGTTACCATTAGCTCAATGGTAGGGAGCAAGCACTAGCTTTTAAATAGAATATAGCGGGTTGGTGCCGCATTAAGTAATGACCTTTTCAAAGAGGAAAAGTGCAATCTTGAAAGCCAATACTAACTATATCTCTTGTCTGTAACTGTCTCTCTGCCAATTTTATGTATGTATGTATGTATCTATTCAGCTCTTTTTAATGTCCCACTGCTAGGCACGGACCTCTCTTCAATTCTGGGGTAGGGGGACGGGGGAAGGGGGGGGAGATGTACTAATTGCCTAAGGGATATAGCGTAAATATTATATTTTTAAATTTTATCAACTAATTATTGATTAGCTATAAATATGTATATTAGATATCCACTGCGAGTTTCGAAAGTATACATTTCTTAACTTCCAATTTGCTGCATATTTTTACGATTGCGAAAACCTGTTTGATAAATTTAAGTAACTGAGACGTGGTACAGTTGTAATATCTTAATAGTTTTACAAGCAAATATAAATATTTTTCAAGTTAAAAAATACCAAAAACTTGTCTATGATTACCTAAATATTTTATAAATATATGCATTTTAAATAAAACTATCTTTTCGGATTATTTCGCGGATTCATTTTGATTTTTGGTTCCCGACGTTTCGAATGCTTTACAGCAATCATGGTCACGGGAGAGACTTAGGTTTTAGACATCTCAAAGGCGTTATATACTTGTTACAGACAGTGCCTACCCACTATTTTACAAAAATGATTTAAAAAAAATCAAAAATGGCACCAGAGTACCTTACAATATTTGTTGATTTTAATTCTAAACATTTTAATTTTTTTAATAAGTATTATAATTAAATATAACAATATTATTTACTTAATTTTAGCCGTTATTATTATAAATATTACACTTTTTTTTTAAACTTTATTAATTACTAATATTATTTAGTGTTGCTATTATTATATTATCTATAACCATAAAGAATATTAAAAATTAAAAAATGTAAATTATTTATTTAAGCAATATTATTGTTTAAATATGTAATTTAAAAGAATATTATGCATTTTAAATATATTTCGTCTTACTAAAATATTCTCCATTCATTGCGTATGTATTATATAAACATAACAACACTGAATATCTACTACAAAAACTATATTGCTCACAGTTTACGAAACAAAAATAAAATATTGGTAACACGGTTCAGGTACATGGAGCACTTAACATGCTGAGAGTGACGTTTGAGATTTGTCTATATATTTTACGATTCGGATACAAGAAGCGATGTTCTCGCATCGACGTTGTGTCCATATGATTAAAGTTCACTTTAGCGTGTCGATTGTGTAACCCGAGTGGAGGACGCGTCGCCAGTCGCCACTCCGTTAGTACGCTCTATACACGTTGAACTCATTCGGTGCTGGCTGCATTCTACTGTACGCGAACACATCTCCGAACAATTCACAAGTTAAACTGTCAAATTTTTAACTACTAGCGACTCTGCGAGTTTGTCCCAAAGTACATTTTTACGGTTAGTAGGTATGGAATAGATAGACTATATATTATAGTAGGTACATATATGCATATATACATATACATATACATATATGTACATAGGTATGGTGAGTTGTTATAGGTTGTATCATAATGTATTTCTTCGTGAAAATGAGATAATCTCCCGCGGTAAAGTAGGCTGTGTCACTCTCCAGCCCTCCAACTATCTCCACACAAAATATCACGACAATCCGTCGCTCTGTTTCCACGTGAAATAAACACACAAAACAAAAACAAATAAACAAACAAACACAGTTTCAAATTTATAATATTAGTATGGATGTATGTACTCGTACATATCTGTGACTTAATCGTAAGGCGCGGTTTTGGGCTCATTTGAATTGCTTAGATCTTTTGCCTTATACTAGAGGCAAATAATAGATTTCATATGGAATGAATATAATTACTAATACTGTCAAGTCAAGATCGAGGTATAAATTACTGTGCTATTAACATATGTATGCAGAGTGTTTAATACACTCAATATTTTTAAAAGTCAAATTATTTAAAAAAAAAACGAGTGTGTGTACTTATGTACGCACGTAGGAAGTTATACTTCTTAGGCGTAACAGAACAAAAATAGCTAAAGATTTCATCACGTATGTCACAACTCTCAGTGTGTAAAAGGAATGCAGCTAACTTCATCATGTCGCTTTTTGGCTGTCGGTGTGCGCGCGCATCGTAAAAGTTTTACTCTTATAATTTTTTCCAAACGTGCCAAAAGAAGTCTAACTTCGAAAAGTGTTTTAAAGAGTAAACATAATGTCCAAGGGAATATACTATTTTCTATATTACTTATTTATTAATATTATATTAATAATTATTTATATTATATTATATTATATATTATTATATTATATATATTAATATTATATTATATATTATTATATTAATAATTATTACTTGTGCGTCTGGTTGTATTTGTTTACTGCGCGTTGCCATTTTGATTTAGAAGATGGAAAAAGATTTTTTGCGGAAGATTGAAATGACATAAGTGTTCAAAGTAAAAATCGATTTAATTTTGTCAAATAGGTTATATCTAATATATTTAAACGAACAATTCTTGTATATTTATATCTTTATATATTTATTTATACCGGCGATCTCGGAAACGGCTCTAACGATTTCGCTGAAATTTGGTATGGGGAGGCTTTCGGGGGCGAAAAATCGATCTAGATTAGTCTCCTGTCTGGGAAAACGCGTGTTTTCTGAAGAATATGTTCGATATTATGTTCGTATTTCTTACACTCAGGCATAAGCATCGTGGTCAAGCGACCAAGGTGCAAGATTAATATTATATGGATCATATTGGATATTGGATACGAAGTTCTACTTTTTTTGTTGTATTTATACAAGTTTTTAGTTTTTTTTTTATCTAAAAATATGATATAACAAAAAAGAACACCGAGCGAAGCTCGGTCGCCAGGTACTATTATTAGACTTAGCAGAATGCATCTGCATATTCAGTAAAAATCTCATATTCGCGGAAAAACACAGTCCAGCTATTAGGCTTAACACATTTACATTCGCATATCTATAAATAAAATAAAATTGTAACTAAGCCGAACCTGTACATTGAATATTTTTTGAAAATTTTTATTGAAATAGTCATTATTATCGATAAAGAGGTCGAATCTATAGTTTTTAGAATTTTTGTCTATCTGTCTGCCTGTCTGTTACCGCATCACGAATAAAACTACTGGATAGATTTTGATGAAATTTGGTATGATGATAGCTGGTTATCCGGGTCAACATATAGGATACTTTTTATTGCGGGAAAATATCTCATCTCATAAACGTTAAAACGCAAGTACTGACGAGTTGCTAGTTCTATATAAAACTAGAGAAAGTTACTAAGGAAGGACTCAAGAAACACCTGTAGATATGAAAAGGAACCATGCAAAAGTGAAGAATAATACATATATTAATTTTACAGCGTGAATTTTTGTGTACTAAATTCAAGTCAATTCAAATGGATTGGATAGGGATGTGTAATATCTAAAATAAATACTCGGGGGTCAAGTCTAATAAAACAAGTAAAATGACTGTAGAGTCATCGTCATGGACACTTACATCGCATGTTTTCAACATTACAATGTGAATAAAAAACATAGATCTTTGTAAATTATTAATGAGAATGTTAAGAAGTAAATCTGTACCTCACACAACTTGGTAATTAACTTGCGAAAACATCCAAGTGCATGCTTGAAACTTCTCTTGATTTCAAAACAAGCGCCCGCTTCTCTCTTAAGCTGTTGTATTTACTTTTTAAAATAAATTCTATTAATTTGCAATTCATACGGTCTATAATAAGCAAAGGATCTAAATGCAAGCCATATAGGGACTTTAACCCTACGATACGGTATGCACGGAGCGCGCGTTACAAGCGAGCGTGCGCGTGCGCCGCATACTGGCCGTGGCGAGTTCCACTGAATACCATCTTGAAATACCTCTTATTTACATACCCATACCATTACCCATACTAATACCATACACTCCCATACACTGCTCGATATCATGCTTTCAGAGAATGAATAATTATTATCTACGCGGTTTAAAAATCGCTGTGGCGAATGCTATTTCAACTTAAATCGTTATTTTCTAGCTCCCATAAGCGACGACAGTGCTACAGAGACAGCCGGGCTCCACTCCCCGCATGCCGACATTAGCATACCTGCTAGGGTAAGGCTAGAATACATCAAAGGTATAGGTTAGTGTTCATCGCGTATGCTGAGCTTAGCGCGAGCTTCTGTGAACAATAATGATAGATCATGCAGGAATCACGCAATCTCGATGCTAATATACTTGTAGGTGCATCGAGCTCTCTCGTGAGCCGCGCCGTGTCCTGTCATTGCATATTGTCGAACAATCTTGAATAATGAATAGGTACACTCAAGTACTCGTATATGTTTTTTAAGAAAATTGTAACGTATAAAAACTTAAACGTTTTTGTTATTTTCTGTAATTTTTCAAATATTTCATTGGTTCATTTGTAAAATAGTAAAATGAATATAAGATCCGCAAGAGAACAAAGAGGAGATAAAATGACCAAGTTAGCTTTTGAGAGTATACTCAAAATAATAATATTAAAAGTCGAGGGCTCCTCGAGCAGACGGTGCGCGGCGTTGGCGGTAGGAATAAATGCGGTGTACTTGGATTTTTATACTTGGAGCTCTCTTTCCGTATATTCAATTCAATTCAATTCAATTTAAAAGTGTAAAATTAACAAAGTTCCATATACATCTATACTAATATTATAAAGAGGTAAAGTTTGTGAGTTTGTGATGTTGTGATGTTGTAAGGTAATCTTTGGATTTACTGAACCGATTTAGATGAAATGTGAGAAGATAGTTTGAGACCCTATGAAGGACATATTATACTTTTTATCCCGAAAATCATCCCTTAAGGGGGTGAAAATGGGGCGAAAGTTTGTATTGGGAAGCAAGCTAGGGACGAACCCGAGCGAAGCGGGTGTGAGTCGCTAGTATGTAATATTATTATGGATTTCATTATACCAGCTATTACATTAAGTTAATGGCGTATACTAAAGTTAAAGTATATAATTGAAATGTTTATTATGGGTGTTTGTTTGAGTTTAAGATGTATTAAGCCGACGGAACTGCTAATTTATTAAAAAATCAAGTAACTTCTTACTGTGTGTTTTATCAACACAACTTGTATTGATGAGGTAACTTAAAATGGTACTCTTTAAAGGTCTAAGCCCTAAGGTATAATAATACCTTAAGGATACTTTGTCTCAATTCAGGCGCGCAGAAGCGCAGTTTGTTAACATTTGTCCTAATTGTACAGCTTTCATATCAAATCACAACCAGATACCGTTACAAATCATTCGATTAACTCATATTACTTTGAAAATGATAAAATTTTATGTATTTATGTTAATTGTAATTACGTACGCGATCACTGGCGCTGGCGGCATCAGCGAGCGATTGAATAACGTTATGTCCTTTTATTTATCTATATAAAATGCAAACGTCCCTCGTCTGTTCGTAGAACCGTTTGTCGTATTTCAACGTCGCTAATAGAATATGTAGTATTACTTCAGAAGAGTATTCATTATTGTTCTAGGTTATAAGCTTGGTTAATTAGCAATGCGGGTTCGGAAAAGATGAAACTCTACAATCGCTATAGTTAATAAAATAGAAAATAGCCCTAGAGTGCCAGCATATACCCTTTACTTAATTTTTATAGTTTTTAGGGTTCCGTACCCGAAAGGTGCCAACGAAACCCTAATGCTAAGCCTTCGGTGTCCGTCCGTCCGTTCGTCCACCCGTATGTCAAAGGGCTGTATCTCATGAACCGTAATAGGTAGAGAGGTGAACTTTTCACAGAGTATGTATTTCTATTGCCGCTAAAACAATAAATAATAAAAATAAATAAAAATAAAAAATTACAAAAACAAGAAACATTTTTTTAACTTTCTTAATCGATTACCCAAGTTAATACAGTAAAAGTTATCTTATTAAAAAGTACATGTACGATGGTACGGAACCCGTGTGCGCATTCGACTCGCACTCGACCGATTTATTATAAGCGAGATCGATTGTAGAAAACCAACTTGTCTGAGGTAAAAATCTAATAGATACCACACTCTATTCGCACTTATTTGAACTGAAACCTAGCTATTTTCAGTCTTCTCCTTGATAAATAAGAGAAATAATTCAAAAGGGTTCACCGTTATAACCTGTATGCTTACATATAAATATGTATTACAACTCCTATTTTAGTGTCGACCACTCAGGCAATGTCCGGTTGAAAGTCACGGATGCTGCGACCGGCTCCCAGGAAGCAATAACTAGGCGCTATTATATATAATTACTGAATAGTAAGCTATAATGTCAAAGACGTGTCTCTACATTAAATTAAACCTTTTATGAATGTAACGTTTTTAATGAATCTTTAAGTAGGCGATTATTACAAGAGTATGTTTTGTGAAAAGAAATTGTAGAGTATCAGTTTGGTTGTGTGATCTAGTTTATTGTAGAGCGAGAATTCTTCGGGAAATTCATTTTTTTAGGAATCCTTACATGCAATGCAAAGTAGATACCTAATAATATTGTATTACTAGCTGACCCGGCAAACGTTGTTTTGCCATATAAATAATTTCCTATTACTAAAATGGCTATTAAAAAATAAGGGTTGATCGTAGAAGGGTGAAAATTGAGGATTGTATGTATTTTTGTATGTTGTATCATAAAAAAATACAAATAAAAAATTTTGTCTAAAAAATAAAAATAAAAATTTAGGGGTGGACTACCCCTAACATTTAGGGGGATGAAAAATAGATGTTGGCCGATTCTCATAGATACCGGATAAGCACAAAAAATTTCATCAAAATCGGTCAAGCCGTTTCGGAGGAGTATGGCAACGAAAACTGTGACACGAGAATTTTATATATTAGATGTATGTTATGTTATTGATCTCTTCGTCCATTATTCCTGAATCTAGCATATAAGGTTCATATAGAATATAAAAAAAAAAATTAAAAAGCTTAACGACTCTTTATATGGGGAATGATTTCACAATTACTTCACTCTTATTTCAGAACTAGCGGCTCACCGTCGCTCCGCTCGGATTCGTCCCCCTAACGTTTAGTATAAAGTTCTCAAATATGAGATATTTTCTAGTAATAAAAAGTATCCTATATGTTGACCCGGATAATCAGCCGTCATTATACCATCAAAATTTGTCCAGTGATTTTCTCGTGATGCATTCCCAGACAGACTCAGACGGATAGACAGACATACAGACTTTCTGTCCAAAAAAGACAGTATAAAAACGCACTCCGACCTGTGGACGAGAGTACGTTGTACACATAACAGGTAACAAATATAAAGTGAACACTGTGTTGTATCCTCAATATCGCTACCAGCTCTATTATTACGCTGATAGAAATTGACACAAAATTTAATATGTGCATTAATAAATAATGTAAATTGGGAAAGTCATATAACAAGTTAGTACCTGAGCGACCGAGCTTCGCTCGGAATTTTTGGCCAAAAGTATAATTTTATCTTTTAAAGAAAAAAAAACTAAAAACTTGAATAAATACAAAAAAAAATACAAAAGTAAAATCTTTGTATCCGATCGAGATTCGAACTCGAACACCGAAACTGTGATTGTTAATCTTGCATCTTGGTCGCTTGACCACGCCATATTCTGCGTGGAATAATGTGAAAAAAAAAACTGCATAAAAACCTCTAAAACACGCATTTTCCCAGACATAAGACTACTCTAGATCGATTTTTCGTCCTCGAAAACCCCCACATACGAAATTTCAGCAAAATCGTTAGAGCCGTGTCCGAGATCGCCGGTGTAAATAAATGTATAAATATCAAGAATTGCTCGTTTAAATATATTAGACACATATGAGCAAGAATCGAACTGGCGATGCACTGTGACGTGTAATTATCCTCACTCATATTGTAAGTGAGAAAGAGTGTTTAATGATTAGCTTTTCTTTTGCCCACAACGGAGCGACGAATCAACAAGTTGTTCGAACAAAATTATTTATAGTCCTGAGAGTGATACTTGTACAAGCTCGTTTTTATGCTATGATAATATCCTATGGAATCTCATTTGATATTAGATTTCTTTTCATCCAACTATTTACGTATAACAAGTATTGTATAGGAAATATAATGTATAAAAAATATAGCACGGACCATTTGCCTACCGGAGTGCGGGCAAAGCTTTACATTGTTTTGAGAGAGAGAGAGAGAGAGAGAGAGAGAGAGAGAGAGAGAGAGAGCGCGAGAGAGAGAGAGAGAGAGAAAGAGAGAGAGAGAGAATCAACCTAAAGTCTTTCAGATTATTATACTCGTAAATCAAATTTATATACAAGACTATATATGTATGTATATATTTTATTCAGCCCTTTTTAACGTCCCACTGCTGGGCACAGGCTTCCCTTCAAATCGAGGGGAATCAGGCCATAGTTCACCACGCTGGCCAAGTGCGGCTTGGCGGACTTCACATATCTTTCGAAAACTTGATAGGTTTTCTCAAACATGCTTGTTTCCTCACGATGTTTTCTTTCACCGTAAGGCAAATAGTAATCATGTTAAAAATGATTCACACATGAAAATATCAGAGGTCGAGACCCGGGATTTGAACCCGCTTCACTTGGTTTTCCAAGCGAGCGTGTTACCACTGGTCTACCACTATGAGACTATATATGTATATGTAGTTATAAGACTATGTATATGTAGTTACAAAAAAATGTAAGGGTTCCATTTTAGCCTTTTGGCCACGGAACCCTAAAAATCCCTAAAAATTTGCTTGCTGGTTTGAGTCAATATGATCGAGCTATAAGCAAATGAACTTGAACTTACTCGCCACAACCGCGACACACTCGGACAGACGTGTTACATATATATAATATAGATATCACGTATCAAATTACTGCGTCTAACTCTCAGTACTGAGGTCAGTTAAAGCGATAAATAATATAAGTTTATTATAATTACATGTACGTATATGTAGAAAAAAAACCTTTAGACGTTTTGACCGCAGATTTCACAGATAACATTAGTACTCATGTACAAATATTTGAGGAAAATTAACATAAATAATTACGACACAGTTTATTACCACGCATTATAATTGAGAAGGTGAATAATTTAATAAAGCACGGTGTTTTTTTACGTCATTCTAATTTGTGCTTGAAAATTAAGATAAAATATTAATAGCAATGAAAAACAAGTTTCATTTGTTGTGTAGTAGCTAAGTTTTAAATTGATCAAATGAGGCGTTGAAATGTGCAGCGAGGAGCTGCGTGCGCAGGCGCAGGCTCGCGAGATTATAGTGCGTTCTATTAAGATGAGTGTCCGGAATGAATGAAAGTGCGCCGTTGCAGTGAGTTATTGGGTTTGAAAGCGCTCTTCGATAGGAAGCGCTCGTTTAAGACGGATATCCACGTAAATATGATGACGGCAGAGAAATCTGAACTTTATATAATAGAACAGTGACCCTCTTGTGAAGTTAGCTTTAGCATCCGACTTTGCTTGCATGTTTCATTCATTAAATGCATTATACGAATGATTAATATTATTAACTAGCTATTCACCCTCGCTTCGCTCAGGTTCGTCCTTAGGTGATTTTTTAAATTGACATAACTTTTTTATCTATTAACCGATTGAAATAAAACAAATACTAAATGTTTAGTGGAGCTTTCCATAATACATTAGTGAAAACTGAACTCAAATCGGTTAAGCTGTTTGAGATTAGAGCGTACAAACGCACAGATAAACAGAAAACCGACAAACAGACAAAAAATCTAAAAATCATTGGTTTGGGGCCTCCCAGTAATAGTTTTTCTCAAATATCTTTCATGTACAGCCAGCGATGAGTTACATTTTTATTATATGTAATAGACGTAACGGGTGGCATCAATACTGGTGTATTTGACTTCAACGCTTAGCATGTTAGTTTGTGTGCACGTACTACGTGTATTATCTCTTCAAGAACTGATTTATAGCGCATAATTTGCGAATTATTAGATGAATTGGATAAGAGAAAAATGAAAATTACATAAATGTGGATAAAATTCGTTGATATCCACATAACAATAAAATATAATTGACCTGGTTATGTTGTCGCAGTTAAAAGCCCGCTTTTAATATGTGAAGACTTCAATACTAAACCTTTCCTATTTCAGAAAATGTTATGAATTTCCTCTTATTACAATACTCTCTTAGATATTAAAGTGTTGTTTTTAGATAAAAATATAACCAATTAAGAGTAATCTTGCTACTTTAAAAAGTTTGGAAAAAAGGATAAAAACAATTTTTGATGAATTTATTAATTTAGATTTACATATATCTTAAATAATCGGACAAAATAATCTAGCCCTCCATAGACCACATACTAACAACGTAGTACATATGAACCTGTTCACATAATTACGTCCCTTCTAACAGCATACTCTGCATATTCAAGCGCACCTGCCTGTTGATAATCCGTAGTAAAAACTAATAAATACCTCTTTCGTAGTCCGTTATTGTCAAAGTTCTCAAATACCTTAAAGTTATAAAAGTTGATGATAAGCTCGACGTTTTATACGTTTTAAATATTTATATGTGGTATTCATAGGTTTTTAAATAAATATGCATGAAGGGAACGGTCTTGTTCGGGAATCCATATCGATATCGTCGGTTTTGTAATTTTTAACTGTTTATGCTACTATTATTTTAATGGATATCGTCATCATTATCTATTTGGGAACCTTATTTCGATTAGATTTTAATCTCATATCTTGACCACTGCTTCGAATGTTTATTAAAAAACTAGAATTCTTGTATTATGTTATACAAATTTAGTATGACGACACAATACTTAACTTTTAAAACTCATTTGATATACTGTGGAGATTCTGTGTTAGTAGAGAATCAAAATGTTGATAATTTTGGTTATAAAGTAAAAAATCAATTAACAGAGTCCGTTTAAAGGTACGTCCGTACCACCGGGAACTAGCCTACGCCGTGTAAAGAGATGTGCTGTGAAAAAGTCCGAAGAATTCGACAGTCTCAACCTTTAAGAGATTGCGAAATGCAATGTTTTATGATACATTCCGATATACGTTTATAGAACAGACAAGGCAGCAATAAAAGGCGCGCTGTCAATATTAATATGCTTTTACTGGACAAAAACAAAAATGAAAATGGTCGGCGTCGCAAGATGGCGCGGTTCCCACGCGCTGCGACGCGAACATGTGCGGGAAAACGTTACTCTTGTATATTTTTATTAATCAAATTTTATATTATACAAGATACATATGTAGCCATAGACATATTTGTTATTGTACAAGCCATTACATAATTTCAGCTATCGTTCTCATATTTATCATTCTCAGAAGTGTGTACTGTGTAATTGTTCAAAGATTTGAAGACCTGAAAATAAAGGAACTTCTAATTTATACAAAAATATTGGGTAGCAGGAATTGGACAAAAGATGATAATTACACTATATGGTTTCCTTAAGATTACATCTTCAACTACAGTCCAGTGTACATATAAATAAAATATTATGTATTGTACTAAAAAAAAACTCTTCAATACTATGAAAGTCACGGGGTAGTTAAAGCAAGTGGCATGAACATTAAGAATTCACATCGTGTCATAATTGAGAATATAGTGTGTGAACCAACATCATATGAAAATATTTTGAGACATTTAATATCCGCCATCCCGGAAGCAGAGCAGGTGATGGATTAGGCTTCCTACTCCATCGCTAAGAAAAGGGACTTGTTGAGCCGCAGCGTAATAGCTTAGAATCAGCAGTTATTTTAACCTACAATTATGTATGAGATTATGTAAGGTATGCGTCTGACACTTCAAAGTGGGCAGCCCATGTAGCAAGGTAATGTTTCCCATAGAAATTTTAATAACTGTCTATTTGTTTATATGCGTTGATCTCTGAAGTGACTCATTTGAATTAGTAGTAATTTTCACTATCAAAAAAAAAAAAAAAATGAAAGATATTAATGGTTTTTTTTAATCTAGGAAAAAAGTTTATCATGGGATAGGGTTAAAATTTTTAGATTTTTGGATTTTATGAAACTAAATGAATCGAAGGCGGGTAGTTGGTCCATTTTAATAAAAATAGAACATAATATACCATTATGTCCTTTCGGATATTCCAATATTGATATGGCAACATTACAAAATATGCGACCTTTGTTGGAGTGTTAATGTCAACTACAGATAAGTTGCTAAAATGAATAAGAGATACTAAAAAAAGAAAAATATGATTGGCGTTAAAAAGTACGGGCCATCACTCAGTTAGTTCATTTTAGATACAATACGCTAATTCGTTATTACTCTCTCCGACAGAGGTTTTGTGTGCTCGTACGATAATTTACTTGTATTACAAAGTATGAAAATATGACTTGTTGATACTTTGTTATATTTGAAAACTAGCGACTCACCCTCGCTTCGCTTCGCTCGGGTTCGTCCCTAGCTTGGATATATTATCATGGATATAGTTTTTTTTTAAAGTATTAAAACCTTCCGTGGACCTTAAGGAACATACAAAAAAATAAATTAGCCGAATTGGTTCAGCCATTCTTATATAATGCATAATGATGTATAGAATGTCAATAAAACGGAACACTTGTTTAAAAATAAATATAAAAGGAGTAAAAAGACGACAAAAATGGTGGTGACAAATTGCAAAGTAAATCTCCACGTGGACAGATATTTGTTTCAATCTTACGTATTTCTACAAGCTTTTATTTAAAGGTCTAGATTTGTACGTCTGTCTTATAAGTTCATTTGTAATATTGTGCTTAAAAACGTACAACACATATATTTGTGTAATGTTAAAATTTTGAATAACTACCTATATACATATGTATGTATGATGAAACCCAAAAAATACCATAAGAACTCCTCAACTAAATTACAAACTGAACAATTGTTTTATTTGAAAGAATACCATATTGCATTTTTCCATTTTTTTTACTTGGTTACATTTACTTACTTGGTTAAGAATTATCAAAAAAACGAACTAAAGGTAGAATAATTTATAGTTATGGTTATCAGAAGCGACACAGAAAATAAAGTATAAAGTATCTATGATATCCTTCAAGCTATCGTGACGTATCAAGGCTAAGTTGTACCGTGAAGATGGCATCGAGCCGGCGCCGCGCGGACCGTTACACATTCCGTGCCAACCTGTTCCCTCCGATATTCCAAAATTGACGAAGCAAACGAGAAACAGAATAAAAACTATGTCGAAGCTACGCGAATACCATATCTAGTGGCATTTTTTTTTTCGTTTTTAAAGATAAAAACTAAAATGGCCAGTACTTAATATTTTCTATAAAAAAGATGCATTTTATTGTACCATAATCGTTTAATATCTGTGATAGGCGAATATTCACGTCGTACAACGTTGTTGTAGAGCTTTGTTATATTTGTTCTTCGTGGTACACGCTTGCATTGCTTGTTCTGAACACAGGTGTTTGCATGGAAGCACTAATTTTTTTTAAATTATTATATACTAGCGACTCACCCTCACTTCGCTTCGGGTTTGTCCCTAGACAAAAACACATCTATCCCACGGGAACCGCACATTTTTTCGGGATGATATATAGCCTAAAGAATTTCTCATATACCGGGCTATCTAATGCAAAAAGAATTTTTCAAATCGGATTAGTAGTTCCTGAGATTAGCGCGTTCAACCAAACAAACAAACAAACTCTTCAGCTTTATAATATTATATTATAGATAATGTTTAGGTCGACCCTGTGATGCTGCGAGCTCTTACGACGATTGATATTGTGAAAGTTAGCTAACGTTTCCGTAACAGATGATGCCGTTTTTAAATTAGATAAAAAAGTTTTTAGGTTTTCAAGTATTTCTCATATTCAAAAACGGATATGATTAAGAAAAAATCTTTTTCTCAGGGGAATAGACGAAGCTGGAGAAAAAGTTTCACACGTGGCCACCCGCATGTGTTTGCGATGTACCACTTAACAACACATCTGTGACTCTGGGCGGGTTAGCGCTACTCGAGCAGAGTTGAGATGTAACTACGATCCCTCATTCTCGATACAACTCGACAACTCTTTAAATTGTTCGCTTATGCCACGCCTAGAAAATGCCAGCGAGAAGTGCCAAGACGAAGCGCGGGATAAGTGACCAAGATCAAGAGACCGCCTCGCGGTAGAGTCCGTGAGCGCGTTAGTGTCTTTTACATTAGCCGAGTTACAATATTAGGGTCAGTACCAATTGACCCAATGCAGCTGCTGCCCGAACAAACCGCTATCAATGTTCTTAACATATATAAATAAAGAATAATAATGTATTCATCATTAAGTCGTCGATGGGATCTCTATAATGTGAAGCTATTAGAAACTTTGCTTCGAACGAAGCTCGCCCTGTAATGTCACGGGATAAAGTATTTTCCATTATCTTTTTTTAATAATAACTTGATGCATTTAAAAAAGTGCACGCATATAAAGATGCATTTTGTAAAAACTAAGACGAACTACGGTAATAAGGTAATATTTCATATACTTACACAAGGCGAGATAAAGAACGGCCATCATGTCGCGCCATAAATAATAATTCTACAAGTAATTTATTTTTTACTCCATGGATATTTTGCTTAGAACCTCGTATAATGCCAATGTAATCGGACTGACGTCGCCAGTCATGGCTAGTGTTATTATTACTTTTGATTTTAACATGTTTTTGTGTTTCTAATGGTTGAATAGTTTTTTACGTTTTCGTGTGCTCAAAAGTATAATAGCTTACTTCACAAAGAGTTCACTCGATACATTTTAAATCGAAATTGCTTTCTACTTGAGCTGCTAATATAAATTTCTAATACAATGAAAATAAATTACCCACTTTTGTGTACGTAGAGTCAATATAATAAAAAATGTGAAAAAACTAGAGTTTAAGAGCCATCTCATCTAAAAACTGTTAATAAAATTATTTTAATCTAATGAGACGACTACAACCTTGCGAAGTCATTAAGTAGCACAGAAATGCGTGTACGTGCAGCATCCGATGAGCGGGAAGAAGATGATATCTGCTAATATAATTATGTTTATAATAATACGTTGTCTGCCGGCTGAGGTCCTCGCGTCACGCTAGCCACGTCATTGTTAGACTAAGATGCGCTGAGACATTCATTTTATACTTCAGCAGAAAGGATGCTTATTCGACTTCTACATCCAACATAACTTTTTATACAAGTAATAAGATAACAAGAAAACTCTGTCATGAAGAAAAAAGCAGTCATGAGGACTGCCGAGAGAGGTGATAACTTAAAACTATAAACAAACAGTTGTTTTTTTTTTGGATATTCAAATTAATTGTTTGATCTTAAATTAAAATTTGTAAATTAAAACTGTTTACATTTATTTATCTGGTTTTGACATCTATCGGCACTCTGAGTGTTAGCGTTAACACGTCACGTGACCATGTCGATGATGACTTATATGAATTTACTCCCCATCCAAACTTGGCTATAGAAGTTTTCACTTCAAAAATACATATAATTAATATTTTATATGTGCTTTTTGGCTGGATTTTAAAGTAACATTTGAATCTTTACTAGTATTATATACCAAAAGGAGCTTGTCTTTTTATTGGTTTTTTGTAATGGCTTTAGTGTAACGGCTTGAAAACTTTATCAAATTAGTTTAAAATTTTGCCCGGACTTAGTCAATGGTATGGGAAAGTGAATTTCTCAGCTATTAAATATTATAATAGAAATATTATTTTTTAAATATTTAATAAAATATAAGCTAAAGAAAAGTTATATGGGGTCTATTTAGGATTTAAGCCGGTGAAGACGAGTTTGTAAGCATATAATCTAGCGCATGTCGAAACTGTTTACCTATCCTACTTATATAATAAAATAAATATATAAAATAGTTATACGTATTATATCTTAAAATAATATATGAGTAAACCACAGAAAAAAGCTCATGGCGACATAGTATTGGATTATTTCAGCCTAACTTAAGTAAATACGCCTTCTGTAGACAAAATTGGCTCAAACAGTCGATGCTAATAACTTCTTAAAATACATAACACCTCGTCTTATCGCCTATAGAAGTGACAAAAAACTGAGGCTGGCTCATTTTTCGCCCAAAGAGTCGACATTCCGCTTCAGCGCGGGAATGCAGCTCGCATTCTTGCCACAATTCCGCGCGTACACGACGACTTGTACACTAATTATTAAGTGTACGCTCAAGCGAAAAACTTTTATTGTATTTTTCTAGTAAATCCATACATATAATAAAATTGTAACCAAGCCGAATCTGTACATTAAATATTTTTTGGAAAATCTTATTGAAATAGACTTTATTATCGACACAGAGGCCGAATCTATAGTTTTTAGAATTTTTGTCTGTCTGTCTGTCTGTTACCGTATCATGGAAAAACCAATGGATAGATTTTGATGAAATTTGGTATGACGATAGCTGGATATTCGGATCAATATTTAGGATACTTTTTATTGCGGGAAAACATCTCATTTCTGAGAAGTCTATACTAAACGTTAAAACGTAACTAGGGACAAACCCGAGCGGAGCGAGGGTGAATCGCTAGTAAATTATTAAAAATATGACTAACAATGAATGACTTGAAGTCATCGTTTTAGTTCAAACAAATTGTGCATTTCAGTGGTTGTAATGAGCGGTAATAAGTTTCGATTGAGTGTAGCAGTCGATAGGAGCTTGACTCAACAGCCAATTAAAGCCTCGTGAGGACGATTTTATTGTGACTTGACGAACGCTGTTGGTTTATTTTCACTTACGCAAAGTCGATTGGTTCACTCGTGTACATTAGAATGTATTAAAATATAAGTGACGTATGTATGTACTCTGTTGTAACGAAAGAGCTACTAATGTATCTATATATAATTAAATTCTGAGTCGAATCTGTACATTAAATATTTTTTGGAAAATCTTATTGAAATAGTCATTATTATCGATGCACAGGCCGAATCTATAGTTTTTAGAATTTTTGTCTTTCTGTCTTTCTGTCTGGGAACGCATCACGAGAAAACCACTGAACACTCACGGAAAAACCTCTGGATAGATTTTGATTAAATTTCGTATGATGATAGCTTATTATCCGGGTCAACATACAGGATACTTTTTACTGCAGGAAAATATCTCATCTATGAGAAATCTATACGAAACGTTAAAACTTAACATGTCTTTATATTTGATGGAAAAATCTGACATAAGATTTCTCCGTACGTTTTAAACTTAAAGTCGGGTTAGACGTTTCGAGGTTTCAGAATAGAAGTCACACGTTTATAATTATTTCAGTAATTAATATTCACCTGAAATTTAAAATAACGGTAATATTCCTCGTCTTTATCTCATCGACATCGTCTTCAACAGATGTTGTATGTTATTTGGTTTAGTGTTGTTTAGATAGTAGGTAGTGTTTGTGTCACAATGACAGTTTGATTGCAGTTTTAGAACGCGTCGGAAAAAAATATCCGTTTTATTCTGTAGTATTTTTATAAAAATAGTAGGTATAAAAGGTTTTTTTTTTGTCTAAAACAGGATCAAGAATATGTACACATATTAACTTAAATCCTAACTTAAAATTCTAAGCAGTACAAACCCTAAACCCGGCTCAGTACATGTACGATAGTATGGAACCCTTCGTGTGCGAATTCGATTCGCACTTGACCGATTTTTATGAATCGAATTTAGCGAATAAGCGTAAATAGTAGGTTATAAATCCAGAAAGCAATTTTGGTTTGAACCAGTGTAATTAGGCACATTGAAATAAGAAATATGTGCGCGAATTAACGTATGTATTTATACATTACTATGTACCTACTGGTAGAGGCCATCTCGCAGGCGGGCAGGCGAGCGTGACGCCGCCGTGAGGCCGCGGCCCGCGCCGACCGCCGAATATCAAACTACATAATCCAATTTTCACATGACTTCGATTCTCTTACTTCAACACACTATTGAGTTCAAGTTCATTTGACTCCATTATCTTGTTATAATTAAAATACAGATAAATTAGCTATAATTAAGTTGGAAAATTCATTTTTCGATTAAATATTAAGTAGATACTTAATGGATAATAAATTTGAACATTAAAGTTTTTTATTGGTGCGTCATATATAAAATACGTGTTCTGGAGGCAGTGCTGATGAAGAGGAGACACGATGGTAACATTTATAATTCAGTCATTTAGATAAATCTTTCTTTCTGAGTACAAGGTGTGATACCTAGATCTAGATTTCTAGACTTATAAAATATAAATTAATATGTTGGGACATTAACATACAGCACCATCTAGCTCCATGGGAAGCTACGAGGCTTGTGTTATGGATACCAGATAGTTGATACACTATACATATATAACTTTAAATACTTACATATTATAAATATAAACACTCATAACTGGAGTACAAATATTCGTGCTGATCACACAAATGAATGCCTCCAGTGGGACTTGAACCCGCGACCATTGGCACAGCAAGTAGAGTCACTACAAACTGAGCCAAACGTTCATCGACTTATTTGAGTAGTGTATGCCGCGTCAATTCAAAGTCATCTTAAAGCTTTTTCCTTACAAGTATTACCACCTTTAGTGGGTGGAATTTATGAAGATTTGTATAGTATCACCATCAAACTACATTATCTTCCTTAAAAAAGAGAATTATTACAATTAGTAGACAATTGACCGTGTTCGTGCAATGTAAGAAAGCCTAACTATTAATACTAGTGATCGCCCCGTGGTTGAAAATCAACCATAATTCATTAAGTTTGATCGATACTGAGGTTCTTTTTTCAATGTTATATAGATACCCTATAAAACCCAAAAGAATTTTCAAACGGGCCCATAGATTTAGAGATTTGCACGTATAGACAAATAAACTTTTCACCTATATATTATGTAAGTACACGTATAATATTGATGGAGGTTATCTAACATCATACTACATCTTTTAGCAGTGAAATAAATATATATAAATAAAATACGCGAGTGGATTCGCGGGTAAAAGAAAGTCAATAAATTTTGTCTTTATGCAGTCCTTCTCTATATAAACTTTAACTATGCCGAAGTTCATACTCCTCCGTACATGCATTATGCTTAAAAGGGGGTTCAAAGTTTTTTCTTCACGTATTAATATACATACACACACAAACAAACATACATCCAAATTAAGGAACTTCTTCTTTTCTAAGTAGGTTATATAATTTCAAGCAAAACTAAGTAATTATCTAATAGACTCCTTTATCGCTTGGTAAATAACTCTTTGCGGGGGGTTGCGAAAAAATTGCGCTCTAGGGGACCCCACATGTACTCTGCATGTGCTTATCGGATTATCTATGCACATCTCAGCCAAAGATAACACAACTATATATGAAATAACACAGATGAATAACGAATGCCGGGAGAAATGGCAACGATCGCTTGGTGCTCTTTTTTACACACGATTTTTTGTGTACCTTCTTTGAGTGTCGCATTTGTTTGTTCTGGTGAATGCTACTCATCTGTGCTCAAATCGGAAGTGCGCTATAAATATTAAATATAAATATGTTGGTACGTTACGAACAGCACCATCTAGTTCCATGGTAAGCTACGAGGCCTGTGTGATGGGTACCAGATGGTTGATACACTACACATATATAACTTTAAATACATACATATTATAAATATGAAATACCCATGACTGGAGTACAAACGATCGTGCTTATCACACAAATGAATGCCCCCAGTGGGACTCGAACCCGCGACCGCTGACACAACAAGTAGGGTCACTACAAACTGAGCTAAACGTGTCGACATATCAATTATTTTTAAACCATTAGCCAATAATAATATTAGGCGCATCAGTGGCGGCGCTAGGCGTCGGCGACGTCGGCGACCGCCGACGGCCGCGCCTGAGGGGGCCTCGCAAATATACATTTTTAAATAATTAAAATTTAGTTATTTATGACCCGAGTGAAGTGAGTGAGTAGTACTTTACGGGTTTTATTATTATCCAGAATCGTCTAGCAACACTATGAAAGTTAGGGAACGCGTCGTCGCGCGCGAGCAGTGTTGCCAGAAAATTTTTCGAGAGACCACTTGTGTCGACTCTGAAACCACTAAAAGACCACTAGCACTCTCTCCAAGCTAAGCTAACTAATTCAAATATTTAAAATGAGGAGGAAAGGAAAGCAATAATGTTACAACTATTTTAAATAAATAATTATTTTTAATCAAAAACGTTTTTAAAATTGTAAATGTTAAAAAATAATGATATTAAAATATTAAATCATTTTTAAATCTGCATAGTGATTTCGAAAGCTAATACCGCAAAATTTACACCGAGGTACTTTATTACCTTTGGTATCAACAATAGCTTCTAACTAATCTTTTAAAATCACGTCCTGAAGCCAACATTTATTTTAATTTCTATTTGTGTAATTTTTGTCATTTTTTGATTAGCAATAAAACTCGTTTAGGTACTCATACATTAGTTTAACTGTAATTTAACATTTTCTTAATTGTGCAATATAGTATGCCTCCCAACCTAATTTCGCCGACGTCCACGTGTGCTCTAGCGCCGCCACTGAGGCGCATGTAAACAACCAATTATGTCATCACTATTCATACAAACTGTACTATTCAAGAGCATCGTTATCCAAGTGCAATCACGTACAGGAGGTCTCATATATTACGATAATTTTCAATTATCGTAATACATGAAACCTCCTTATACATAATAAAATTATATATATATATATATATATATATATATATATATATATATATAATAAAATTTTAACTCAGTTGAATCTGTACATTCAATATTTATTGGAAAATTTCATTGAAATATTCATTATTATTGTTATGTATTATTGTTTTGCCTGTCAGTTGTCACTGTTGTCTATATTATATGTAACAATAAATACATTATATTGTGAATAATACAAGTTTTATTTCCACTTATCAACTATCAACAATTATCAATACAGAGGACTAATCTAAAGGTTTTAAATTTTTTGTCTGTCCGTCTGTTCGTTTGGGAAAGCATTACGAGAAAACCACTGGACAGATTTTGATGAAATTTGGTATGACGATAGCTGGTAATGTTCCTGAGAATCATCTCTGAGAAATCTATACTAAACGTTAAAACGTAACTAGGGACGAACCCGGGCGGAGCGAGGGTGAGTCGCTAGTCTATCCACCCAGTACATTCATAGAAAGAAGGCTGTTTGAAGCAGATACGTGGAAAAACTCATGAAGCGTTTCGGATGCTTAATCTTAATATATTATTATTATTGTTAAATAGTATGCAAAATTACTACGTATTGTAAGTATTATAAAATACTTCATGATCAATAAAAATATAATAATGACTTGAAATACTATAAATAACTTCACCGCAAATTTATTGTGTCATCGCTATTTTGTATTTAAACTAAAATTGCTAAATGACACTATGTATTGTGATACTATTACGAGTAGTTCAACATTTTCCTGCTATTATTTTAATTTGTTATTTGAAAATAATTACACTTTTGAGACAATACATTGAGAAATGTGCACAAATGTTTTATGCCTCTGAGATTTGTTTTTATCAACCGATTTATCTTATTAGTATACAAGCAGAAACCGTGGCTTCACCCGCGTTAAATCTACAAAAAAACCTCTTTTGCTTTATATTATATAGCGACCTCGCTTCGCTCGGCTGCGTCCCTAGGTAAAAGTACCTGCCGGCAAAAGTCCCGTTAAAATTAGTCCAGTCGTTTTGGAGATTAGCCGGAACAAACAAACAGACAGGCAGACATACAGACAAAAATTTTAAAAAATGTGTTTTTCTTATAAGTACCCACCGTATACGAGTATAATTCCATATGCAAGTATAAAGCTGTTATTTTGACATTACAAAGAGGCACTTCAGTTTTATTTATTTGTATAGATTAAATTATTTAGATATTGTCCATACAAAAAAACTAAAATCAAGATTAAATAATTGGGGTGAGGGTAGATGGGTGAGAAATACTTTATGACCTCTCATACCTACCGAATAAACCAAAAAAAAAATATTAAAATCGGTCGAGCCGTTTAGTAGGAGTGCGACCACAAACACACGAGTTATTTATATAAATAAAGTAAATAAATAAAGTATTTACACTATTGTTTTGACAAATCTCGTAAACATAGCAGTTCATTTAAATAACAGCTATATAGTGCAATGAGTGTGGGGATTCTATGGCTGTTCCTGTTAAGTTCAAATAAGCGGGAAGCGGAGTGCGAACTGAGAAGTGGTTAACTAACCTATAAGTAAACGTCGCAAATATAACTAACCCTTAAAATTTAAGAAAAACAATAAATGAAGTATTCTGTGCCTTCTCTTCACTCATACGTACCTAATTATTCGGTTATTGGTACGATAACGTGGTTGTGGTTGTTTGTTTGTCTGTCAAGTAAGTAGAAACACAAATAAAATACAAGTGTCAGGAACTACTAAATCTTTTTTAGTCGAGCTTTGATTAATTCCTAATGAGATAAGCGATGAAAGCGGACAGCTTATTAGATATACCATATATAACTTAGAGGTAAAGCATTTGTTGATAGTGGCACAAAGCTGTTTCAACTCGGTAAAAGCGGTTAAGCGTTAGAATCTAAAGGCTGATACCACCATGCGATGCATCCGAGCATCACGAGGGTATATCTTAAATTTTATTTAAAAAGAAAATTATTAATGTTCGCATGAATAATAACAGCTTCATTTTATTTTATGATCGATTGGAAATACTAAGAGCTAAATAAATGTTGGTCACGGCGACGCGACGCGACGCGCCGCGGCTCGTCCCCGGCAGGCGGCAGGCGGTAGCACGCAAACTTAAATTAGATTCGTAGTAATCATTAGGTTCGCTAAGCACTCATCGAAACCTAGGTTTCTTCTATATTGCGCAATATTTTTCGTTTGTAAAGTAAGCGACTCACCCTCGATTCGCTCGGGTACATCCCTAGGGAAGTTTTGACGGTTAGTATAGTTTTCTCAGAGATGAGATATTATGAAGTTTCAGACAGACAAAAATTCCAAAAATTATACATTCGGCCACTGTATCGATAATAATGACTATTTCAATAAGATTTTCCAAAAAATATTTAATGTACAGATTGGACTCGGAATTTTATTAGGTATTTGTATAGATTATAATTTTGCATCGAATTTCAACGTAAGTTCAAAAGATGTACATACGAGTATATATAAATAGGTAAAGACATAATAATTCAGTACCCTTGTCGCCTCTGTTTGCTTTTTTTTCTACTTTCATAATCCTAATCTATATATATAAAAGGCAAAAGTAATTGACTGATGTATCAACGTACAGGCCAAACCCTTAAAGCTAGAAAATTGAAATTTCACACACGTATTTCTCATATGGCGAAGACTAAGGAAAGATTTTTCAAAATTCAACCCCCAAGGGGGTGAAATAGGGGATAAAAGTTTGTATGAAACTTTTTATTCCTTGGACATATTTGCATGAAATTTACATTTATAGTTTGATCGCGAGCGAAGCCGCGAGTTCTGCTAGCTATATATATTTTTCGAAACTTTGAATATTGACTATGGTCGAATTTCAATCACTGTAGTACAAATACAAATATAGTAAATAGTCCTAGTCCTAGTATTGATACTATATAAGCATATGTCTGTTTTGGTTTTAGAGACTGGCCTCACTTCCACCTTGCAACAGAGCCATGGATACACGTAGTTTTTACATTCAAAGTGGCCACTTATTTTTTGTCTATACATTGTTACCGTTTAAAAAATAATATAAAAAATAATTCAAAGATGTTTTATTTACTTTTACATCGTTAGAAAATATGAAAATTCTTTTGAAAGGGCGCTGCAATTGAGTGAAACTAATTTAAAAGTAATAAAGGGAGTAAGTAGTGTACAATTGCTCTCATTATATCGCGCCGTAAACATCGTTACGAATTGGAGGCGCCTTATTTGCAGAGCGTGTAGTTTTCTCATAACAATGATTGACTAGCGACTTACACTCGCTTCACTCGGGTTCGTCCTTAGGTAAGTTTTGACGCATAGTATGGACTCCTATAGACTATATATACATATTATGAGTTTTATATCTCTTACTTGAGAAATGATTATTCCCCATACAAAGCTCCACCCCCTTTTCACCCTCTTAAGGGATGATTTCCGGGATAAGAACTATTCTATGTTTACATGGTCACAAACTATCTTTATACCAAATTTCATTTAAATCGGTTCAGCGGAAACTGCAAAGGCAAATGTCAGACGGACAAACAGAGTTATTTTCGCATTAATAATATTAGTATGGATTAGTATTGATTGATAATATGAAATACTAGTTTAGGCCGCGACCCCGTTCGTGTGATAGGTACTTAAAAAAATCCAGATAACAAACAATCTCAATTGTACTTTTTATAATTCCGATCTAAAATTAAAAAAAAATCGAATTCATGAATATTAACTGCTAGAGTATTTTAATAAAGACTACATAAATCATAAAATAGAACGCTAGCAAAATAAATAACTTAGCCAGCTTTGATTATAATTAACCGTAAAAAATACAATGATACATAATAGCAGCGAACAAAGAGAACGTTATGGCTGTTCAGTTTATGTTGCAGCTACTACAGTAAGAAGCATGTACAGTGTATACAACTTAGCATTTATCATATGTAGTCATATTTATAGTAATATTTGGCCAATTGATGGGGACTTGTAGGATAAGGCACAGGGTCGCATCGTCGCGCCTCAGCGTGGAGGAGACGCCACGGTCGGCTGGCGCGGCGTCACGGCCTGCCGACCCCCCTCGTCTTCGGGATTGCTCGGCTATCTTCGACCCTCCTCGCCCAATTCCTGAGGTGACTCAACTAATTTATCAACATCTATTGGTATAATGATACATTGTTGTTAGTGCAGCTGTAACTGCCTCGTCACGCGTCTCCGCTCGTAGCTCTAGCTTCGACACCATAATGTAAATAACACGTGCGAACTTCCTACAAATTGACAAATATTTGAATGCTGTCAGAAGGTCGTGACACAGTGAGTCGTGTGGCGTCATCGCTTTCTGTTCAAGCGATCATGTTCATTGTAGGCATCAAACATCACGAATTGACCAGCTGCTGTTATTAATGTTATCTATGTAGGTATTTTTATTGTTTCATTAAATAATAAATGAATTATAGGTATTATGTACGTATGTTTCGTTTAATCAAGAGGAACTCTAAGTAGAGTCGATTTCGCAATACAATTTATGAAACATAACATGAAGGACTGCTAAGTTATTACAATCCCTCACATTCCTTCGTCTTATAAAACGGAATTTGCTTAAAATAATTACCGTAATAATAAACAAAATCCAACGTGGAATGACTAATATGAGCAGAATGTCTTAAATAATGTCTTGTCATGATTTATTTGCTGAGGATAAAGTCGCGTTGAAAGTATACAATATATAAGCGAAGCAAGAGTTATACTAAAGAGACTGGCGCCAGGCGCGCGGCCCGCGGGTACGGATCAACGTTTTATACATTTCATATTTAGGACGACCAGGACTCTCACGTGACGACGGATTACAATAAATCCACATCCTTACAATATTATTATAGAAACTACCATTTTTACCGACTAAAAACTAACTTCAAGCAGTTTATTATTTTTCCCATACAGGTTTGACGAGGACGTTGCCACGTTTACAAGATATACGTAAAAAGAAATCCGTTTTGCATATTTGATGTGTTTAATGAGGTTACTCCGATCGCATACAAAATGTCTGTCACTAGAGAGAGTATAATAGTTTAATTGTATATTTTTGTCAATGAGAATCCATTGTGAGCGGAGACACGGTAATGTGCGAGAGAATTCATTCTGAAGTGGATTGAGCTTGCTAGAAACATGTGGTCACCTCGCTCCGCGCTCGTACCGTTCACACAGCTCGTACAGTGTTGCGCGTGCGCATGTGTGCTGTAGCAACACTCACAAAGAGCTCATACATTTTAAATGAGCTCCGTTTAAAAGGATTTTTTGTTTGCTAAATGATTAAATAGTGATTATTATTAATAGGTACGGTTCTTCAAAATTTAAATTCAATTACAATATGGTTATGTTTACGGTCGACGCCGTAGTGTTTTTTTATTCTTGTTAATCGTTATCTCTATATTTTCATTTCTTTTAATCATAAATCTTAAGCCTAGATTAGAGTAAGACACTATACACAGTACACACAGTGTATACAGCGAGTGTCTCTCGTGAACGCGAGTGTCTCTAATTGTGAAATTTATTGTGACACGATAATTAATGTCATATCAACGGCTGTGGGAACACGTTGTGTCCAAGTATCTCGTGTGGTTGAAAGGTTTTCGGACAGGTTCAATACACCGTACCGCGTTGAAGATATTCGTAACACTTAAAGATGAGTTTCACGTGGAGCAAGGAGTGTAAACAGCTCGGACACACAAAAATTTCGTAAAAGTGTATATATATATATGAATGTCTGTCGCAATTTGTGTCGTAGTTTAAATTAAGCTTTATCTATATTCGCATATAATCCTATTAGACTTGGAAAAAATATTTTGAGCAGTAACCATTACTATTAGTAAACTTCTTTTGTTTATTATATCTATCCTCCACATCATCTGTTGGTGCGACAAATAATGAGATAATCACTTTGCTGCAGATGTTTCATTTTTTGACGATCTGTCTTTTGGTTTTAACGCGTCACTCCAATTGAACGGTTCACGTTGTATTAGTTACTATTCAGATGAATTAAATATGCATCAACAGATAGTGATCTAGACCTAACTGACAATACAAACACATCGGGCGTCCCCGAAGTGTTTGTATTGAAAATTAAATCTAGATCTAGATTTCTTGACAAGCTTTACGTTGCGAATAAATTAACTTCGTTAGCGTTCGAGTGTTGCCGAGTAAATACGCTAATACTTTTCCCATCAAGGCTGTTAAACAACATTTTTACTTTGAATATAAAGTATTCACGATTGATCACAAAGTGATCAAGTGTCGGACCTCGAACTCCTCAACTCTTACGTGCCTTACCTATTATATCTGAAAGCCACAATATAATACTAATTATATTTAATTCGTTAAAGTTCTAACTGTCATGGCTTTGTCTGATCTGTACTATTGTTATTAGGTTTTCTGGGAACGTATTGTTCTTAACGAGACGCCGAACGATCGCGCGATAGACTTATCTTAATGTGGACGTAGCTTAATGCATAAGTAGTAGGCTATCAATGACTTGTGAATTGTGATTAATATAAGTATCTCGTCCCTTTGCTTAGGTCCTTCATTGTGTTTTTCAGTTAAAATACTCTAACATGGGACCAGTAGATGTATGAAAGTATCACATCGCTCCGTTGCTCCAGTGTTGTTTGAAAAGGACTACACAAAAAATGAACATGAACAATATGCTATCGCATTTATTATCCTAAAGACAACTGACTCATTCCATTGACAGCTCTTTCTTTGTTTGAAGGAATATTTTGTTTTGAAGGTAGTCTTTTGTACATTTTAACTGAATTTGTAATAAATAAATAATACATATATATATATATATATATATATATATATATATATATATATATATATATATATATATATATGTATGTATGTATGTATTACTTTTACATAGGCTAAAACAACCACATCTCTCAATACGAGGGGGTTTAGCTCCGCCGCGAAGTGCGGGTTGGCAGACGTCTTTCGAAAATTAATTAGGCTTTTTTGATATACACGTTTTTTTTTCAGTTGTTTTACGTTCAAGATTAAAGACCATCACACGAAAATCTCAGCGGTACAAGACTCGGGATTTGAACCCGATTCACCTGGTTATATAAGTGAGCGCTTTACTACTACGTTATAATTACTTAAGCTGAGCCAATAATAAAAATAACACCAAGCTAAAAATTACTGGGTAAGAAAATAAATTATATAGTATTAATACTTCATATTGTATAAACATCCACCATTTGCCTATCAAAAGACACAATTCAATAAGCTTCTTTTTAGGATTCCGTATTAATAAAGTTGGAACCCTATGGTTAAAAAGCCCTGAAGAGTTAAACGAAAGTTAGTAATTATTTGCAAATCTAATATAATAGCGGAAATAGTTATAGGCGGAAGTGTTTAGTAATATTTGCACTCGCCACTACACTCGCCCGCAGCATACACACAGGACTGGGGCAGACTGCCCGCTAGCTACTTTCAAACTCGATACTAAAGTAATTAATACTTGCTGTGTCGTCATCGACGTCATCCGCTCTAATCATAGGGCATGTTATCTATACATATAATAAAACTCTGAGTTGAATCTCTACATTAAATATATCTTTTTTAAATCTTATTGAAATAATCATTATTATCAATACAGAGGCCGAATCTATAGTATGTCTGTTTGAGGCCGCATCACAAGAAAACCATGGGACAGATTTTGATGAAATTTGGTATGATGATAGTTGGTGATCCGGGTCAACAAGTAGGATACTTTTTACTGCGAGAAAATATCTCATATCTGAAAAATCTATACTAACAATTAAAACGTACGACGAACCCGAGCTAGGGTGAGTTGTTAGCGTAAATAATATATCTACAGCCTACAACTTTAATAGGCCCCTATCTTTACCAACGTTAAACAAAGTGTATGTTGATCTATACTTCTTTCATATGAATAATGTGATTTAAGATATCTATACTAATATTATGAAGCTAAAGTGTTTGTTTGTTTGGTTGAACACGCTAATCTCAGGAACTACTAATCCGATTTGAAAAAATCTTTTTGCATTGGATAGCTCGTCAACTGAGGAAGGCTATAGGCTATATATCATCCCGGAAAAATGTACGGTTCCCGTGGGATAGATTTGTTTTTGTCTACGGACGAACCCGAAGCGAAGCGAAAGTCAGTCGCTAGTGGTATAATATAAGAAAAAGTTATCTAGAATTGAGTTACTAAACTAACCTATGCTTAAGTAATTTAAACTAAGTTCCAACTGTACTTCTGTCTGATATATATTGGTTTTCTTAAAACATGCTTTGATATCATTTTACAAAGTAATCAGTATGTATATAAAGTTTGTTCTCTCTTTGTTTTATCGCAACTTTGCAAGTGGTAGATTTCCACTCGGAAGTTGCTGAGTTGTCGGATGAGCTTAGGATGAAGACTAACTGAACTTATTATACTTAGTCCGATCGTACTCATTAAGATTCTTAATTTTAATCTTAAGTATATACATAACTCTAAAGTAATGTTTGAGATGACCACCAACAAGATACATTTTCATTTGGAATATGTATTGCGTAACTCATCGAGATCAATAAATAATATTCTAATGCAAAATACATTCTTTTTATCGAACTTTTTCTCCTTCCAATACTGAAATATACGTTATAAAAGTTATAAAAAGATAGTATAATATACTTATCAAATATGCTTATTTCTTTTAATACTATCCTGAAAAAATGGATCGACGACGCAAAGACGCTGTAAAAAATAAATAAAAGTGCAGCAAAAGGCAAATATATTTAAACATGAAAGAATTTGTAGATGTTGACATCTCTTCATATGCTCTACGAATAAATCTATACTAATATTATAAAGCTGAAGAGTTTGTTTGTTTCTTTGTTTGTTTGGTTGAACGCGCTAATCTCATTAACTACTAGTCCGATTTGAAAAATTCTTTTTGCATTAGATAGCCCGTTAATTGAGGAAGGCTATATATTATCCCGGAAAAATGTAAGGTTCCCGTGGGATAGGTATTTTTTCGTCTAGAGACGAACCCGAAGCTAAGCGAGATTGAGTCGGTAGTTAATAATAAGATATTTAAATTTCATAATTTACGTCAAAAGTGTTTAAAGAATGTGGAGTGAAGTCGCGCAAAGTGGCTATAGTGAGTCACACAGCGGGTAACGATGGTTGCTTAATTGATGCGACCCTGGAATAGATGACGCTCGGGATCGAGGCTCCGAGGAATTCGCAATTACACCTTGCTTTAACTATTGTGTAGCTTCATTATCCATACATTGTTGGCTGTGACTGATTGCCTGATCATGACATGGTCATAAGCCACTCGTTTTAGTTAAGTATCGTTTTGGATGTAGCGGTATATTAGATGGGTAGGTTAACTTATTAAAATCCTATTTTTGGCTTTTTAAATTTCAAAATATTACTATATTATATATTACTATATTATTAATATACATGTAAATTATTCTATATGTATACTTATAAACAAAGCGAATGATTTGAACCCATTACGCCTATGCGGCATCATGGTCAACTAGAAGTTTTAACTAAATCATGCATCACTGTAACCACTATGATAATAGTATCTCAATCCAAAGGTTATCTCAAAATATTTAAAGTATTCTCGCGAGTATTGTATCTTTCCAAGGGCGAGCAAGGCTTAATGCGATGCTATCAGTCTGAGAGACTGGGCGACCGATATAGGAACGCTACTCATGTTTTTATGACAATATCTATTCAGATATTCAAATACTAGTAGATCTGCGAAAATAGACCCCGCGAGCACAAAGCTTATTGTGAGGAGCTATTCTGCTCATCACGCCGAAGATCCTTGTCAGATATTTACTAATGTTTTATGAGACCAACTTAAAGTTACTGCCTAAAAACAGCCATCAAAATCGGATCCCATAAGGTGGTGATATCCAGAAGCACCATTTTTGCCCCTTTTTGGAGAAAGTGCAATCAAAAATCATCGATGAAAAAATCTATAAAGTCGTAAACCTGTATACAGCTTTTGTCCATATTGGTTTTAAACTACGACCTGTAGGAGAGTACCAACAAAATGACAGGAAATCTGCTAGATTTGAAACAGGGACGCTTCACTCGCTCGACCAATTAAGTTGTCAGAAATGCAACAGTTTAAAATAAGCTTACTAAAGGATCGCTATATAATATAATATTTCTCTTTGAGATTCAGGTTCTTATATAAGTACTAGCTGACCCGGCAAACGTTGTTTTGCCATATAAATAATTTCCTATTACTAAAATGGCTATTAAAAAATAAGGGTTGATCGTAGAAGGGTGAAAATTGAGGATTGTATGTATTTTTGTATGTTGTATCATAAAAAAATAGAAATTAAAAATTTTGTCTAAAAAATTAAAAAAAAAAATTTAGGGGTGGACTACCCCTAACATTTAGGGGGATGAAAAATAGATGTTGGCCGATTCTCATAGATACCGGATAAGCACAAAAAATTTCATCAAAATCGGTCAAGCCGTTTCGGAGGAGTATGGCAACGAAAACTGTGACACGAGAATTTTATATATTAGATAAAAATATATATAAAGTATAAAAAAAAATATATTATTTTTTCTTAAAAGTTTCATTTTAATGATAATTACGCAACAAATATGTACGTAGCTTTTGTAGTTCACTCGCAAAACCCGTGGGTTGTAGAGACGACTTGTCTGATGGGAATCCCATATTGCGGCCGAGATAGCAAGTTCAGTTTATTATTAGCGTAGATATAAAGTTATCTGCTTTATTACATTATTTTATTTAAAAAATATAATTCGTCGATACCATTACGTTTAAATGTGTTTAATTTTGAACTAATTAAATATTACTTTTGTTCAGATATTTTTTACCAACATTGAAAGTGGTAAATTTAAATAATATAAAAGGATAATATATATATAAAAGGAGACTGCCTTAAACACATCGCCCGTGACTCCTCGTTTCTACAAGCGGTATGTAGATGACACTTTCACAATATTACCATCTGATAAAATATCTGTATTCTTAGAACATCTTAACTCCATAAACCCTAAAATACAATTTACAATGGAACTGGAGTCTAATAATTCCTTAGCTTTCTTAGATGTATTAGTCATACGTAACCCAGATAACACCTTGAGTCATACTGTGTATCGAAAGAAGACCCATACAGATAGGTACTTGAATGGTGAATCTCACCACCACCCTTCACAGTTAGCTACCGTGGGAAAATCTTTGTTTCAGAGAGCACAAGGGATCTGTGACGAGCAACACCTGGCCGGAGAGCTGCAACATGTCAAGCAAGTTCTGCGAGACAACAAGCTGCAAGTGCCGCGCCTACGTCACAGGGACCGAGTGAAACCAGCCACAGTCGAGCGCGTCCCTGCAGTCCTACCTTACATGAGAGGAGTCACTGACAAGATTGGCTACATCCTAAAGCGAGCTTCAATTAAAACTTACTTCAAGCCGCCAAAGAAAATAAGTCAATTCTTACCACCTGTCAAGTGCCACATCCCTCTACAAGATGCAGGAGTTTACAAGCTTGATTGTGATTGTGGACTCTCTTACATCGGACAAACAAAGCGATCCATTAGAACTCGGGTCAAGGAACACATAGCTGATGTGAAACACCGTCGTAATACAACATCTGCTGTCTGCAAACATAGTCAGGACCGCCCAAGCCATTATATTCGCTTCGATAGACCCCAAATCCTCGCGAAAGAAAACAGATATCGCCCTAGAATGATTCGGGAAGCCATAGAAATTAAAAAACATCCAAATTTCAATAGGGAAGATGGCTGGGAACTACCATCGTCATGGGATCCTGTCATTAATATAATAAAATCAAATAATATATCTAAACAAAACAGACAGTTAGATGTAGTAAGTTCTTACTGTGCGGATCAAAATAACAGTAATTTAAATTAGTATTCAAATTAATATTTTCATTTGCAAATAGTAATTCTTAATTAATTTAAATTTTTTTAAATTACACATAGAATAATAATGTGGCTTAAATAATTAATAATTTATTTTTTCTTTATAGTTATAAATATAATAATGGCAACACTAAATATAGATTATTAATCAATAAATTTTCTAAAAAATTGTAATAATTATAATAATAAAGCTAAAATTAAATAAATTATATAAAATTATATAATATAAAAGTAATTAAAATTATAAAAATGTTTTAAAAATGTTTTAAAATTAAAATTAACAAATATTGTAAGGTACTTTGGTGCCAATTTTCAAGTTTTTTGAATTCATTTTGTTATTTGTGGGTAGGCTGTCTGTAACAACTATATAATACCTTTGAGACATCTAACACCTCAGTCTCTCCCGTGACCATGATTGCTGTAAAGCAATCGAAACGTCGGGAACCAAAAATCAAAATAAATCCGCGAAAAAATCCGAAAAGATAGTTTTATTTAAATGTCAAACATTCGCGTAAATCTAAGAAAGTATTAAGAAAGTATAATATAGTAATTAATATATTTGACGACACGTTTGGCTCAATTTGCAGTGACCCTACTTGCTGTGCCAGCGGCCGCGGGTTCGTGTCCCGCTGGGAACATTCATTTGTGTGATGAGCACGAATGTTTGTACTTCAGTCATGGGTGTTTATATTTATAATATGTATGTATTTAACGTTATATATGTGTAGTGTATCAACTATCTGGTATCCATAGCACAAGCCTCGTAGCTTACCATGGAACTAGATGGTGCTGTGTGTTAATGTCCCAACATATTTATATTTATTTATAATTAATTTAATATATTTTTGCGAATATATGAGGATGAGCGTTTCCGGGCGGGACAGGAATAGATAAGACGCCGTCAATTATAATCCAATTTCAATATACACGGGATATTCCCGTTGGTATTGTGATAAATGATAGATATACCTCTCGGCTGACGTTGGTTCGAAGCTCTACTTCATATGACACTTGCTGCCGACAGATAACTTAATGATGTAGACGTTTAAGGTATGGAGATAAGAAAAAATTTAATCACATGCGATGAAAATACCAATAACACTTCAAACGTTGGAAACCTGTTAAATTACTTTAATATACATACGTATATTTGTATGTATGTATGTATGTATGTATGTATGTATGTATGTATGTATGTATGTATGTATGTATGTATGTATGTATGTATGTATGTATGTATTCAGCCCGTTTTTGTTATCTCCCACTGCTGGCCACGGGCCACTTCAATACGAGGGGGATGAGGCCGTAGTCCACCACGCCGGTCAATTGCGGGTTGGCGGACTACACATGTCTTTCGAGAACTTGCTAGATTCTCACAGACATGCAGGTTTCTTCACAATGTTTTCCTTCACCGTGAAACAAGTAGTAATCATGTTAGAAATGATTCGCACATGAAAATATCAGAGATGCGAGATTCGAGATACATATGTATATATACATCTTTATAATTCTAATTATCCTGAAGTCAACATGATATAATATAATTTGACTGCCTCGGTGGTGTAGTGGCTAGCATGTACGGCTGCACATCCTAAGGTCCTTCGAGTCCCGGGTCGGGCCAAGTTTAGTTATTGAGTCTTTCTGTATAGTAAGCCTCAGTAACAGCCCGGAGTTGGGAAGTTGGCGGTGTTTCACCCCCGTGCCGAGGCAGAGCACGTAAAGCCGTCGGTCCTGGGCCTTGACTCTCACCGGTCGTGTCTCGTGTCGTCCCACCGGAGTATGAGAGTGACAGGGACAGAGAGTGCACGTTGTGTCTGCGCTCTCTCTCACACGCGCTGCACTACAATATCTCCTGCGCAGTTGGCTAGTCTCAATGAGATTGGCCGCCGTGGCCGGAATCGGTCAGGAGAACATTATTATTATTATAATATAATATATAGTATGTTTATCATTTTCTTTTGTAAGTTCGCATTTAGTTTATGGGATAGAGATGACGTAGGATAACATTATCCCGGTACATCCCGGTTTCCCCATGGGATGTGGGCTGTTGTAAAAAGTTACTAAGATAATTATAGTAGTTCTCTATTATGTGTATATACTAGATACAAAAGGAAATAGAAGCTATTTCTATATAATTAGTTATCCAACATACCATATCAATTCTTCAATAAAAAAGATATTTTTTATCATGTGTATTTAACCAGTAAAGTACACTATGTAGTAATGTTCTCAAGGAATTTACTTATCACAGCAAATATTGTCATACCTTTTCTATACATATAATAAAATTCTAAGTTGAATCTGTACATTAAATATTTTTCAGAAAATCTTATTGTTATAGTCATTTTTATCAATACAGAGGCTGAATCGATATTTTTAGAATTTTTGTCTGTCTGTTTGTGTCTAGGAAACGAGAAGATCGGGAAATCACGTCATCACGAGAAAACTACTGAACAGATTTTGATGAAATTTGATATGATGGTAGCTGGTTGTCCGGGTCAATATTTAGGATACTTTATAGTGCGGAAAAATATCTCATATGTGTGAAATCTCAGTACAATATCTATTAAAACGTACCTAGAGACGAACCCGAGCGGAGCGATGGTGAGTCCCTAGTCTTTTATAAAAAAAATCAGCTTTTATAAAAAAACATATCACATATTGTACATCAATTTTGACAATTCACTAGTCTAAAGTGATGGATTTAAAATACATTGATAATTTTAACACAAATACAAACATGAAACCAAGTTTAAACTATACATATTTATGTTGTAACTAGCATTGCCCGCGGCTCCGCCCGCGTTCAGATGACCAAGAACCAAATTCTTAGGTTTTATATATTTGTAGGTATACTGCTTTGCAGTTTTTGTATTTTTTCTCAGAAATGAGATATTTTCTCGCGGTAAAAAGTACCCTATGTGTTGACCCTGATAACCAGCTATCACCATACCAAATTTCATCAAAATCTCTCCAGTGGTTTTTCTGTGATGCGGTAACAGACAGACAGACAGACAGACAAAAATTCTAAAAACTATAGATTCGGCCTCTGTATCGATAATAATATCTATTTCAATAAGATTTTCCAAAAAATATTTAATGTACAGATTCGGCTTAGTTACAATTTTATAATATGTATAGATGAGACTGTCCAAACATATGTAAGTATGCCGATTTTTGCGGCATACTTTAGTATATGCGGCTTAATGGATTTAAGCATATAATTATAAAATGTTAATACTTGTCTTGACTGTGGGAGTGATATAGAGTATAATTATAGTATTTAAATATGTTACCTGCGAATATATAGAGACAGTTTACAATAAAAACCTAATACTATAACAAAGTGATTACGAAATCCTCGTAGCTTGTGAATAGCGAATTTATAAAACGTAAAACATTCTAAGCCTCTTTTGCAACTGTTATGACGCTAAATCCAAAAAGTTTTTAATCTATACTAATATTATAAAGCTGAAGAGTTAGTTTATTTGTTTGGTTGAACGCTATAATCTCAGGAACTACTAATCTGATTTGAAAAATACTTTTTGCATTGAATAGCCCGTTAACTGAGAAAAGGCTATAAGCTATATATCATCCTGGAAAATGTACGGTTCCCGTGGGATAGATTTGTTTTTGTCTAGGGACGATCCCGAAGCGAAGCGAGGGTGAGTCGCTAGTATTTTATACGCAGTCGGAGTTTTTAATTTTTTAATGACTATAGCTTGTTGAACCAGATGTGGTTCTGAAGGACGTTGAGAGTGTCGGCGTGCGAATACTTATACATATGTACTGTTTAATATGTTTTAAAACCGCTCGGAGTTTTTGACTAAAAAAACTTTAAAAAAAAATAATAAAAACCGACTTCCAGGCACTGAAAAGTAAAAAATAACTAAACAGGGGTTTTCATTTAGAATAGATACTTAATCAGATATTTTCGAAGTCGGTGTGCTTTGATTTGTATTGGCTGGCACCGACTTCGAAAATATCTGATTAGGTATCTATTCTAAATGAAAACCACTGTTTAGTTATTTTTTACTTTTCAGTGCCTGGAAGTCGGTTTTTATTTTTTTTTTTTAAGTTTTTATTTTTCCATTTTTAGTGTAGACGTAATAAGCAGGTAATTTGTAATTTATAAGAAGAAAGATTTTTATTAATAAAAATCATATTTGATTTAGCCATTTATATAAAAACCGCTTGACCGATTTCGATAAAATTTATATGGGACCACCGGGGAAGAATACCCTTTGAAACAAAAAAAAAAGAATTTTCCAAATCGGTTCAGCCGTCTTCGAGTAATCCGTGAACATACATAAAAAAAAAAGGAAGAAAAAAGATATTGAGAACCTCCTCCTTTTTGGAAGTCGGTTAAAAATACAATTTCCTTAAAAACAAAAAGAAAAAAAACTAAAAACTTGAATAAATACAAAAAAAAAAAACAAAAGTAAAAACGTTGTATCCTGTGACATCTGTGCTTGTCAATCTTGCACCTTGACCACCGCTTGACCACGATGTTTATGCCCGAGCGTAAGAAATTATCGACCATATTTTGGGTAAAATAATGCGAAAGCAAAACCATATGATAACTCGAAATCACGCGTTTTCCCAGACTCTTTGATTTTTCGCCCCCGAAACCTCCCACACACCAAATTTCAGCGAAATCATTACAGCCGTTTCCGAGATCGCCGATATAAATAAATAAATAAGTACACAAGAATTGATCGTTTAAATATATTAGATTATTGCGTTCATAAAAGTTATTTTATTAAAAAAAAAAAAAAAAAACATTTTCATTTAAAAAAAATTCTAGAAGTTTATAGTTTTTTCATATATCTCAAAAAAAATGTTATGCTAATAATGGATAAAGATATTATTTAATTCTAGTTTAATATATCTTAAGTATTAGACGAATGTTAGCTTTCCTTACCAAATGCAGTTAGATAACTGATAATAGAATTCGCAGAAGCTCAGATTTCGCTCAGCAATCAACACAAATGGTTATAGATCTATTTGATGTGGTAATGCGTTTTATGTATACTTAGATAAGTTCATGTTTGTCTATCTGTACGTAATTTATTAGTGATGGGATCAAGCATTATCAAAAATATTTTTCAATATTTATGTATGGCAGTGATATGATGTTGGGACATTAACGCAGAACACCATTTAGTTCCATGGTAAGCTACGAGGCTTGTGTTATGGATACCAGATTGTTGATACACTACACATATATAACTTTAAATATAGACATATTATTAATAAAAACACCGATGTCTGGAATACAAACATTCGAGTTCATCACACAAATGAATGCCCCCAGCGGGACTCGAACCCGCTATCGCTGGCACAGCAAGTACGGTCACTACAAACTGAGCCAAACCTATCGTCAAAGTGATAGCGATGATAGCTTTTTATTACAGACAGAATTTTCGGTCCAGTGAAATAAATGTTAAGCCCTTGTACGAGTACCTACCTATAGTTTAGGATAATTATTGTGTCTGTGAGATGTTGGTAGATAAGTTATTTTGCAATCTAATTGCGGTGGTAAGCTGTAGGTAAGGAAGGAACGATAAAATTTCATTCATTTACTTGAGTTTTACTTTATACTACAGTGTAGTATTCAGCCCTTTTTAACGTCCCACTGCTGGGCACGGGTCTCCCTTCAATACGAGGGGGATCAGGCCATAGTCCACCACGCTGGCCAAGTGCGGATTGGCGGACTTCACATGTCTTTCGAAAACTTGTTAGATTTTCTCAGACATGCAGGTTTCCTCACGATGTTTTCCTTCACCGTAAGGCAAGTGGTAATATTAGAAATGATTCGCACATGAAATTATCAGAGGTGCGACACCCGGGATTTGAACCCGCTTCACTCGGTTTCCCAAGCGAGCGCGTTACCACTGGGCTACCACTGCCTATACTACAGTGTAATGAACAAAAATGACTATCTGTTACGTTTGTTAACATAACAGCGTTGTCGGTTAAAATAATAACTATATACCAGGAGTACATACAAACACACGTACTTTCAAATCTTACAAGTAGATAAGGAGTGAATTCTTAGTAAATATCACATTCAAGGTTGGTTTTAATGTTTTTTTAGTAATTCGCTATTCAATGGAACAATGCGTGGTTTACTTTATTTTGTCAACAAGTCCAATGCTTCAGGTATCGCGACAAAGTAAGACAATAACTTCAAAATGATATGCGTTGAGTTTAAACCGTAAATACTAGTAATATTACAATTTACAATACACTTAGCTAATGATAGATATCTATAAGAGGCCCTCGATGGTTTATAGGAATATGATAAAAATTGAACAGCGTATGTTTATATTAATAACAAGCGACTCACCTTCGCTTCGCTCGGGTTCGACCCGAGGTTATTCCCCAAAACAAACTTTTTTTTATTTTTTTTTTCGTGGGACCCTATTTTTTTTCTAAAATAAAAGTAGCCTAAATTACTCCTTATTACACCAGCTATCTGCCAGTGAAAGTCCCGTCAAAATCGGTCCAGCCGCTTCAGAGATTAGCCGGAACAAACAAACAGACAGACAAAAATTGTAAAAAATGTTGTTTTCGTATATGTATCGTGTATACATCCATATGCATTTAGTAAAAAGCGGTTATTTTAATATTACAAATAGACACTTCAATTTTATCTATCTGTATAGATTGATGGTCGGTTTGCTTATAGTTGGTAGTGCTTACTTCCCTTTCTGTGAAATGGCTCATAATGTATTTAAAATTTTAAAATAATTCCTTTTGATTATTTTAACTAGCTTTATTTAAGACTAGCGATTCATCCTCGCTTCGCTTCTGGTTCGTTTATTGACAAAAACATATATATCCCACGGGAACCGTACATTTTTCCGGGATGATATATAGCCTATAGCCTTCCTCAGTTAACAGGCTATCTAACGCAAAAATATTTTTTCAAATCGGATTAGTAGCTCCTGAGATTTGCGCGTTCAACCAAACAAACAAACAAACTCTTCAGCTTTATAACATTAGTATAGATATAAATTTCATACGTATAGAGATTACTTGGCTGACTGTTGGCGCAAAACAAAAAAACACTATTGTAGGTTTGTTATAGAATTAGCTTTGTAATTAATATGATATTTATATTACATTGACCTTGGTGCAGCGAGCACTCCACTGTTCGACTGAGCGAGTCGCTACAACGCACTTTGTCTCAGTACTCGACTTTATTACGATCAACATTTCTTAGAAGTACTGTTTTCTTTGAAATATATTTTATATATTGAATTATATAAGAGGAAAATAGAACACTTATAACGACGCAGAAATGAGAAAATCTTCAATTGATATATATATCCGTAACAAGTAACCCACCCTTGCTTCGCTCGTTTGCGTCCTCTTAGAAGCTCTCAACGATATCTAGATAATACATATTTATATTGGTGAAAAGTATAACAAGATCAGTACAGTAGTTTGTGAGATTAGTTTGAACGAACGGACTCAAACTTTTACTTAAATTTTCTTGGCAACTTAAATTTATAATATGTGCAATATTTTTTTATTTATTTACAGGGCACTCAGTTGTTAAAATATTATAACAATTTTTAAAATGCTTGTCTGTCTGTCTGTTTGTGTATCTGTCTGTCTGTCTGTTTGTTTGTTCCGGCTAATCTCTTAAACGGCTGGACCAATTTTAACGGGACTTTCACTGGCAGATAGCTGATATTATAAGGAGTAACTTAGGCTACTTTTATTTTAGATAAAGAGTTACAGTTTCGCTCAAAAAAATCGAAACGTACCTAGGGATGAATCCGTGCGAAGCGAGGGTCAGTCGCTAGTACTTTATAAGAATATCGTACCATGTCTTATTAACTAAATACTTACGAAATATTTGCATGGCCAATAAAATTTGCCTTTGAATTGAACTTGTGTAAAACCGTAAAGTAATGAAAATACACTCTTTAGAATGCATTTTAATTACTTTACGGATTTTCAAAAGATCGTAGTGCTAAGGCAATTAGCAGCTAGCACTAAAATAACGTTGTACCTAGTAATAGATTATTATAAATTTCAAAGAAAAATATCCTGAATATAGTACAGGAAATAAATGTAATATTCCACTGCCATATTCATAAGACTGATTCCCTGTAACTGGTAAAATATATGTATATTTATATTTTATATGTTACTAGCGAGTAGCGACTCACCTTCACTTCTCTCGGGTTCGTCCCTAGGTTGATTCCCCATACAAATTTCCATCTCCATTTTCACTCCCTTTAGGGATGATTTCCGGGATAAAAACTATCCTATATCCTTCCCAGAGTCTCAAAGTATCTTCTTACCAAATTTCATCTTAATCGGTTCAGTAGTTTCGGAGGCAATTCGGTACAAACAAACAAACAATCAAATCCTTCCTCTTTATAATATTAGTATAGATTAGTGACTTACCCTCGCTTCGCTAGGTACGTGCACATAGAACTGCTACAGTTTTATAGGTATTAGGTAGATCTTTTTAAGAAGAATAATTCTGTAGTACATTGTTTTTATATCCCCCTCGTACTGAAGGGAGGCCCGAGCCCAGCAGTGGGACGTTAAAAAGGGCTGAATACATTGTATTTATATAACTTTATTAGCGAACGCGGTGCACTACAATAAAGCTCCGAGTCGATATGTGTTTTTCCAACATCTCCAACAATCATCGTCATATTTCAGCTAATTTATACAAAACCGTAATGAATTATCCACTTAAACCTTTCTCATAAATTACTCCATCTATGGGCGAAAACCGTATGAAGATCCGTTTAGTAGTTTTTGAGTTTATCGCGTTCAAACAGACAGACAGCGGAACTTTATTTTATAATATGTCGTGGTGAAATCAATTTGAATTTATTATATACCAGAATTGATTAGGTTATTTTTTTGAATTCGATCGAAAACGTGTCAGCAATTGTAGTACCTTCTATTATTATAGAAATCCTATTACTATGAAGAGCATATAATCCGTAATTAAACGCAATGCACTATGAGAGATGACAGATTCCCGTTAATTGCGCTGTCACCCATAACATTGTAGGTACCACATTACAGTAAATGATAACAAAACAAGTTGAAATTAAAACCTATTAGCAATAGGTTGAAATCTATACATACAATAAAATTTTAACTGAGTCGAATCTGTACATTAAATATTTTTTGGAAAATCTTATTGAAATAGTAATTATTATCGATGGAGAGGCCAAATCGATAATTTTTAGAATTTTTGTCTGTCTGTCTGTTTGGGAACGCATCATGAGAAAGCCACTAAACAGATTTTGACGAAACTTTCGACGGCTGAATGGACGGCAGAATGTCGTGGGTTTTTGAATTTTTTTAATTGAAGTTTTTTCATGTCACAATTTTCCGTCGTGGGTTTTTGTTGATTTTAATACATACATAGATAAAATATTTTACGATAAATACATAAGTAAATTGTTTTGATGTATGTATTAAGGTTTGACCAGCGGAAGATTAAGGACTCGATAAAAACACAAACAGACATACAGACAAACAGACAAAAATTTTAATAACTATTGTTTTAGGGTCTATATTGTGTACATAATACGTTACGGTCATTGTTTTTATAAAAAATATTTCATGTACAGATTTCGCTAACTTACTGCTTTATTATAATTATAATATATAGATAATTTATTAAGCTCTTTGAGTTTATATAATCCTTCAAAGAAAAATATCTTCCCAGAACCCTTATGAGAACAAAACAAATAATTTCCTGCCATTCGTGTACAGAACATAGATTGTGTAATACAATATCATACTTAGTAATTAGTTCAATAACGGCGAGATGAGTTTAACATTGGTCCAGCGCAGACGCTCCGCGCTCGTTCGCTCGCACAATTTATAACAACACCCGATAAGCGTGACGCTGACTGACTTGTGAAGTCATAGTCATCAACAATTGGTCGCAATCAAAAAGTAATAACTCCATAGAGACTGTAACAACTCTATGTTAGCAGCGGATTGGTATTATGTAGCTTTGTTCTTATATTTTGTTGGTTAAACTTTAAGATCAGCTTTGACAGCGATCCGACGCTATGAATACCTACAGAATGCTAAATTTTTGAAGCCGTTGGTGGGGTTTCGTATTTAATAGTATACTAGCAGGACCCTCGGCTTCGCTCGCGTTAAAACTATAGAAAAAACTCTGAAAATGTAGGTTTTATACAAACTTATCTCCTATTTCTTCCCCTAATAGCATGAATTTTGGAAAATGCAAAAACACATTTTTATTTAATTGTATTGAAGATCATTAATATTAAGTTTAAAGTAATTCTGATCATAAATATTTTTTTGGGTTGTATTATAACGTGTTTTCCCGTGGGAATGAGATAACCTGCCGCGGTAAAAAGTAGCCTATGTCCCTCTTCAGCTGCCCACGCAAAAAATTACGCCAATCCGTCACTTTGTTTCGACGCGAAAGAAAGACAAACAAACAAACACACTTTCTTTATAATATTAGTATGGATATTAAACCTATAAGAACTTTCAATGCTTTCGATTTCGTATAACACTAGCAACTCACCCTCGCTCCGCTCGGGTTCGTCCCTAGTTACGTTTTAACGTTTAGCTCAGAGATGAGATATTTTCCCGCAGTAAAAAGTATCCAATGTGTTAACCCGGATAAGCAGCTATCATCATATCAAAGTTCATCAAAATCTGTCCAGTGGTTTTCCTGTGATGCGGTAACAGACAGACAGACAGACAGACAAAAATTCTAAAAACTATAGATTTGGCTTCTGTATCGATAATAAAGTCTATTTCAATAAGATTTTCCAAAAAATATTTAATGTACAGATTCGGCTTCGTTACAATTTTATTATATGTATAGATTAACAAAAATCACTCACCAGTTATTTGATTTTTTATATTTTTTGTAATAGTTGATTTGTAAATCTTTATAGTTTATACATAATACTTAAAGAATGCTCATTGACTTTTAAATGGCACATAACTACGATAAATAATCATTACATGCATCATGATTATGCTGATGAGATTGTTATAAAATATACACCTTGTAGGTATACATTATGGGCAATTCGTGTAAATTATTTTACCTAACAGTAAAATATTACAAAAATACGAGATATAAACTAAAAAATAACACACAAATACTAACAAATAATGTTTGAAATTGGATGTTTTCGAGGCGGTGCTGTATCAGCGCAATGATGACAAAAAACACTCGCTCGAGACGCGCTGCTATGATTTTTTATTGCATTCGGTTTAAGGACATTACGATATTAATATAAAAAAAAAATACAAAGAACCGACTTAATTTTACCTTCGGAGCAAACTTGAGTAAGTTACATTAAATTTGAAGTTAAAACAGAACGTTGATTATTGTCGAAACGTTTTTGTCGGTCTCGAGCAGTATTGTTTGATACGCGCCATATCCTCGCCGCTCTACTAATATTATTCTTGTAGTTAAGTGTAAATGTATGAATTATAAAAGTTAAAACTAAGAGCTAATCAATATCTAGTAAAATTTGGGTTATATCTTAAAATTTAACAAAATATTAGGTACTATGGTGATCTCATTTGAATTTAAGTCAACTCGAATAGTACGTTCTCTATACACGTAGAACTCAAAGAGTGATGTAATCATTTGTCACTCCTAACGAATGCCTTCATGCCTGGCGCCGTTATCACTCTATCTATAGGCGTTGTGTTTCAGGAAGCAGGATCAGATTGTACATAGCTGCAGTCAACGTTCGAGATACAGTAATTATCGTGAGGTACATCTGTCCGCGTTGTGTTATCAAAATGTGTAATACGATATATAGTGTTGTGTAAACGCTGTGACTTTCTAGCGCTGTCAGGCTCTACTATGTAAAAATTTTAGATTATATTTTAGGACTTGCATCTCTGTTGTAGATAAGAATCTGAAATTTTTGGTGGCAGTTTCCAATGCATTTTAACTTTATAATAGCGAAAAATGCATTTTATTATCTAATATAATTAATTTTAACTTTTGCAATGTTACTGTATGAAACTCATTTTAAAATTTGTTTTTCTAATCTCTATTATAATATTAAATAATATATTTTCATTCAGAAACCAATTCATATGTTAAATTTAATTTACTAATTCTATTGTTTTTTTAAAAGTGTGTATTTACGCTGATCAATTTGATATTTATATTTAAAATACTTGATTCAGTAAAATCTCTTGCTTCATTTTTACCTTAATACTAATGAGCGTAATTGAATTAAAAATAAAAGAAATACATTTTCCTTAAAGAAATAAAATTTACAAATAACAGTCTACTTGTGTGTGCGTTCATAAATGACATTTGTTACACAAAATATTAAAAAGCAAAAAGTTTGTCGAACAAAAAGTGTTAGTTCTACATGTTATCCTGCGCCGGTATTCAAACCCGCGCTCAGTGGGAAGACTGGCGCAGTAGGATGCGCCCGCGCCTGACTCGGGGGTGCTTTTAACTTTTTTATTTTCCACATTTTTAGTAGGTACTCATGTCAGCTTCCGGTTCATTGAAATCCCGGAAGTGAAGCGAACTCTACACGTTTTTTATTTTGACAAAGACATGTTGGGTACTTCATAGAACCGGTTTTTGTATAAAAACTTTACTATATTATATTAATTTGCGACTATCCCGCTACGATCTGTATCCTGTATGTATACGAGATTGAATCTTAATACTTTACTTCATATTTTTACCTCATTTCAAACAATATTTTAAATAGAATCGTTTCTTACCTATTATTATATTACTGAAACAATCAACTTTTTTAATACATTCTTATGGGAATATCTTTTATTACGCCTTTGTTATTCTTTCCAGGTTAGATCGTTTTTTAGTTTGACAAAATTTATTTTAAAACTTCAAAAAACTTTATAATAAACTTTCTATTTTCACTTTATCAAGACTTTATCATTACATTCAAAACGATTTTGTTTATATGTTTTGTAATTGCAATTGTTTTTGTCACAGCTCCGGCGATGGTAGCAGGGACGTGTGCTGGCAATTGAGTAAACACGGGTTTTTCTAGATTTCTCTTCCGCTCCACAAGTGGTGGTTGCGCGCGGCCGCTACTTGGGAGCTGTTTACTGGAGAGGAAATCTTCACAGAACTTGTTTGATATTTAATCGTAATACTAACGGGATGCTGCAAACGTCGCTCGCTACTAAGTAACAACTAGTGTAGCTTTTCTAGAGAAAGGAATGAGGTCTTAGAGAAAGAATATTTTTTTAAATATCTAAACATGATTTTGCTTTTTATTTTTATTGACTAGCGACTCACCCTCGCTCCGCTCGGGTTCGTCCCTATTTACGTTTTAACGCTTAGTATAGATTTCTCAGAGATTAGATATTTTCCCGCAGTAACAAGTATCCTATATGTTGTCCCGGATAACCAGATAACATCGTACCAAATTTCATCAAAATCCCTCCAGTGGTTTTTCCGTGACGCGGTAACAGACAGACAAAAATTTTAAAAACTATAGATTCGGCCTCTGTATCGATAATAATGTCTATTTCAATGAGATTTTCCAAAAAAATACTTAATGTACAGATTCGGCTTAGTTACAATTTTATTATATGTATAGATTTACACTCGTTTTACGTAGCAATAGACCGATAAAAAGATATGCTATATATATACGTAGCTCGAAGGGCGGGATCTAAGCTTAGTTTTACTATTTAGTTGTTTCTAATATACAAAATCCTTCATAATACATTATATAGGATGAAACGTTCCGCGGGTAGAATTGATTAATATCCGATTAACATCCTATTACATGATATACGTCTGTTTGTTTATGCTTGCGGAGTGCATAAGTCTTTTGTCAAATTAGCTTTGTGCAACTGACATACCAATATATCTCCCAATTAGTATCCATGATCGCTTTGACGTTTAGCCTAGTAATTGGTGTATCATAGTCAGGAATTCACACAAGATATTCAAAGCACTCGTAGCTTAATTTCCGTCTGTATGCTTCATACAGTCTATCATTTGCTGTAAGCTAATATCAATTGGAAATCCTCTTAAATGGAAATACTATCAAGTCAATAATGGTTAGCTTATCTTCTTCAACTCCCCGGATCTTACACATGACTAAACTTTAAACGGATTTTGCTCGTTAACGCAAAAACTTACGTAACTTTTAAGCTGGCGATCGCAATAGTTTTTAATTGATCGTATTTAACTAGTGTACCGTACGGCTCATTTGTTGGTTTAACTGGAGCAAGTTCTGTCTAGGTAGTTAGTTCACATCAAATATATCTAAATGGGTTTATTGACACTTTTAAGACAAAATACTGCTAATATCTTCATTATTCCATTTAAGCGTCTTATCACATTCTCCTTCCTTTCTTTGGCATGTTTTGATTTAAGTTCTTCCACTATATAGATAATGATTGCATAAAGTTGAAATAAATAATATTATTTTAGTTGTAACAGCCTAGTGTTGATTATCTCCATAGTAGTGGAAAATGCAGAAGTAAGCGAGATGTTACTACATATGCCAATCCCGTAAGATCTTGCTCTAAAAATTGGATAAAAATCCGACATATGCGACATATACAAAATTCTAAAGTGCACATTTATAGCTTAATTAAAGGCCATTAAGCAGTGAATAGTCCTCGTACTACTGTCATGATGTTGCTGGAAATAGATACCAATACATTGCAGGTTGGACGACGTCTAACTTACTAGAACGCGTCACCTAGACATTTTAGGCGTATCTGTTCCAAATGAGAAGGATTATTTCCGCCCTCGGTCCAGCTCTCAGAGTCGATAAAACATTCATAAAACGTATCTGGTAATTTAAAGCCATATTAATGTATTTTGAAATTTCTGACTTCTGAAGAAGTGATCTTCTTTGACAAAATTAATTAAATTAGATCCCACGTACGTATTTTAATCAGCTTTGTGAATATTTCATAGCAAGGTCTCAAAATAACGAAACGTCGTAAATTATTCTTTTTCAGGACTAAATTGCTAATAGAAGAATGATATATTTGAAACCATACTTTTTAATCTGTTTTGATAAAATGTACAGAGTCAAAAGGTCAAATGTTTAATTTGGCTAATTTTATTATTGAAGTAAAACTTGTTTACGCACACTTGACTTGGGAGGTAAGCTGGTGAATGCGTTACGAAAACATGTACGTACGTCTGTTGCCATGGTAACTGTTGTTACTGTCTGATAAATGATATATAATATTATATTTTTTCCTTCAATGATATTCTATAAATATATGATTGTAATATGCCTAATATGCGTTATTTTTAGTATCTCACCTATCCAAATTATTTAAAATTGTACCGATAACCTACAGAAGTTTTACTTCTTGCGCGTGTACACATTCATACACGCACTCTTTAATATTTTTTTTAAGACATTATAGTTTTTATTGTCCATCCATCGCGATCTTGGGCAGCCCGCATCCGCCCGGTACCTTCGACCTTTTTCAAGTCGTTGGTCATTGCCGCAGTACGTCTTACAATACGTTTGCCTAAGCGCTATCTCCACTCTAACACTAATGTAGACTCCAACGAACAAACATACATTATAAATAATATTGTCAGACAAAAGCCAAGAATCAATCTTTATAGCAATAAAAAAGTTTCATTCAAGAAAAAAAAAAGTGTGTGTATGTACGCACGTAAGAAGTTATACTTCTTTGGTGTAACAGAACAAAAATGGCTAAATATTTCATCACGTATGTCCCTTTATGAAATTCGATAATATCAATCCTCAACAATCAAAACTTAGGTTAATTTTGCTAATGATCTACCTACCTACAATAAGCGCTGGAACATTTGATGCTAACATATTATAAATAAATAAATAAATATGTTTGGACATTAACACACAGCACCATCTAGTTCCATGGTAAGCTACGAGGCTTGTGTTATGGATACCAGATAGTTGATACACTACACATATATAACTTTAAATACATACATATTATAAATATAAACACCCATGACTGGAGGACATTTGTGCTCATAACACAAATGAATGCCCCCAGCGGGACTCGAACCCGCGATCGCTGGCACACAAAGTAGGGTCACTACAAACCGAGCCAAACGTGCCGTCTTTTTTTTAATCAGTATGATATTAAAATATATATTATTTTATGATACCTATTGATTTTTTATAGAGAAATCCAATACAGTGTTAAAATATATTAATTACGTATTAAACTTTAAAAATATAACAAGGAATAAAAATAGCAAATATTGTATGGGTATTAAAAATAATTATTCGTCTACTGTGAGCGTTGCAACCGAAATATACGTAAATGTGTAGAGTATCAATGTAACATTTTGGGATGAAATCATTTCATACGGATATTGCTGCGCATAATATCTGGACAAAAGTTTAACCTACACCTATACAGATAAATAAAGTTGGAGTGTCTGTTTGTAATATTAATATGACCGCTTTTTACCAAATGCATATGGATGTATACATATACCAAAACAACATTTTTTACTATTTTAGTTTTTCTGTCTGTCTGTCTGTTTGTTCGGGCTAATCTATGAAACGGCTGGACTGATTGTGACGGGACTTTCACTGGCAGGTAGCTGATGTAATAAGGAGTAACTTAGGTTACTTTCATTTTAGAAAAAAAAGGATCCCACGAAAAAATATTAAAAACAAATTAATTGTGTTTTGGGAAGCAACCTAGGGACGAACCCGAGCAAAGCGAGGATGAGTCGCTAGTCCACACTAATATTATAAAGAGGTAAAGTTTGTAAGTTTGTTTGTAATTGATAAACTAAAAATCCGCTGAACCGGTTTAGATAAAATTTGTTATGAAGATAGTTTGAGACCCTGGGAAAGACATAGGATAGTTTTTATCCTGGAAATCGTCCCTTAAGGACGTGAAAAAGGGGATGAAAGTTTATTTTTTACATTTGTTATGGAATTTATTTTCCATATCAATTTATCAAATTAAAAGTGATGGGACGCGGGTCGTTTCGAATGATTTAAGATTTACTAATTTGAAAATAACTATAATTTTTTTTGTGTCGCTTCACACGCGAGCGGATCCTGAACGGGTCGCTAGTATAATTTTTAATTACATATTTCTATACGTGAGCTGTCCATTGATATCCTTTGTAGCTGTAATCATGAGATTCATTGTGAGGTGCAGGTCCGGGTGCCAGCGCCGACGAGCGTAACGTTGAAATGCGTTTAATTAAAATAATAATATTTTCTATTCTCATTATTGTGTATTTTATGCTTAAAAATAAATTGGTATCAGTTAACATTTATTTATTAACTAGCGACTCATCCTCGCTCCGCTCGGGTTCGTCCCTAGTAACATTTTTAGTTATTTCTCAGAGATGAGATATTTTCCCGCAGTAAAAAATTATCCTATATGTTGACCCGAATAACCAGCTATCATCATACCTCAAAATCTCGTTTTCATGTGATGCGGTCACAGACAGACAGACAAAAATTTTAAAAACTATAGATTCCGCCTCTGTATCGATAATAATGACTATTTCAATAAGATTTCCCAAAAAATATTTAATGTACAGATTCGGCTTAGTTACAATTTTATTCCGTGTATATGTATTGATAGATATTTGATAATCCAACATTGGAAAAACTAAAGTTAACTTTAAGAAGAGAAAATTAATTCTTGTTATTATTATTTCTGTATTGTGGATTGTATAATTTTATTATTATAATAGTGATAGTATTAATCTAATACTCTTCCCTCTCCTGTCACGCCCCGTCAGAGTACTTCTTATGCCGCTGTTCCAAAAGTTTCCCGTGGCTTATCTTTTTATTATATAGATTACCGGTTTGTATGTTCGTAATTGTTCTAGTTGGTTCTTAGCTACAGTCGGACCCTAATTGCAGATTTTTTTTAATGTTCCAAAAAAAAGTAGGTAGAGTTTGTTTTTTTGTTTGTTTTTAAATTTGTTTGTTTGTACGCACTAATCTCAGAACTAAGCCGATTTGAAAAAATATTTTTGCGGTATACGGCCCGTTTATTGAGGAAGGCTATAGGCTATATTTATAATATGTTTAAGTATTTTAAGCTCAGAAACTACTGGGCCCATTTCAAAAATGCCTTTTGCAAAAATCGAAAGAGTTTTTTTTTGTAGTTTTAACGCGAGCGAAGCCGCGGGTTCTGGTAGTGTAAAATAAAATTAAACCCGCTTATGTAATTACTAAATGTGAATTTCAATTATTTTTCATTTATTTCTAACCACTGCATGAAACGATTATTGTATAATTAAGTCATCTTTAAAAATATAAATATTTTTTTTTTAACTTCAACAAATTGTAGTGAAATATAAAGTTTTTTTTATTTTTATTCATTATTATATGCAACAAGATAGTAAGCAAAGTGAACCTAAAAGCGGGAATCACATTTGCACATTGCGAACCACTCATTTATATATATTTTTTATCATTATCTTTCATACGCAATACGAATTATTTTTAATGATATAATAATCATTAATCATATCCTATATCCTTTTCGCACAGTTTTATTCATTGCTGTTATACAGTTATAACATATATTGTGTAATTTTAACTATCTTTGTAGGGCTCTACTATAGACAAAACTAATGTAGAGCCGATGAGGCTGGTAATAGAGCCCTAATATTACCGATACAATACAAACACAAATAGATAATAGATTGTTAAAATTATAATTTAATAGTTATTTAATACAAAAATACAATGATAAAGACGTTTTTTCGAATCGATATTTTTTTACAGAAGCTTGATGATATTTTAAATAGAACGTATTTCAAGACAGGGTTCGTCTCTTCAAACTAAGTTATTATTTGTTAGGACTTGCGAGTACTTCGAATGTAGAAAGTAGTCGTGTAAGTATTGCCTTCTTATGTGCTTGCGACTAACAATGAGCCTACAAGTTGTGTCTCGTGATGCTACTGCATTGGGAACAACTGCGCAAAAACTTTTTTTTTTAACTTAACTTACTTAAACGTCCTTAGCAACTAATGAAGAATGTCTTATGGCGTTGCTGACGACTAACTCATTAAATATTCCGAATAATTACTTAAATAATCCTTTTTCTACAAAAAACTGTTTTTTTATTAATAAAATATTTTAATAATAGCATATATATAGTGTATATTGGTCATAGCTTTCCGTTATTTAGTACCGAAGTGTATATAGGACGCTTGCTTGAGATGCTGAAAAAACATATTTTGGCAATGCTTATCTATTGTTTACGTATAGACAACGCAGTGTCAGACAAATTATATAAAAATTAATTACTAAGCTAAAAATTTCTCCGATGTGTCCAACAACATCATCAACTAGAAGGACGGGTTTTGGACACGAAACATGAATTCGACAACATACAACGGATTTTTGCATGTAATTATTATTCCTTAACACATCGAATTGAGACATAAGAATCAAGTCGTCAACAAAGCTGACTCGCTAATAACAATGCAGCATGTACGAAAAATGTGTTGTAGAGAAATATTTTATAGTATAAGACGAAATAAAGCCTTAAGGTTCTAACACACATAGATGAAATAGTCAAAGTTTAACTTACCTCTCTCTTGGAATTCTGCGTTAGCAGCAGCCGCGAGAAGCAGCACCAGCGCCAGTTTCATCATTTTGGGCACAGCACTGTTCAACGGCACATGCTAGCAAGCCACGACACAGCACGACACACGCGTCTGCCTCCCCCGCAAGCCCAACTCGTATAGAGTATCGGCGCGTACGCACAGCTTAGCTCGCTCACAGATTATTACGCAGATGCGCCAAATACCTGGATAAATATTTAACAATCGCTCAGCAACTACCTTCTAAGTTCTATACTATGAAGTTAATAATTCGCTCAACTACTACGACTTTAAAACTCACTTTATAACTTTATTCAAAGTAACTGACTCTTACTAAACCTTAACACATTCATTCAAAAATTGAATATTAAGACGCAAAGCGTAAATTGTAACACTAAAAATTCGCAGCTTGATTATAAAGAGAAAACTTTAAAAAACTACAATAAAGTCACACAATATAGTCAATATATAGTAACTAGCACGTTTATTGGAATTAATTTACTTATTTAAAATATTATTACTAACGCTAAAGACTAGACAGTATTCATACGATAAAATCCTTATAAAAATCTACAAATAACATTTAATTTAAGCAAGATTTAATAATAAATATCCAATAATTAGCTAAGAGAATATTTTGAGTGAATTAATTAGAATTTACAAGTTAAAAATCAAATAGAAAATTGGCAAAGTTACGAACGTACTTCAATATGCCTACGATAGGTGGAGCGTTCTGTACTGTCGGCTTGCACATAGACACTGCGCGTCGCGGTGCATCGCGACGAGCCTGTCTCGCTCTCGTTACTGTTATACACGTATTTTAAGCGCTGAATGATTTCCAGCTATCGGAAATTTTCAATTCATCATATTCTATATAAACGTTGTAATTTTGCAAATATTAATATCTTTTTCAAGGAAACAGCGCAAACGTATTATATTTATATTTTAATTCAATATTGATTAATTCTCTATATTAAAAATAAGGGGAATGGATCACTTTTTCACATGAAACTTACTTCTATAAATAAACTATAAATTACCAATATTTATAACGTATTAATATTAATATTTTTCTGAAAATAAAGGTTTTTTTTTTAAGTTGGAAATTATTCATTAAACCCCATATATGAGTATGAGGTACATTGGATCTTTGTATACGGTACAGTGGATCTTATTATTATTATATTAATATTGTAAAAAAATGTATTTAAATAGAATATTTATGAAATATATGAACACTTTTAATCAACAATATTTGAAAATTATCAATCTCCACTTATTTTGTATCAGTCGTAAGTAACATTACCTGTAGTGATATCTTAAAAAAAATTGTACTTAGTTTTTACATATATTAATAAGTTAAAGGTATTATTTAAAGTTATAAAAGTTAAAAAGAACAAATATCTTACGTAACAAAAATTGTTGAAGTCAAAAATTAAAAAATACCACGTATTACCAAAAGAAATTGAAAAAAAAAAAAAAATAAATTAACGCAAATTTAAGCAGAAAAATTAAAATTAATCTCAATAATAGACTAATAATAGACTTGCTGTTATAGTTTAGTGCTACTAAATGTAGACGGAGGCAATTTCTTTTTATAATATCTTCTACGGGCACTGAAGCTATGTCTGGAACATCAGATAATGTGCACCGATTCTTCACTTTTGTACTCTTTTATTAAAAAAACTAACATCGACGTATATTCCATCTCGATTCCCTATTATAACGTTTCTTATGCAAAATACTTTTATTTTATATGCATTTAATTGTACTAGAACGTAAGCCTCTTCCTTGGAACTAGATTCAAGAGGACTGAAGTGGTCAGGATCTATTACATTTTCTTCATTCTAATAACATACCCTTCTGCATAATATATGAATAATATTATGAGTTAATTCAGACAAGAATTTTTTCTTTTTATTCTCTTTGCACTTGTTAGTCGTTTCTCTCTCTTTATTTCAGTTTTATTCCTTGGTTTTTTTCTACCTTCGTCACTAGAATCGGACTGTATAACTTTTTTACTAATATGCTTTGCTACTTGCATACGGTTATTGATTTCATCTTTATGGCGTTGCTCGATATATTCTTTATTTGAAATTATTTTTTCAGTGAAAATCTTATTTACCCCATGATTGGGAGTTAAACGTAGCTTGTCAACGTTTTTCATCGTTTCGCATAATATATATGTATGGTTGCATATGGTTTTTTTTAAATTTTGCAACTTTTCTAATTTTGTTGCCCCCTAAAAGTCAATGGCATTTTGTATCTATTCAGTTCTTCAGTCGTGAGACCAATTTGAATCTTTCTTTTTCGGTGCCGTGATATGTTCTTAATCTAAAACACAATAATTAATATTATACTATTAGTAAAGTAGAAATATAAATTGTTACACACATTCTGTGGCCTAACCAACTCGAAATTTAGTGTGGGGTATAGTAGATCGCCAATCCACTGTACTGTTTTAGAGATATTACTGTACCACTATCAACTTAATAGCAACCTTAAACTTGGAGACTGGCCGACAGACCGCACAGCAAGATTCATTCTAGAAATATGGAATTGTGCACAAAATTTTATTAGATATCGAAAATGACCACTAATGTCACCTAAATAAAGCATTAAATGTAAGGCTTAGGAATTATTAGCAAGATTCGTTTTAATAATTTATTTTCTTTACAATTTCTCGCCATCAACAAACCAACCTACAGATTTTTTAATACACAACTAGTACCAAAAGGCTCAAATTCTATCTCTACTGAATTAGAAAATATTAGTAAATATGTAATCTTCCAGAAGACAATTAAATATTGAATTTATTCAGAAACCAACTCATCACGTATTGTTAATGACATTAAAGAGATAGCAATAAGATTAAATCTAGAATATTCAAAAGGAATAGGTGCTTAATCTCATGCTATATAGTTTTGCAAGTTATATCTCCATAGAACTGTGGCACGAACTATTTTTTGTCAATTATTTCTAAAATAATTAATAAAAAATTGTTTCCAGTTATAAAAAAAATCTTAAAGCTTGACAAAAAGGTATATATTCCATCTAGTAGTAGGCACAAAACGAGTGTTCTTCAAATGTCCGGTCTATAATTTGTTCATTGACAGCACAGTAGCGGTTTCTGAGGCATCGTGGAGCGACGCTCGCGCAGGTAAGCCTCCGGCGTAGCGGAGAGGTGGAGGGGCGGTGCGGGGGTGAGCGGGGTGGGGGAAGGGGGCAGGGGATGCACTTGCACAGTCGGGATGAAAGGACTCATTCACGCTGCCTTTTCGATCAACACAATGGATAGGGAAACACGTGCTAGTGCATTTCTGTCCCTTAGAGATGTTTTAAAGAAATTTCTTATTTTTTGCTACCCTTAAAGCTTCTATTATTGTATATTCTTATATTAACTACCCCTTCGATTTGTGTTCACATGAAAACATTACTTTTATACCAATCAGTAGGTTTTTTTACGAATTGTAATATTCTATTTTATAATTTTAGGTTAAAAATCTTTGAAAAAGCTGTATATTTTATCTAAAATTTAATAAATGCTAATAAAAACAGCTATCCAGATTATAATACGTCTTATACATTATACTGTAAGAATGCTTGTGTTAAGCTCGATATCAGCTATACTTATGTATGTCTAACATAACTAAGATTTCCTCCCGTTTCGATGACTGTGATAAATTTGTAGGCACACATAAATGTACATACATATATATGTACATCCTTTTTTATACTTGTACATTTTTTTATTAACCTTTTTTTTTATAAATAAAAAGGTCTTAATAAAAAATGTACAAGTATAAAAAAGGATGTACATATATATATATATATATATATATATATATATATATATATATATATATATATATATATATGTATGCACATTTATGTGTGCCTACATCATGCAATAACGCCTTATTATATCAGAAGCCATAGTAAATTTCGTCCAAAGCGCCGCGAGCGCCTGAGCGAAAAAAAATGCAACGAAACTCTTTTATACTATTTTGTAGGTTAAAAAATTTGGGAGTTTTCTAATATTATGATGTAAGGCTGTTTTCTTTTTCCTTAGAAGCTTATGAACTACTATTTTTTTATTTTAAATAATACGCAATACTAAAATTGGTCGGTTATAAGAGGCACTCAGGTGAAGGTGCCGTATATAATGGATGAAATCTATACCAATATCATAAAACTGAAGAGTTTGTTTGTTTGGTTGAACGCGCTAATCTCAGGAACTACTAATCCGATTTAAAAACTTTTAACATTAGATAGCCCGTTAACTGAGGAAGGCTATAGGCTATATATCATCCCGGAAAAATGTACGGTTCCCGTGGGATAGATTTGTTTTTGTCTAGGGACGAACCAGGAGCGAAGCGAGGGTGAGTGGCTAGTTTATGAATAAAGCTTTATTGAAGTAGCTTTAATCAGAAATACTCTAGTACATACGTAAGTTTTAATAAAAACAACAATTCATCTGATTTCTGTGATAGGTTCGGGGAAATACGCTGTGACAAATGGAATAATATTTTATTTTAATCAGGATTATTATAATCTTTTAATGGAAAAAAGATTATTTAATTTACACTATATTACTATATTTTGTTCTAATGTATAACACTTCCCTAGTTATATGTATCTAGCCAGAGCTTTTAATATACTCGTATGTACCAGATTATAGCACTTTCGGAAAAAATAGACAAAATATCCTGAACACATACATACATCTAATAAAAAACACACACATATATATATATATATATATATATATATATATATATATATATATAATTATTTTATTGACTTGATTTCTGTCACATTAACCTGTCAACTCAACGACCGCCGAACCACCGGTGGTCCAGTTAACAATTAATTTCTTAGAAATAAACTAGGAGGTGTTAAAATAATGTAGTTGCAAGTAAAATTAACAAAAAGATAGTTTTATTCAAACTGTATAGTAATTTATGTCGCAAAAGTCATACAGAAAGCTAAGTACGGGCTACTTTGCAAGGTAAACTCTGTGCAATTAAACTTAGGCCTCTCACGTGTCTCACCTTTTGCAATTAGCTAATATATAAGACTAGCTCGTACCTGAGACTTATTATGCACTTATATCGTATAACATATTATGTACACGTACATATCAATATTTATTTTGTCCCTTCATCCTTTGTTTCAAAAATATTTTCAAATCTAGTTCAGTAGAAGTATTTTATTTTAAGATGAAATATACAAAGTATATTAATAACTAGCAACTCAACATCGCTCCGCTCGAGTTCGTATCTAGTTACGTTTTAACGTTTAGTATAGATTTCTCAGAGATGAGACATACTCGTATTTGCGCAGTAAAAAGTAGCCTATATGTTGACCCGGATAACCAGCTATCATCATAATAAATTTCATCAAAATCTGTCCAGTGGTTTTCTCGTAATGTCACATACAGACAGATAGAGAAAAATCTTAAAAACTATAGATTCGGCCTCTGTATCGATAATAATTACTATTTCAGTAAGATTTTCCAAAAAATATTTAATGTACAGATTCGACTCAGAATTTTATTATATGTACCTATAGATTACTTCGAACTCAGAATGAAAATAAACACTTAAGATAAGTCTTGTAATAAAAAAGAGTAGACAAAAATAACATTTCTAACAATACGTTGTTTATTTCCAAGGGCTTTGTATAAAGCTTCCTAATTAGTTTATTATTTTATTTTAATAAAATACAAAGAAAAATTATAAGTGCTTGGAAAAGCTCATATCAATAAACATCATTATTATGAAATTTATAGACAAAACAATCAGATTTCAACCTACTCGTATAATAAAATTCTAACTAAGTCAAATGTACCTATACATTAAATATTTTTCGGAAAATCTTATAAAAATAGACTTTATTATCGATCGCCGGTGAAGCACCGCCAACTTCCCAACTCTAGGTTACAGAGAATATTTTAAATAAAACTATCTTTTCGGATTATTTCGCGGATTTATTTTGATTTTTGGTTCCCGACGTTTCGAATGCTTTACAGCAATCATGGTCACGGGAGAGACTGAGGTGTTAGACATCTCAAAGGCGTTGTATATTTGTCTATATCTATATTATCTATAATCTAACAACAAAAACATAACAGACCAGTAGATGTAGTTAGTTCATACTGTGTGGATCGCAATAATAACAGTAATTCAGATTAATTTTTTATCTATAAAGGTAGCAATAGTGTTGCTTAATATTTTAACTTTAAATAATAGTAATCTAAATTAATAATTAACTTCTTTTAAATTACATATAAAACAATAATATTGCTTAAATAAATAATATTTTAATTTTTTTTTTAATATTCTTTATGGTTATAGATAATATAATAATAGCAACACTAAATAATATTAGTAATTAATAAAGTTTAAAAAAAATTGTAATATTTATAACAATAATAGCTAAAATTAAGTAAATAATATTGCTATATTTAATTATAATACTTATTAAAGTGTTAAAAATTTTTTTAAATGCTTAGAATTAAAAATTAACAACTATTGTAAGGTACTTTGGTGCCATTTTTGAATTTTTTGAAATCATTTTTGTAAAATAGTGGGTAGGCACCGTCTGTAACAAGTATATAACGCTTTTGAGATGTTTAACACCTTAGTCTCTCTCGTGACCGTCGTCGAAACGTCGTCGAAACGTCGGGAACTAAAAATCTAAATAAACCCGCGAAATAATCCGAAAAGATAGTTTTATATATAATGTCAAATATTCGCGTAAATCTAAGAAAGTATTACAGAGAATATCTTAACAGAAAAACTCAGTAATTAAACTTGGCGCGATTCGGGACTCGAACCCAGGACCTCCGGATCTGTAGCCGCACATGCTAGCCACTAAACCATCCTGTATATACAATACATATACATTGGTATGATGGCTTTTATATCCATCATCCACATACAAACTTCTCTCCCCCGCCCACTTCTCCCCTCTATTTTCCCCCTTAAGGCATGATTTTCGGGATAAAAATATATCCTATCCCTTCGCAGGGTATCAAACTATCTTCATACCAAATTTCATCTAAATCGGTTTAGCGCATTAAGCGTGAAAAGGTAACAGACAGACCGACTGACAGAATTACTTTCGCATTTATAATATTAGTATGGATTAGTCTCTGCTTCTGTGTATTATCTAATACTAAAAGGAACAAAAATTAGTCTTAAATAGTGATTTCTTCAAATGTTCAAAAGAAACTTCGCTTAAAACTTTAGTTACACTTTATAAAGTTTGTTTTGATTGCTAAATTTTGTCCATTAAGGTGCTCTGTTACCTTTATACACCTATACCAAAATTATAAGACTTCTAATTGTGCCTGAAATACCCAAAAATATTTCTTCGATGCCTTTTATGTTAAAATTATGAAGTAGTACAAAAGTATAATGATCTAATCTTAAACAACTAAAAATACCAACAAGCAAGACGAGGAAGTACGTAGTTAACTTCGCCAAATACTTTCAAAGCGAATGCATCTCGAAAAACTTTCAAACTGCGAAGACTATAACTTCGTTCCATACGAATGTGTTCAGAAATATCTAGGAATGCGAGATCATAAATATACTTAAAGTAGCTTAGAACTTGTACATTTTACTTTTATATAATAATTTGATATAACTCATTTTTTTTTAATATTTTATTGCTTCCTAACGTTGTCCCGATCAGCCAGCAGATCAAACGCCAAGAATGGAGCTGGATAGATCACACTCTCCGAAGGCATCCAAATCATATATCACGGCAAGCCCTAGACTGGAATCCCCAAGGAAAACGCAAATGTGATGTCTATAAAAGACCTAGCGGCGGATTATCATTGATGAAGCGAAGTCCATCGGGAAAACCTAGAGCGAAAACAAACGCGTAGCTCAAGATTGAACGGGATGGCGTTGCACTGTGGCCACCCTCTCCCTCACCTAATCATCCTCACTTTGTATATATATTTACGGTATTTCCTGAGGACTGTCCCAGCAAATGTGTCTGATTAAAATGCCTCCTGAATAGGTAGAATAATTATCCTTAACGATAATTCTAATAATGAATTAAAAAACAAAGACAGCCGTCAACAGAAGAGAAGAATGATGTAAAATTTTACTAAAATAAAATGATGCCATAACGATACATTAGACAAGACCAGTCTCTCAACTCTCTTATATCCGGACCAAGTACCTCGCTGTGCTTTAATTATTGGGGAATACGAAATAAAACTTCAGCGTATACTTAAGAATTTCCGCAAACAAATTGCATCCGCTACAAATGTTTTACACACTGTCCCTTCTATAATTTCTGTATGAAATTGAAATGTGTCTATATTTCGAGTTTAATATTAATAAGCCGACGCTCATCATCCGACTTCTGAGTATATAAATGGCGATGGTGGATAATGTGTATATTAATATTTTAAAATTATATAAATTAATGGCCTCCAGACATGCGCAGATAGCCAATCTCATTGCCACTAGCCATCTGCGCAGGAGATATTATACTGCACAAGTGTACGCGCAGACACAAATGCTCTCTCTATTGCTGTCACTCTCATACTTTGGGACGACTACTCGACACGACCGATGAGAGATAAGGCGCAGGACCGACGGCTTTACGTGTTCTCTGAGACACGGGGTTGAAACGCCGCCAACTTCCCAACTCCGAGCTGTTACTGAGACTTACTAAAAAGAAAGACTCAATAACTAAACTTAGCCCGACCCGGGACTAGAACCCAGGACCTCTCGATGTTCAGCCGTACTTGTTTGCCACTACACCACCGAGGCAGTTGAATAAAAATGTTTTTAATATTAACTACGTTATTATGTAAGCTCTTTTAAATCGGATTGGTTCAGACAGTCCATTAGGGTATTATAAAACTGCACATCTCTTTGTATTCACGTCTATTAGCTATTAAGCCTCTTATGCCAGTACATATTGTTTGTAAAATGTGCATGTAATTAGTCCTAATTTGTTATTAAAGGAATAATATTATTTGATCATCTAGAATCTAAATGATGTTTTTACGTTTTATCTTTATCTATATATTAAAAAACTATCTATATATTATTAAAAACTTTAATTTTCTTTTTCTTTCTTTAATTATCTATATATTATTAAAAACTTTGAATCCCTTTTTAAGCATATTGCATGTACGGAGGAGCTTTGGCATAATTAAATTTTATACAGAGAAGGACTACAGAAAGCTAAAATTTATTTACTATTTTTTTATCTGCTAATCTGCTCGCGTATTTTGTTTAAATATATTTATTTCACTGTTAATAGATGCAGCATGATGTTAGATAACCTTCATCAATATTATACGAGTACTACATCATATAAAGATGGAAATTTGTTTGTCTGTACGTGCAAATTTCTGAACCTATAGTCCCGTTTGAAAATTCTTTTGGATTTTATAAGCTATGTATATAACTTTGAAAAAAGAATCTCAACATCGGTCGAATTTAATGAATTATGGTTGATTTTTAACCACGGAGCGATCACAAGTTTAATTAACAGTGTATGTATTGAGTCTATAATAAGTTTTTCCAAAAAATATTTAATGTACCGATTGGGCTCATAGAATTTTATTATTTGTATAGATAAATCATATTGAAATAGTCACTATTATTGATAAGGAGGCTGAATCTATAGTATTTAGGATTTTTATCTGTCTGTCTATCTATCTGGGAGCGCATCACAAGAAAACCACTGGACAGATTTTGATCAAATTTGGTATGATGATGGCTGGTTATTCGGGTCAACATACACTTTTTACTGCGGGAAAATATCTCATTTCTAAGAAATCTATACTAAACGGGAAAACAAATCTAGGGACAAACACGAGCGGAGCGAGGGTGAGTCGCTAGAATACAAGATACAGCTATCAACTACACTAAAAGTGTATACAATTACAGTTCAATTTCATTCCATGAAAAGACCCACAAATTGAAATAATAATGGAGAAACCTGTCGATAGCAGAATCAGAATCCAATTAAAATTCAATGTCGCTGTCGCGGTGAAGTTACAGGCCGCCGCTGGCCGCCGCTGACCTCCGGCCGTGACGAAAATAAATCAAAAATCCTTTTTGATATCGAATAGCAAATGTTACGTTGTTTGGAATGTCAGGTTTGCTGGAAATACGTATTTTTTACAATTAAAAGGGTGGATTGAAGATATATTTTTAAATTTTTTAACGGAAGAATACAAAAGATAAATAAAGGATTGTTATTTATTTAAAATATTCTGTTTAAAGTTTAATTAACAGTGTTTCTCTGAATTACAAATAATAAACAAACAACATGATTACTTTTAAATTCTGCGGAGCTTTTTCCGAAACTCGAACAGAAAATATATTTTTGTATATATATTTTGTCTTATTCAAACAACTTATTTCCTCGAATATTTAATCCATTCTTCTATACTATAATAAAGCAGTAACTTAGCGAAATCTGTACATGAAATATTTTTTAAAAACAATGACTGTAACGTATTATGTATACGATATAGACCCCAAAACAATAGTTATTAATTTTTTTGTCTGTTTGTCTGTTTGTCTGTTTGTCTGTTTGTCTTTTTGTCTGTTTGTCTGTTTGTCTGTTTGTCTGTACGCGTTTCACGCAAAAAGTAATGAACCGATTTCAACGAAATTTTGTGAACTGATAACTTATTACTCGGGTCAACATTTAGGATAACTTTTACTTTTGGAAAATCTTTGTTTCCCGCGGGAAATCGCAATAACTGGTTTTATCGAGTCCTCCTTAGGAACCCTCCGCTGGCTAAACCTAAAGACATACATCAAAACAATGTACTAAAAAATTGTAGATCTTGAAAAGGCCAACAGAAATATCTACAACAGTATATGTCTATCTCTCAAGGTACACTCGCAATACCTATTCTTATCTATACCTATAGCAAAACTAACATAGTTAAATCGATGTGCGCGTTTCACGCAAAAAGTACTGAACCGATTTCAATTAAGTTTTGTATAGTGATAGCTTATCACTCGAGTCAACATTTAGGATACCTTTTACTACAGGCACATTTTTCGTTCCCGCGGGAAAACGCAATGACTGGTTCTATCGAGTCGTCCTTAGAAGTTTATATGGCTAACGCTGGCTGAACCTTAAGAGATAAATCAAAACAATGTACTAGAAAATTGTAGGTCTTAAAAAGTTCTACAGAAAAGTTCTCAACAGTATATGTCTATCTCCTAAAGTACACCCGCTATAACTATTTTTATTAAATGATATTACTGTTTTCTTATACGAGTACGTTATCTATACTATAATAAAGCAGTAACTTAGCGAAATCTGTACATGAAATATTTTTTAAAAACAATGACTGTAACGTATTATGTATACGATATAGACCCCAAAACAATAGTTATTAATTTTTTTGTCTGTTTGTCTGTTTGTCTGTTTGTCTTTTTGTCTGTTTGTCTGTTTGTCTGTTTGTCTGTACGCGTTTCACGCAAAAAGTAATGAACCGATTTCAACGAAATTTTGTGAACTGATAACTTATTACTCGGGTCAACATTTAGGATAACTTTTACTTTTGGAAAATCTTTGTTTCCCGCGGGAAATCGCAATAACTGGTTTTATCGAGTCCTCCTTAGGAACCCTCCGCTGGCTAAACCTAAAGACATACATCAAAACAATGTACTAAAAAATTGTAGATCTTGAAAAGGCCAACAGAAATATCTACAACAGTATATGTCTATCTCTCAAGGTACACTCGCAATACCTATTCTTATCTATACCTATAGCAAAACTAACATAGTTAAATCGATGTGCGCGTTTCACGCAAAAAGTACTGAACCGATTTCAATTAAGTTTTGTATAGTGATAGCTTATCACTCGAGTCAACATTTAGGATACCTTTTACTACAGGCACATTTTTCGTTCCCGCGGGAAAACGCAATGACTGGTTCTATCGAGTCGTCCTTAGAAGTTTATATGGCTAACGCTGGCTGAACCTTAAGAGATAAATCAAAACAATGTACTAGAAAATTGTAGGTCTTAAAAAGTTCTACAGAAAAGTTCTCAACAGTATATGTCTATCTCCTAAAGTACACCCGCTATAACTATTTTTATTAAATGATATTACTGTTTTCTTATACGAGTACGTTATCTATACTATAATAAAGCAGTAACTTAGCGAAATCTGTACATGAAATATTTTTTAAAAACAATGACTGTAACGTATTATGTATACGATATAGACCCCAAAACAATAGTTATTAATTTTTTTGTCTGTTTGTCTGTTTGTCTGTTTGTCTGTTTGTCTTTTTGTCTGTTTGTCTGTTTGTCTGTTTGTCTGTACGCGTTTCACGCAAAAAGTAATGAACCGATTTCAACGAAATTTTGTGAACTGATAACTTATTACTCGGGTCAACATTTAGGATAACTTTTACTTTTGGAAAATCTTTGTTTCCCGCGGGAAATCGCAATAACTGGTTTTATCGAGTCCTCCTTAGGAACCCTCCGCTGGCTAAACCTAAAGACATACATCAAAACAATGTACTAAAAAATTGTAGATCTTGAAAAGGCCAACAGAAATATCTACAACAGTATATGTCTATCTCTCAAGGTACACTCGCAATACCTATTCTTATCTATACCTATAGCAAAACTAACATAGTTAAATCGATGTGCGCGTTTCACGCAAAAAGTACTGAACCGATTTCAATTAAGTTTTGTATAGTGATAGCTTATCACTCGAGTCAACATTTAGGATACCTTTTACTACAGGCACATTTTTCGTTCCCGCGGGAAAACGCAATGACTGGTTCTATCGAGTCGTCCTTAGAAGTTTATATGGCTAACGCTGGCTGAACCTTAAGAGATAAATCAAAACAATGTACTAGAAAATTGTAGGTCTTAAAAAGTTCTACAGAAAAGTTCTCAACAGTATATGTCTATCTCCTAAAGTACACCCGCTATAACTATTTTTATTAAATGATATTACTGTTTTCTTATACGAGTACGTTATCTATACTATAATAAAGCAGTAACTTAGCGAAATCTGTACATGAAATATTTTTTAAAAACAATGACTGTAACGTATTATGTATACGATATAGACCCCAAAACAATAGTTATTAATTTTTTTGTCTGTTTGTCTGTTTGTCTGTTTGTCTTTTTGTCTGTTTGTCTGTTTGTCTGTTTGTCTGTACGCGTTTCACGCAAAAAGTAATGAACCGATTTCAACGAAATTTTGTGAACTGATAACTTATTACTCGGGTCAACATTTAGGATAACTTTTACTTTTGGAAAATCTTTGTTTCCCGCGGGAAATCGCAATAACTGGTTTTATCGAGTCCTCCTTAGGAACCCTCCGCTGGCTAAACCTAAAGACATACATCAAAACAATGTACTAAAAAATTGTAGATCTTGAAAAGGCCAACAGAAATATCTACAACAGTATATGTCTATCTCTCAAGGTACACTCGCAATACCTATTCTTATCTATACCTATAGCAAAACTAACATAGTTAAATCGATGTGCGCGTTTCACGCAAAAAGTACTGAACCGATTTCAATTAAGTTTTGTATAGTGATAGCTTATCACTCGAGTCAACATTTAGGATACCTTTTACTACAGGCACATTTTTCGTTCCCGCGGGAAAACGCAATGACTGGTTCTATCGAGTCGTCCTTAGAAGTTTATATGGCTAACGCTGGCTGAACCTTAAGAGATAAATCAAAACAATGTACTAGAAAATTGTAGGTCTTAAAAAGTTCTACAGAAAAGTTCTCAACAGTATATGTCTATCTCCTAAAGTACACCCGCTATAACTATTTTTATTAAATGATATTACTGTTTTCTTATACGAGTACGTTATCTATACTATAATAAAGCAGTAACTTAGCGAAATCTGTACATGAAATATTTTTTAAAAACAATGACTGTAACGTATTATGTATACGATATAGACCCCAAAACAATAGTTATTAATTTTTTTGTCTGTTTGTCTGTTTGTCTGTTTGTCTGTTTGTCTTTTTGTCTGTTTGTCTGTTTGTCTGTTTGTCTGTACGCGTTTCACGCAAAAAGTAATGAACCGATTTCAACGAAATTTTGTGAACTGATAACTTATTACTCGGGTCAACATTTAGGATAACTTTTACTTTTGGAAAATCTTTGTTTCCCGCGGGAAATCGCAATAACTGGTTTTATCGAGTCCTCCTTAGGAACCCTCCGCTGGCTAAACCTAAAGACATACATCAAAACAATGTACTAAAAAATTGTAGATCTTGAAAAGGCCAACAGAAATATCTACAACAGTATATGTCTATCTCTCAAGGTACACTCGCAATACCTATTCTTATCTATACCTATAGCAAAACTAACATAGTTAAATCGATGTGCGCGTTTCACGCAAAAAGTACTGAACCGATTTCAATTAAGTTTTGTATAGTGATAGCTTATCACTCGAGTCAACATTTAGGATACCTTTTACTACAGGCACATTTTTCGTTCCCGCGGGAAAACGCAATGACTGGTTCTATCGAGTCGTCCTTAGAAGTTTATATGGCTAACGCTGGCTGAACCTTAAGAGATAAATCAAAACAATGTACTAGAAAATTGTAGGTCTTAAAAAGTTATACAGGGAAGTTCGCAATATTATATGTCTATCACCTAAGGTACACTCGCAATTACTATTTTTATTCACTACTCGTGACTCACAGGCTGACTTATCAACGTTTAGCTCAGTTCAGCAGTGAAACGTAACTAGGGACGAACCCGAGCGAAGCGAGGGTGAGTCGCTAGTTAATAATAAAATCCTGTAAATTTATAAGCGTATAACTTTTTTTATTGATTTACAATGAGCTTATGTCTCAGTTATTTTTAGCAACTAGTCGACTACGAAAGCTTTATTGTTAAGCCGCTGCGCCGCATTAAGGTTCCAAGATCTTTTTCATGGAAGTAATAATGGAAATTGACTTTATCTAATCTATCTAATATATTTAAACGAGTAATCCTTATGTAATATATAATAATTTATTAAATATATAATATATATTTATATCTTTATTTATTTATACCGGCGATCACGGAAACAGCTCTAACGATTTCGCTGAAATTTGGTATGTAAGGGTTTTCGGGGGCGAAAAATCGATCTAGATTAGTCTCATGTCTGGGAAAACGCGTGTTTTCATGCGGTTTTCTTTTGCATAATTCTACGCTGAAGATGCTCGATAATTTCTTACACTTAGGTATAAGCATTATTGTCAAGCGACCATGGCGCAAGATTAACAATCATACGTGTGTACGAGTTCGAATCTCGATCTCATATAAAGTTTTACTTTTTTTTGTGTTTATTCAAGTTTTTAGTTTTTTTTTATCAAAAAATACAATATAACAAAAAAGAACTCCGAACGAAGCTCGGTCGCCAGGTACCATCTAATTAATCCCCTTAATCCATTAATAATATTAATATAATAAATGCGAAAGTTTGTATGGATGTTTGTTACTCAATCACGACAGAACGGCCGAACTGATTATAATCTGGAATACCACATAGGCTACTTTTCATTCCGGAAAAATGTACGTTTCCCGTGGGATAGATTTCTTTTGTTTTTCAATAGGGATTAAAGGCGATAATATAGATAAGATTTAAGATTAGCAGAATATAAGAATAATTTTAGGAAAAAGTTACCTAAAATATAGATATAACGAGAACAAAAAAGAACATTACGGCATTACATACTATATAACATTGCATACGCCTTTTTGGCGTAAAATTGTTGTATTTTTGTATTAACGTATTCACGATACTGCTTTTAACCACACATTATCTCTATTAGTGATTGCGAGTATATTTTTCGTAGAGTTTTTTAGTGATGTTTGTAATGACAACAGCAAATATTGTTTAAAAGAGAGAGAGAGAGAAAATAAATTATAAAGAATAGCATATTAAAATATATTTATTTAAGAGCTCTATGTACTGTTAAATGACCACCACAAGTGATAGAAAAAGAAAAAAAACATTACTATATGTAGAAATGAAGTAACAACGTCACAAATACACATTATTTGGGTATATAATTGAGCATATATACTCCAATGTGAATCGGAAATGTGTCGAAGCATTAATATAGTGAATATGATACGCTCTGAGAGCACAGTTCAATTGCAGGCCAGTCTACGTTTAGAGCAAATATTGTATGGAAACATCACGATGCCATTCGCCTACCTGTCACAAACAATTTCAGCTTTTGTCGGTGTAGTATTATTTCGAAAAGGGATGAATTCGACTGGATTATTAAAAACTAGCAACTCACCCTTGCTTCGTCGGCTCGTCCCCATATAATCTTCCACCCCCATTTTTACCCCCTTAGGGATTCCGGGATAAAAACTATTCTATGTCTTTTCCAGGGTCTTAAAAGGGTTCAGTCGTTTCGGAGTTTATTTGGTACAAACAAACAAACAAAAAAGTTTTTTTGTCCTTATAATATCAGTATAGATTATATACTTAGATTAGAAGGGATGATAAATTAGTTTAATTCTAAAACACCAGATTTTTCAAATCAGTGAAGAGACATATAAGAAAACTCGAATTGACATTTTTTTCTATTATTTAACTAAATTTCAATTGTAATGTAACAGACGGACAGCCATCGTCATCATGCATCAAGTAAATGGTATTAAATGGTATTAAATTTTCCTTATATAAGTAATGTGGTTTAGAAATAGATTTAACATTTTCCTTCCATTTCGATATGAACTGTATACCATTTTGAAGTGCACCTACAATATACTACTCGTAGAAGCTTCCTCTGGAATCAAGGAGCGACATTAATGGATTGAATTTACTTGTACAGGAATTTGCTTTTCTATTCGCTTTGATCATAATTAATATCCCTTTGGTATAGTGGTTACTAGACAGCTTACAATTCTAAGCCATGAGGTCTTGACTTCAAGATCGTGTCGGATCTGGAAGATTAAGATTATCGTTGTTTTAGTCTGTTGTTTCAAAAAACAGACAAACCTGTAGTTGAGTATAATTAAATTAAATTATTTTTTTTATTTTTGTTATTAGATTAATTCTAATACTGGATTTCTCTAACAGATATTAATTTATTTAACTTAAAGTCCTTTTTGTTCATGGCTTAAGTCAGGATTCAAACCAAAAATGGTAAAGCATTATTTTGCTTAGGAAGTGCCCGAAATTAAGCCGATGTCGGTTTAAATTGACCACCCTTGCCACCATGCCTGATACATAGTGAAGTAGATCGATACTAGCAACTCTTGATAGACTACATCAAAATACTTAATAATGTCTCCTCAAAATGTTTTAAATTCTTTTCAATGTAAAGGTATAAACAAATATAGTTATAATCTAATGAATCTTAGTACATTAGCTAAATATTTATTAACATTGAATGTGGAAGTTTGTTTGTCTGAGCGTCTGCGTCACTTATGCATTTCTATATTACTAGTGACTCAGCCTCGCTTCGCTCGGATTCCCTAGGTACGTTTTAACGGTTATTATGGAATAGATAGACTATATATATATATATATATATATATATATATATATATATATATATATATATATATATATATATGATTCAGTATGATTCAGTTTCATAACTCTTGCTTGAGAAATGATTCATACAAAATCATCCCCCTTTTTACCCCCTTAAATACCTTAAGGTTTCCGAGATAAAATCCTTCCTATGTCCATCCCAAGACCTCAAACTATCTTCATAACAAATTTCATCTAAATCAGTTCAGTAGTTCCAGAGATTACTTCCTACAAACAAACTCACAAACTTACAAATTTTACCTCTTTATAATATTAGAGTAGATTTATCCGATTGAGATAAAACTTTAGTTAGTTGTTTTGTGCCGACAAAGTAGGTTATACGAGTACAGTAGCTTAATCAAAAATATATTTATCGATTAGAATATCGTACATTTATAGTTTACTAGCGGTTTACCCTCAAAAACAAAACCATACGTTTTTCCGGTATAAGGTATCAGCATGCCAAACTTTACTAAATTAGGTGCATAAGTTGTTGTGTACTAAGCTACATAAGTTACTATAGTTTTTTACTCATCCCACGGGAGTCCTTTAATTTCTTTGGATAAAAAGTATCTAAAATATTGACCGAAAATATAAGGTACCCACCATGCCAAATCTCATTTAAATCGGTCCAATATTTTCGGAGATTAATCCGTACAAACAGACAAACAAACAGCGAAACAAAAAAATTGAAAAAAGCTGGATTTGCTCTATTTCTCTCCTTACATCCCCCTGTCTCGGTTTTTAACATTTTTTTTTCTATGTACAGACATTCGAACTCTACAGTTTTATTATACGTACCTATAGATGATGGAGCCATGATTAGTAAGATTTTAAGTAAATTTTACTGTATATATGTATATATTATATAGTATGCACTTATGAAATAGTAGTACTCGTAGTTCAGTAGTAACGCGCTCGGTCCGGAAACCGATGAAGCGGGTTCAAATTTCGGGGTCTCGCACCTCTGATGTTTTCATGTGCAAATCATTTCTAACATGTATACCGCTTGCCTTACGGTAAAGGAAAACATCGTGAGGAAACCTGCATATCTGACAGAAACCAGCCACTTGGCTAGCGTGGTGGGCTATGGCCAGATTCTCTTTGTAGTAAAGGGAGACCTGTGCCCAGCACTGGGACGTTAAAGAAGGACTCAGTACGATATACTTATATATTTACATTTTATACCTGGGCGAGGTCAGTATGCTATTAGTACAGAAATCCCGTGATGTTTATTATATTATTAACGTATTTACAAAAGGCGTATACATGCATAAGGTGGTGGTAGGTGTAGGTGGCCAGCCACCACCAGCCTGCACTCCCCCGGGATGAGTGCTCGTTGAAAATTTTGTTAAAGTCTATAATTGTGTACACAAACATTCCATTCGCTCTGCCAAGTTGAATTTATCGAGTCCGCGGTTTTATGTCAGATATTATTTGTGGAATGCCTTTTATAGTTTGTTTGAGACTCTCCCAAACAATAAATAGGCCTGCGAAGTAAATTACTGTATGGCAGAGAGTAGTTATGTATCTGTACGTATCATTTATACATATAATAAAATTGTAACTAAGTAGAATCTTAACAATAAAAATTTTTTGGAAAAACTTATTGAAATAGACATTATTATCGATACAGAGGCCGAATCTACAGTTTGTCGAATTTTTGTCTGTCTATCTGTATGTCTGTCTGTCTGTCTGGGAACGCATAACAAGAAAACCACTGGACAGATTTTGATAAAATTTGTTATTATAATGATAGCTGGTTATCCGGATCAACATATAGTATACTTTTTACTGCGGGAAAATATCTCATCTCTGAGAAATCTATACTAAACATTAAAACGTACATAGGGGCGAATCCGAGCGGAGATAGATAGGTGGGTCGCTAGTTCAAAGCATAAGCTTTCTTGAAAACATTGATAAGCTATGTGTATTACTACTACTGTACAAAATTGAATGCAACTTTTTTTATTGCAGCCTAAATTAGAAACATAATTTACTCCTGCTATCTCTTTCTTTTGACACATTTGGCTCAGTTTGTAGTGGACCTACTTGCTGTACCAGAGGTCGTGGGTTCGAGTCCCGTTGGGGGGATTCATTTGTGTGATAAGCACGAATGTTTGTACTCCAGTCATGGATGTTTATATTTATAATATGTATGTATTTAAAGTTACATATGTGTAGTGTATCAACTATCTGGTATCTATAACACAGGCCTCATAGCTTATCATGAAACTATTATAGATGGTGCCGTGTGTTAATGTCTCAACATTGTATTTATAACATTTTATAAGACAATCTTATTAAATTTTTATTTTACTGCTCTTAATGATTTTCTACATATTTTATTGAAGAATAAGTGAAAGATTACAGATTCTTAATAATATCGGATATTGTCAAGTATCATGGGGATAAAAATATCGTTCCTTGAGACGCGGATAGCGAAGCGCTATATAAAAATATAAAAATCTTGATCTAATAGAGAAAATAAAGAGCACTTTTACGTAGCTTTTCTGACCTTAGTTTTACGACCTTCCCCTTCAGATTGAAACCGGAAGTTATTTCTAAAATTAATCAACTGTGGCGCTGTTTGTCTGAATCGCTTTACTGATGCGAGCGAGTTTTCAGTATTCCGCAGCAAGCATAAGTTGTTCATATATATTTTTCTATTTTTGTTTGTTTATTTTTTAGCTTTAGGATTATCAATAAAATATTTGGAAACAGTTTTTTTTATATACAAGGTAGCGCAAAAGTGATGTCAATTGGCTACTATTTTGTTAGAAATGAAAAACATGAGCTCTATTTTCATGAAATTCGTATTTGAAGATGTAAAATTGAGGACATTAAGTAGACAAAATTAGATCGCTCAAATGACTACATGACACGCTGATGCACAATAATTGTTGCTTGTTTTTCGGCACTTTGAATTGCTGCTCGCAAAACATCTGGCTCCCAATTGGCGTTTTCTTCATCAAGACTTACAAGGTTTGTGTTTCAAAAAGCTCTAAAGAAAGAAGTCTGGTTTCGTTAAATCTGGCAATCTTGGCGCCCAGTCCAAATATTCAAAACGGGATCACTCGGCCCGGAAATTGGTGTCTCAAAATCTCCATCACTGCCCAAGCTGTCTGAGTAATTGCTCCACCCTGCTGGAACCAATAATGCTCGAAACCCAATTCAACAAAGTGCAGCAAAAAAATATGAGAGCACTACGAGGCCCGCCAATTCTTGCGACATCTGTAGTGGGCCCAGTTTGCACGAGGTTCTCAGCTAAACGCTTAATTGTCCGCGCACATGGAACACGACGACGAAATTCACGCTGCGTTAAAATAACAGACTGAAAATTGGTCAAATAAGCGCTAACAATGATTCAGTTCTTCAAGTGTGTATCGCTTCATGGTTTGTTGTCAACTAATTCTGAATCTGTCTACAACATAGATGTCAAAGCGCAATGACATTTGACCCCGTTTGCAAAAATTAAAGCACGTTTACATTATAACATTACTTTTGCTGCAGATAGATAAAGACAAAACAGTTCAATATATTTTCTTTCTCTGTTTGTCAACCGATTTTTTTTTTGGAAAAAAAGTTTGTAAGCGGCTTGTAGTAGATGACGAAAAAGCGTTACGAGATCTTTGGTTCCATCCGGCGTAGTTCGGATGTTATCGTCAAGCGCTGGCAGCCATACTTCTTTACATTACGTATTAGTTAAATGTGCTCGATGGTATACTACCATTAAATAAAATCATTTTTCAATACCTAACAATTTTATTAAAAGTGAATCACATTATCTAATTAATATTATTTTGTAATGGACTTATTATTACACAACTTAGAAAAGTGAATTAACAAAATTTTGTATTTTGATACAAGTATTTACTGTCTCCATATGTTTAATAAATGTTAATTATTTACTATTTATATACATTTAACCTTGCCGTGCCTCTAAGGGTTCCCATGCTAAAGTATTATATCCTTGGAGTGTATCAATATACACTTTAGATCAAACTAACGATTTACCCTCGCTTCGCTCGGGTTCGTCCATGGGTACGTTTTAATTTTTTTGAGCAAAACCCTAATTCTTTTTCTAAAATAAAAGTAGCCTAAGTTACCCCTTATAATATCAGCTATCTGCCAGTAAAAGTCCTGTTAAAATTGGTCCAGCCGTTTTGGAGATTAGCCGGAACAAACAAACAGACAGACAGACAGACAAAAATTCAAAAAATTGTGTTTTTCTTATAAGTACCGTATATAATATATATATATATATATATATATATATACATATATATATATATATATATATATATATATATATATATATATATTTATATATACATATATATATATATATATATATATGTATATATAAAGTATAAAGCTGTTATTTTGACATTACAAACAGACACTTCAAATTTATTTATCTGTATAGATTACATTCGGAATTAAAGAAAAGGCGTGAGGAACTTGGTTCCTGTCATCGTCGTTTCAATTAATATCTCTACTGAGATGAGACAAGACTGAGAAGTTCAATTAACTGAGTGACACAGAAGAGTTTAAGCTCCTCCTTTCACTAAAAGAAATACAACAAATGCAAAGCCGAATGCAGTAACTAGTTTTAAAATAAATAGTTAACATCAAGTCGACGTAGGACTTCCGTACATATCGACATGCTGTTATTTTGTCACGAGAGTAAAAAATACATTCCATTACAAAGCACAACTGTTTCTAAACTGGGACTACAGTGTGGTTGACAGTTTACGTTACGTTACGTTTAACTAAAAAAAAAAACAATTTCATAAAATATACATGAATATGTGTACATACTTGTTAAATCCGTTAAACGTATTTTCATATTACCATTAAATAACGGAATCAACGTGGTTTGATGTTAAATTCCCCGAACGTATTTTCCACTTACTTTACAGCTAATAAGAGCTGTCAGCTATAATGTCGCTTCAGTCCTGCCACTCGGACCGGTGGCACGGTCAGTGTATTGGCTCAGCTCGCTCTCAAAATCACTAACTAATTTATTCTACTTTATGCCATTTTCTGTAACGAGAGTGTCGAATCTGAATTTTATTAGTAAATGTACGTGCATCAAGTTTATTTTTGCCTTCCGATCTTCCTCCTGAGGTTCTCTTCATGAATCGTTTCTTCAGGGCTCTATAGGCCGGCAACACATTCGCAACTCCTTTTGCAAATGTCTATGAGCGACGATAGCCACTTACCATCAGGTGGATCGTTTGCTCATTTGCCCCTTTTGCTATAAAAAAGCCAAGCCATTATATTTGCATTTTCTTCCGTTTGTTGAACATTGAAGGGATTTCTTCTTTCGAACAGTAATAGATTGTACCAATCGTACTATATAAAATCCATACTAATACTAATATTATAAACCTGAAAACTTTGTTTGTTTGTTTGGTTGAACGTGCTAATCTCAGAAAGTTCTGGTTGGAATGGAAAAATTCTTTTTGTGTTGGATAGTCCATTTATCGAGGAAGGCTTTAGGCTGTATATCATCCCGGAAGATATCCCGGATAGATTTGTTTTTGTCTAGGGACGAACCCAAAGCGCAGAGAGGGTGAGTCGCCAGTATTCTATATTTGTAAAGTTCTACTTTATTTGTAACATATATCTTTAATTTTACCAAATAAAATTGAATGTGTGATACAAAACAGCAGTAGATTCATATTTATATATAACTAGCGACTCACCCTCGCTTCGCTCGAGTTCGTCCCTAGGTTGATTCCCCATACAAACATACATCCCAATTTTCACCCCTTTAAGGGATGGTTTACTGGATGAAAATGTACCTTATGTCCTTCCTAAGGTCTCAAAATATTTTCTTACCAAATTTCATCTAAATCGGTTCAGTAGATCCAGAGATTACCCCCTACAACCTCACAAACTCACAAACTTTACCTCTTTATAATATTATTATAGATAAATAATAAATATTTTTGTCATGAGCTTATGTAAAGAGGAGAATAATGAAATGTTTGAGTGTCGACTCGACGTAAGACTACTTTATTAATTGATAGGATTACATAATATATGTATTTGTTGTGCTATTGGTAGGAGGGAGGCACACACCACAACAAAGGAAGCTTTGTAAGTAATTACAAAGTAATGGGTTTTCAGTTCGTTGGAATCCATGACCAGTCAGGGAGTAGTATTTCAGTCAATATTTTTCAGGTTTTGTTTACAGAAGCAATCCTCACTTCATTTCAGCTGTATCATATCCGAAAAACGTTATAAAATCTTAAGCTGTATGTTCACAGATAATAAACGTATATAAAGATATAAATGCTTTTGAGCTAATTCTAATAATTCATTGTATCTTTTTTGAATATTTTTATAAAAAAATGTTTGTAGGAGTTCTTTGGAACTGGCGAAACAATTCACCATAAAGTTAGAAAACAATATATAAATAGCTAACGGAAAGCTACACTATCCTCGAGTAACATGAGCTATTTTTGTGAGTTATAAATTATGAGTTTCTCTCAACATTTCTTATTGAGACGTTGCTTATCTATTGGCAGAATCAGTTTATTTAGGATAATAGGTACGTATGTACTATTGATCGGCTATTGGTCGAACTAGGATCATAATAACCATACTTGACCAACCATGGACTCGAACCTAGCCTCTGCAACCATTCGTGATAGCTATCAGATCGACAACGATTGTTAAGTCTGATCTCTCACCATGAATATAATATAAAGAAAGCGAATAATTGAAATATCTCTTCCTTGAACTTATGGATTCGTATCTATACTAATATTATAAAGCTGAAGAGTTTGTTTGTTTATTTGTTTGGTTGAACGCGCTAATCTCAGAAACTACTAATCCGATTTGAAAAATTTCTTTTGCATTAGATAGACCGTTAATTGAAGAAGGCTATAGGCTATATATCATCCCGGAAAAAATGTACGGTTCCCATGGGATAGATTTGTTTTTATCTAGGGACAAACCCGAAGCGAAGCAAGGGTGAGTCGCTATCAGTAATATTGGCAACAGTGGCGAAAATCTGTCAGGGGGCTTATCACTTTGTACCTGAGCGAAGCCGGGTGGGCCAGTAGTCTCTAATAAAAATAATAAATATTGATATAAATAAATTTTAAGACTCAAAGCAATAAATTGCGTACTTAATGTGCAGTGTAATGTTTCTAACGAGTACATAACTCACGGACCGAGATGACGGTCTTTGCTGACTCTTGACCTTGGCTGCTCTACAATATTCTCATCCGCTGTCTTATTGTTTACTATATTTATTTATTTATTTATTTATTAAATAGTTCATACAAGTACAATACAACAATAATTGAAATTTAAAGGTACAATCATAAACTCATTCTAGTTTTACCGTGCACCAGCGTCGTCGAAAATATACAAAAATTATGACCAATTATCCACACACACTATCCTAACAATATATATACGTGTATAACGAGTATGCTACAATTTTACCATGTTATCTTAAAGTAATAATTATAATTATGTAATATTAAATAATTTGCGGGTAAAATGTATTTTTTACTGAGACAAAGGAATACATTTGTTGACGGAGTTCGAATAGCTTCTTGCGGTCATTAGTTATTTACACTTGAATTTTTTGCAATATGTATAGGGTGATTCGTATTTGTATATTAATTTTTTTAATTAATGTATGCTATAATATAGTTAGATTTATTAGTAAAGGCAAAGAAAAATATTTAAAAGTTATTAATATTCAACCATATTGTATATTTACCCGTTCAAGATAGTATTGTTTTAATTTAGATTTTATATTATTTCGTGTAATTGTGTTTTTCAATGGTATTGGCAATTGGTTAATAAGTTTAGGTATAATATATCGTAATGATCTTTTTCCGTACATGTTACAATATTCTGGTAGTATAAGATTTGAATTGACCATGCTACGAGTTGTTACGTTTTTTGGATCTCTATGCTTAATCTTTTTTAAATTTTCTTTAAAAAAGTTTTCTTTTAGTAGCGTTAATTCAGTTTTTTCATGTATTGGTATAATCTTAAAGAATGCAAATAATTTTTGATAGTTATTAATAAATGTCTTTTTTAAATTTTCTGGAACTATTTCTTTTAAAATTCTTAATTGCAGGAAATATATTTGATCCAAGTGTGTTTTATAAGTTCTTCCGTAACTTGATAAACCATAAGATATTATTGATTCGGCCAAAGAAGTATAAAGTAATAAAAGTGTTTTATATATTATATATATAATATATAATTGCAAACGACCTTCCTAAAACGATAACATGCAGATATAACTTAAATGGAGGCAAAATAAAAAAAAAACTGTGTATAAATAACTTGGGTCAAATCTTAATTTTTAGAAATAAAATAGCGTTTTTGGGTTGTGCAATTTAGTAAGAGTTACATTTTTAAAATTAAAGTTATTATTATAAAAAGTGAATAAAGTACCAAATCCACTTGAAAATTATTAATAAGCAATAACTGTAGAGTACAATTTTTTGACTTAACAAGCCTTTCCGGGGGATACCTACACTTGCGTTAAAAAAATAACCACTAAAATCGCTTAAGTAGCGAATGTATTGTACAGAACTTTGTAAAGAAACAATAATTTAAGGCTATAACTAGTAAATGACATGATTCAAATTAGTTAGTCGTCAACTCGCCTCTGAAGGCTTCTAATGATATTAAATTATATAAACACTATACAAAAAACGATTTTTCCGTGACTACTTAGGAAGGTTCTCTAACGAGCGTGCTATTAATTTTACATTATTATACCCACTTGGGTAAAATTGTTATATTTGTTTGTAGAAATGTCATGAAAACGGACAGTATTTCATGTTTTACTCCCCAATTTCCTTCTTCTTATTCCATTTTAATTTACTTTAAGATTTTAATACTCAACAATACTTCGATACAATTACCTGTATTCAGCCCTTTTTAACGCCCCACTGCTGGGCACGGGCAGCAGATTCAATACGAGGGGGATCAGGTCATAGTCCACCACGCTGGCTAAGTGCGGATTGGCGGACTTCACATGCCTTTCGAAAACTTGCTAGGTTTTCTCAGACATGCAGGTTTCCTCACGATGCTTACCTTCAACGTAAGGCAAGTGGTAATCATGTTGGAAATGATTAGCACATGAAAATATCAGAGGTGCGAGACCCGGGATTTGAACCCGCTTCACTCGGTTTCCCAAGCGAGCGCGTTACCACTGGGCTACCTCTGCCAGTTATATCCCACAATTACCTGCTAATGTATAACTAAACATTTTACTGAACAATAATAGATTTTTCTTTAATGATATGACAACCATCGTGTACCACATCTGCCACTTTTATTTATAAGCAGTTCTGTCTTAATAATTATATCAAGTTAACTTATGTAGTTCTCTCCATTTGAAACATGTACATAGATATGTAACATTGTAGTATAACTACTCATTTTGTTGTTCTCTTTGGCTTCACTCGCCTGTGTATTTCTATTAGTATATTAAAATTAGCTTACACTTTTGCATGAAATGAAAAATTCATATTTCCAAATTTTCCAAACAAATTTTCTATTTTTTCCCTAAAAAGCTTAATTGGAGTATGAGGAACATTTAAAAAAAAATACTAGTCTGAATGACTCAGTCGTTTTCAAGTAATGTGCACTAACAAACAGTATTTCTATTTTATTTTATGTATAAATAAATATATAGGTACATATGTAGTTCATTGGTGGCAGGAGAGCTGGCTCGTTTTTCGCCCAAGGAATCGGCATTGCCATTCAACGGGTGACTACGGCTAGCATTCTTGCCACTACTCCACGCGGATAGAACTTGTGCAGTAATAATTAAGTGTAATTTGTTCTGTAAATATAACTAAATATTTTTGTTATTTTAATATATTTCTTTATCTACTTATACAAATAAATAAAATTGGAGTGTCTGTTCGTAATACTAAAATAACCGCTTTTTACTAAATGCATATGGATGTATACACGGTACATACATATACCGATACAACATTTTTTACAATTTTTGTCTGTCTGTCTGTCTATTTGTTCCGGCTAATCTCTGAAATGGCTGGACCGATTTTGACGGGACTTTCACTAGCAGATAGCTGATTTAATAAGGAGTAACTTAGTCTACTTTTATTTAAAAAAAAATAGGGTCCCACGAAAAAAAATTAAAACCTAATTAATTAATTTTGTTTTGAGAAGTAACGTAGGGATGAACCCGACCGAAGTGAGGGTGAGTTACTAGTTGTATATAAATCATTAATTTAAAATAAGGGGCCAAGTACAATGAAAAATAAAATAATAATTTACTATAGGTATATAGTTTATAAATATATTTAAGAAGAAAGTAGTTTAGTAAATCAATTGAAGTAAAATTACATTAGTACATTAATACGTACGTACCTACATACATAATGTACGTGTGAAGTACGTACTTATTACATTTGACAGCTTTTAAGAGTTCTACCTTCTCAGTAATATACCGAGTTTGCGATCGCTGCTCGTCTTCCAAAGAATAGTTTTCTAAAGCATCTTCTCTCCTAAGCTACTGGACGCACCAATAGCTTTTATAAAGTTTTTAAAACATCAAATATCCTCCAAGTTTGTGGAAATCATGTTTTATTACTTACTAGCGACTCACCCTCGCTTCGCTCGGGTTCGTCCCTAGGTTACTTCTCAAAACAAAACTAATTAATTCATTTGGTTTTAATTTTTTTTTTCGTGGTACCCTATTTTTTTTCTAAAATAAATGTAGCCTAAATTACTCCTTATTACATCAGCTATCTGCCAGTGAAAGTCCCGTCAAAATCGGTCCAGCCATTTCAGAGATTAGCTGGAACAAACAGACAGACAGACAAAAATTGAAAAAAATGTTATTTTGGTATATGTACTGTGTATACATCCATATGCATTTAGTAAAAAGCGGTTATTTTAATATTACCAACAGACAGTCCAATTTTATTTATATGTATAGATTTTGATTTTACTTTTATATTCAACTTCTTCATGTTTTAGTATGTATGTAGGTATATTTCTTTGACACGCTCTAGCCCTAAGTAGCTTAAAGACCTCTTGTGTATCATTAGAGTCACCTTTATCGTAGGGGAAGGTGAATTAACCAATACATTTAGTTAATTCAACAGTATGGGATGAAAATTAAAGTCTCCACAGTTATTATAACAGTTCAAACCCACCGTTTAGAATATTAAAAAACTATGATAAAGTATGTTAATAATATTTGCGTTTAAAATTTTTCTATTTTACATTTTGGTAATTAAAGCAAAAGCTATTAACTATTAAATATATAATCTGTGCTGAAGCTTTTAGTAGATAACTTTTCTACTGAGATTTATTGGGGCATAATGCATGCTGATATTTGTGTATAACACATGAAAGTACGATGTTTTTAATTCCCCGCACTCAAAACTAAGCCGCGCGCTGATAGGTACAGCTGCGTGTGGAAAAAGCACGTTCGGCTCATGCAAGGGATGAATGTTAGCTCTACAAATAAAACTGTCCATATTAGGTACTGTACATTAAATATTTCTTGGAAAATCTTATTGAAATAGTCAATAATGACTATACAGAGGCCGAATCTATAGTTTTTAGAATTTTTGTATGTCTGTCTGTACGTTTGTCGGTCTTGGAACACATTACGAGAAAACCACTGGACAGATTTTGATAAAATTTGGTATGATGATAGCTGGTTATCCGGGTCAACATATAGTATACTATTTACTGCGGGAAAATATTTCATCTCTGAGAAATCTATACTAAACGTTAAAACGTAACGAGGGGCGAACACGAGCGAGGGTGAGTAGCTAGTATATACATTTAAAGTAAAATTTCATTGAAGATAACAAAATATATTTTTTAGTTAAATATTAAAACTTTATTTAGTGGACGACAAGCCCCACCTGAAATCCTTTAGTACCTAGTACCTATACCTAGTACGGTAAAATAGAACAAAGGCCTTTACTTAAATTGGCGCAAGAACCAGCGTCCGTCAGCTCACAGTCACGGGCCGCGCCGCGACTGACGCCATATTTTTAACATAAATGGATGCTCCGTTAATTAATTTAATTTAATAAAAACGAGTGGTGGCAGTTTTTGCGAGACTTAGTTGAGTTCCTGTAATTTTTAAAAAAAAGGGCATTGCACTGTAACTATTGCGTTTAGGGAATGTATGTATGTCAATGAAAAAAGCTTTTAAGGGTATACGTTGAAAAAATTAATTGCAACTTGTACAAATATTCCTAATACATTAGCATTCGTTCATATTTACCGCTCGTCGTGTTTCTCGAAAATATCGCTTTGAATATTTATTTTGTAGCTAGCGACTCATCCTCGCTCCGCTCGGGTTCGTCCCAACTTACGTTTTAACGTTTAGTATAGATTTCTCAGAGATGAGATATTTTCTCGCAGTAAAAAATATGTTGACCCGGATAACCAGCTATCATCATACCAAATTTCATCAAAATCCCTCCAGTGGATTTTCCTTGATGCGGTAACAGACAGACAGACAGATAAAAATTCTAAAAACTATAGATTCGGTCTCTGTATCGATAATAATATCTATTTCAATAAGATTTTTCTAAAATTATTTAATGTACAGATTCAGCTTAGTTATAATTTTATTATATGTATAGATGTTATATGATGTTCTTCCCGTTTTAATTAATACAAGTTTGTTTTGCTTCAAATTTTAATTACCGAGTTTTATAGAGTAAGAAACTAACAGCTGTCTAGTTATTTGTTAATTAACAATGAATTTCTATATAGATCTTCATAAGCTTCCTTCCAGTATTTTTAGGCAAAATTTCTTATTCTACAATCCATGAAGAACAGAATTTTCTAAGTCACTATATTATAAAACACAACATCCCTGTATCTATTTATGCGTCGTTGCACGCATATCTCGTGAACACTAGTAAGTTAAAGCTTCCATATAATCAAAGTTAAATTAATAATCTAAAAAGCTTAAATATAACTTGATAGTAAATTATTTTAAAGTTTATATTTCAAAATAATATGTGGTAGCTGTTTTTCACAGCTGTCTCTCAGACTATGAGTGATGTATTTCCGCTAAACATACAATGCAAAAGGTCTGTGCGATATATTTTGGCTCATGATATTGCGATATTGCAGCTAGATTTTGTGTTTACGTCCACGCTCGCGCGATTCGAATACAATTAAATAACATCGAAATTCATAGAATTACGTTCATTTCAGAATTTCATATTCCATTTTGCAAAACGAATTTGGCATAGCGGCGTATGCCAAAGATCTGTAGACAGTACAATACGCTTTCTAAACAACATGTTGAATTAGATATCTTTTCCACTAATATGTTTGAATTTAAATGTTGTCTTACTAAATTCCTTCGTCAACTTTATCAGTAATGTGTAAATATGTTGTATTATGATTTCTTTTCTTTTTTTTTGTAACTTTATAAATGACTAGCAACTCACCCTCGCTCCGCTCGGGTTCGTCCCTAGATACGTTTCAACGTTTAGCTCAGAGATGAGATATTTTCCTGTAGTAAAAAGTATCCTATATGTTGACCCGGATAACCAGCTATCATCATACCAAATTTCATCAAAATCTGTCCAGTGGTTTTCGCGTGATGTGGTAACAGACAGACAGACAGACAGACAAAAATTCTAAAAACTATACATTCGGCCTCTGTATCGATAATAATGTCTATTACAATAAGATTTTCCAAAAAATATTTAATGTACAGATTCGGCTTAGTTACAATTTTATTATATGTATAGATTAAAGAATTGTTTCTCTAAATGTACCTACCTAAACTTTTTCTGTTTACTTATTTTTAACTTATAATACATAAATGTGCAAGCTGTGGTCTCCTATAAGTGAAGGAGCACACATATTGTAAGTTTTATTTATTTTTATATTCTTAAACGATGTATTATTGTGTGTATCTTATGTTGGAGATCCTAAACAAAAAAAATATAAAAAAAAAAATAGAAACATCTATTAATCATTATATTTACACACTTTGCTTCCCAAAACAAAATTAATTAATTAATTTGATTTTAATTTTTTTTCGTGGGACCCTATTTTTTTTCTAAAATAAAAGTAGCCTAAGTTAGTCCTATCTGCCAGTGAAAGTCCCGTCAAAATCGGTCCAGCCGTTTCAGAAATTAGCCGGAACAAACAGACAGACAGACAGACAAAAATAGTAAAAAAAAAATTGTTTTGGTATATGTACCGTGTATACATCCATATACATTTAGTAAAAAGCGGTTATTTTAATATTACAAACAGACACTCCAATTTTATTTAACTGTATAGATTAATAAATGATAAATAAATATCGCTCAACATAATTCTCTTGAATATTTATATAATGAACTACCATCTCACCATTGCTCCGCTCGGGATGGTCCCTAGATACGTTTTAACAGTAAGTACAGATATCTCAGAAATGAGATATTTTCCCGCAGTAAAAAGTATCCTATATGTTGATCCGGATAACCAGCTATCGATAATAATTACTATTTCAATAAGATTTTCCAAAAATATTTAGTGTACAGATTCGACTCAGTTGGAATTTTATTAAATGTATAGATAAATATCGTCCTCATTTGTATCTATTGATTTAACAAAAGTAAGTATGCTTTCAACCGCTGCACAGATATCGTTGTTTTTTTAAATATTATCTCTTGTTTAATGTTATTGCATATTTATTGATATAAAAAAAAAATTAGAGTTCCGTACCCTAAGGGTAAAACGGGACCCTATTACTAAGATTTCGCTGTCCGTCCGTCTGTCTGTCTGTCCGTCTGTCATCAGGCTGAATCTCATGAACCGTGATACTTAGACAGTTGAAATTCTCACAAATGATGTATTTCTGTTGCCGCTGTAACAACAAACACTAAAAAACAGAATTAAATAAATATTTAAGGAGGCTCCCATACAACAAACGTGATTTTTTTTGCTAGTTTTTGCTCGATATTGATAACGGCAACAGGGAGACGCTTGAAATATTCACAGTATATTTATTTATGTATTCACTTTAAAATTAATAATTAAATTAAAATAAAACAAATATTTAAGGGGGGCTCCCATACAAGAGACATGATTTTTTTTCGTTTTTATAGATAATGGTACGGAACCCTTCGTGCGCGAGTCCGACTCGCACTAGACCGATTTTTTTATTTAATTTTATTTAGCAATTACACATTTATTAAAAATATTTTTAGCATATAATATAATAAATAGTTTCAAATAGCTGCATTTGTTAGACAAATGACTCTTAGCTATTAGTATTAACGCCCACCTCTCGAGCTACATGTTACATACATATGTAACTAAATTGTATCAACTCAATTGAATCAATCAATCGACAGTTAAAGTCAATGATGTCATTTTATAACCTCATTGGTTAAAGTTGTCAAGTTGAAAATCTATATAAATAATAAAATCCTGAGTCGAATCTGTACATTAAATATTTTTTGGAAAATCATATTGAAATAATCATTGTTATCGATACAGACGCCGAATGTATAGTTTTTAGAATTTTTATTTGTGTGTTTGTCTGGGGACGCATCACGAGAAAACCACCGGACAGATGTTAATTAAATTTAAAGAATTTTCGTGTGATTAGACTTTGTTATAACTAAATACTATCAAAATGGTGTGCTCTTGAAAGATTTCGACAGACTAACCAACTAGCTGCAGGAGATATTATAGCATACAAGTGTGCAATGTGCATACAGACAAACCGTGCACTCTCTATTCCTGACACTCTCTTACTCCGGTGCGACGATAATTCCACATGACTGGTGAGAGATCAAAAGCAGTGCTGACTCTCCTAACAGAAAGACTTAATAACTAAACTTGATCTGACCCGGAACTCAACCCCAGGACCTTCGAATCTGCAGTCATAAATTCTAGCCACTTGACCACTGAGCTTGTTCTTTCCCTAATACTGATTTTATAACTCTAACTAGATTGAGATATATTCTATGTTGTTTAATAATTTTATAATATGCTATTAACTGTTTAATTGAATATTAAAAAAACCGACACAATAACATTTTCATTGAGGCCATTTTAATGAGCCTAAACACGATATCTCTGCAGTATTTTAGTAAAGGCAATGGTAGCCTAGTGGTAACGCGCTCGCTTGGGAAACCGAGTGAAGTGGGTTCAAATCCCGGGTCTCGGATATTTTCAATTGCGAATAATTTCTAACATGATTATCCCTTGCATTACGGTGAAGGAAAACGTCGTTAGGAAACCTGCATGTCTGAGAAAAACTTAGCAAGTTTTCGAAAGACATGTGAAGTCCGCCAATCCGCACTTGGCCAGCGTGGTGGACTATGGCCTGATTCCCCTCGTATTGATGGGAGGCCCGTGCCCAGCAGTGGGACGTTAAAAAGGATTGAATACATTTTAGTATTAGTATCTTGCAAATACTCAACTCTTTACTAGATTGGTTTCCAGGTGACGCTACTGCAAGAGGTCTAAGTTGCCATATCGTGTCATTAAAGTAATAGATTGCAAAGTTTCAAATCGATTAGATCTGTGAAAGTTGATTATATCCTTTTACTGTCTAACCGATTAAAAGGATTTTCTTGATTTATACCTAATAAACACTCTCGATCATTTAAACAAAAAAAAAATCGATTCATCCGTTTAAGTGCTACGATGATACAGACAGATACAGAGACACACGTTAAACTTATAACTATTTTTACGTAGGTGGTTAAAAATATTTTGGACATATTTTATATTAAAGCTTTAAGCCCTACGATGTTGAGCTTAAAATTTTAATTAGAATAACTAATTAATTATATAATTATTCTTTTCAAAAGCTTATTATAAATTTTGCTCCTCCCAGTGAATGTGATGTATTAAATTTAGGTATATTATAATTATTTAGGTATACAAAAACGTAGTGGAAATTTTTTATGGGAATTCATAATCGTAGCGCTATCTGTTGGAGGTGCTTAAAACTACATCAAAGTGAAGTTTGTATGAATATTGTAGAATTTTACAAATTTCGAACGAGTTAGCCCCTTTTTCGATATTATCCAGGTCTAAGAATACGTAGAATCAAATGAACTTGCAATAATTAATATAGTTTTCAGCTATTAATCATTATATATTACGTATTTTCAGTAGAATGCTTCAGTGTGATCTGAAACAGTACCAATATTGGCCCTTATAATAACAGACCCTGTGGCGGATTGGTTAACGCGTCTGACCAACAAGTCAGGAGGAACCAGGTTCGAATCCTGGCAGGGTCGTAAGGCTCTCATTTGCCGTCTTTTGTTTATTTTTACATACATACTACTAATATTTTTTTACTAAAATGTACGTTTAAAAAGTGAATAAAAACCATTTAAATTTAAATTGTTTAAATTTAAAAAAAAATTGGTTTTTGCCGTCTAACTAAACCCGTAAGCTTATCTATACAAATAAATAAAATTGGAGTGTCTGCATGTAATATTAAATTAACCGCTTTTCACTAAATGCATATGGAAGTATACACGGTGCATATACCAAAACAACATTTTTTACAATTTTTGTCTGTCTGTCTGTCTGTTTGTTCCAGCTAATATCTGAAACGGCTGGACCGATTTTGACGGGACTTTCACTGGCAGATAGCTGATGTAATAAGGAGTAACTAAGGTTACTTTTATTTTAGAAAAAAAATATAGGGTCCCACGAAAAAAAAATTAAAATCAAATTAATTAATTAATTTTGTTTTGGGAAGCAACCTAGAAACGAACCCGAACGAAGCGAGGGTGAGTCGCTAGTACATAATATGCACATTGTTAAGTCCTATCGGCTCTGTTTCGTCGGCTTTGACTTAGTGGTTTACGGAGAAGTTTCGTACACGAGACGAGAACATTATCTAGTTATAATTATAGAAATAGTGAATTATCTTAAATACAAAGTTATAAGTTATCAAAATGAGCCATTTCGGAAAGTTATTTGACCCTGCCAGGATTCGGACTTGGAACCTTCTGATCGTAGTCAGACGCGTTATACGTTACGCCACAGAGTCATATGAGATAAATGATGATATATCCGTTCTTGTTCGGAGGTGATTGAAGGATTTACTGAAAACTAGCGATTCACCCTCGCTTCGCTCGGGTTCGTCCCTAGGTACGTTTTAACGGTTAGTATGAAATACGAACCTTTGAATTTCTCGGCTTTTCTGTACTATAATATACATGTATTATACATATAAACCTTCCTCTTGAATCACTCTATCTATTAAAAAAACCACATCAAAATCCGTTGCGTAGTTTTAAAGATCTAAGTATATATAGGGACAGATGGCGAGAAGCGACTTTGTGATACTAGGCGAAAACTAAATTTGCAACCCAGCTTCGATGTGGTTTTACACACTTCTAACAGATAGCGCTACGAGAACTTGTATTTAAGATATTTCACCATTACCTTTTTGTCATGATTTTCCTCTAGATTTAGAAAATTTGCCCGAATTTGACACGAATAAGTTTCACCCACTAGCTTTACGTAACCCCGTAGTTTATACAGTAAGTAGTGATTGCATTTTACCACTACTTTTGAATGAAAATGCTTTCATCCAGGAGAACGAACTGAAGAAAGTTTGTATGAATTGTAGATATGATTTACCTATTTGAATTGTATATATTTACTTCAGACTACAGTGTTAATATCTAGTAAGCTGGTTCTTAATATACCAATGAAAATTTACCGTTTAATTAATTTAAAAAGAAAAATGAGAAATATATTCTATTACGTTTTATGACTTTTATTCATTTTGATTATAACCTCAAAAAAAATCGCCAATACAATAACCTATTCATTGAGGCCTTTTCAATGAACCTAAAAACGATATCTCTGCAGTATTTTAATAAAGACTTGAGTATCTTGGAGATTCCAAGTGACTCTACAGCGTCAGGCCTATGTTATCATATCACCGCAATATCATTAAAGTAACGGGATACTAAGTTTCGAATCGATTAGATCTAAAAAAATTGTTTATATATTTTTATTGTCTAGAAAAGACTGATAGTGTGCACATGGTTTTACAGATTTTCTTGATTTATCGCTAAGAACACTCTTGATCAAGTCACCTTTCAAGCAAAAAAAAAAATTAAAATCGATCCATCCGTTTGGGCGCTACCACAGATACACAGACGCACAGATACATGTCCGAGTATTTGGACAGATACATATGTTAAACGTATAACACCCCTTTCTGTCCGAGGTTAAAAATATAACTCATCTATGTATAACTAAATAGCGCGGTGATAAAACTTTATACATTTTTAAAAGAACGCCACCTAGTATAAGATACTTCAACCTCAAAGTCACTTTATACCTTTGTCACTTTATTGTAAGGCTGGGTAGATGGCACTGATTATTTTAATCTATATATTATTACGTGAAGCAAAAACTTTGTAGCCCTTTTTACGAAAATTGCGCGGACGGAGGAGTGTGAAATTTCCCACACTTATAGTTTATATAGAGAAGGAGTGCAGAATGCTAATATTTTTTTTTAACTATGCATAAAAAATACATTAAATCAATAAAAAAACATTGCACACACTACCATGTATTTGACACACACACGCATATATACTCTTTTGTTTATTGTTAAAGTCTGTGGTCAAATTGAGAATAGATTAATATCTATATTCTATACATATAATAAAATTCTAACTAAGTCGAATCTGTACATTAAATATTTTTTGGAAAATCTTATTAAAATAGACATTATTATCGATGCAGACACCGAATGTATAGTTTTTAGAATTTTTGTCTGTCTGTCTGTCTGTCTGTTACCGCATCACAGAAAAACTACTGAAGGGATTTCGATGAAATTTGGTATGGTGATAGCTGGTTATCCGGGTCAACATATAGGATACTTTATACCGCGGGAAAATATTTCATTTCTGAGAAAAAATACAAAAACTGGTTGGAACAAAATCACGATGATACTATCTGTAAACATTTTAGCAAGGTAACTTACTAAATATGGCAAAAACTATTAAAAATAGCTTATCTTGAAAAAAAAAAAATATCAATAGCGCTATTTTATTCATTAAAAAAGTTATTTTAATGATAATTTAGTTTTGTGTTATTAGAAATTCAACAATAGATGTCACCATGTGTTTTTAAAATACATAGTTTTAATTCCAAAAACAAATTATGTACAAATTAGACTTTTTTATGATTTTATTAGAATTACTACTAAATTAAACGCGACCCCGCCCGTGTTCAAATTATTAATAAACAAACTTTTTGGCTTTATAAATGATTTACATCTATAGATATATTGAAATCGTAACTAAGCCATATCTGTACATTAAATATTTTTTTGGAAAATCTTATTGAAATGCACATTATTATCGATACAGAGGTCGAATCTATAGTTTTTTAAAATTTTCTCTGTCTGTCTGTCAGTGACCGCATCACAGAAAGACCACTGGAGGGATTTTAAAGAAATTTGGTTTGATAATAGCTGGTTATCCGGATCAACATATAGTTATACTCTTTACCGCGAGAAAATATCTCATTTCTGAGAGAAAATACAAAAACTGTTTAAAATAAAACCACGATGATACTATAAACATTTTAGCAAAGTAAGTTACTAAATATGGCAAAAACTATTAAAAAAGCTTATCTTGAAAAAATATATTAATAGAGCTATTTTATTCATTAAAATAACTCCAAAAATATTTGTGTTATTTAGATATTGGACAATAGATGTCGCCATGTGTTTTTAAAATACGTAGATTTAATTTAAAAAAATTGATTGTACAAATATAGAATGTATATATATATATAACGTATGTCTTTGATTTGATTAGAATTACTACTAAATCACCCGCATCCCCGACCGTGTTCAAAATTAATAACATATTAGGAATATTTTGATGGCCGAAACAATTTTCAAATGAAAATATTTGAAAATTTTTATTGTTTAGTAAATAATGTTAACGTTTGTAAATCTTTTAATGTAAAAATTGGACAAATGCAAGTCCAACTCGAGCATTATAAGGCTACGGTTACCAAAATACTGAGTTGTTTTTCTTACTCCTACGTATTTTGCGAAGTTAACACTAAAATAAATACGAATAATACTAATGTTTCCACAACATACTCATTTTATCGACCGTAAAAATAAGTTCGTTTCATATTATTTTTTAACATTTTATAGATAAAACGTTTATGGTTGTTAAACTGACAAAGCGGGTAACCGTCTATATCTTAAAAACTACGAAACGTATATTCTGCAAAACAATTTTCGATAAAAGTATTTTAGAAACTGTTATACCTACCTCAACTTTTTCAGATTTTTTTGACACCATTTCCTGAAAGGTGAAAGGCTTAAAGGACGCTAAAATACTTACGACTTTAATCATATTAGCCGAGCCGAAATAATAAAAAGTATTTGCTTAGAATTTTTTACTTATTTACCTTAATTATGTACTTCTGGAACTCTCACTTTCCTCAACATCTTTTTTTGAAAATCGTTTCGGAAAATATTACTAACTAGCGCTAACCCATCCCTGTTTCGCGACAAATTAACATTAAGGAAAGTTATTATTATGTAATTTAAATAATCAGCTAAATATAAATAAATCAATAGCTGTCTAAATAAATTATTAAAATTTATTCAGTAATTTGAGATTTATCGCCCAAAACTAAACAAACAAACAAAACAGAAGTATAGATGTACTATAAATGTTATTATTAAAACAAAAAGTGCAATATTACTAAATCAAATATGAAATTAACGGAGGGACATTTGTGGCATTGTAAATCAATGCGTAATGAAATTATTATATGTAAGAGTATACTAAGATAGAAAATCTAAGAATTTGGTTTTTGATCATCTGGACGCGGGCGGAGCCGTGGGCAATGCTAGTTGTAATATACGCAAGACAATATATATATATATATATATATATATATATATATATATATATATAACTTAATGAATTATGGTTGAACCGTAGATTTTCAAACACGCGGCGATCACTAGTATAAAGAAACATACAATTAAAAGTGATATGATCATACAAGATTATCTATAATTTTATTTTTTCGATTAATTAAAATTTATTTGTCTGATAATTACCTAGACGAATATCATCCATTTAATATTTATATATAAGGAATATATCTATATTTTTGAAGTATAAAAAATATATTCATGTTTTGATTTATTGAAATGAAATTAAACTTTATTCAAATAGACTTTTTTTTTTCTCTATGGCTTAGAGTTGCGTAAACAGACGCAATACATTCTGCCAGTGTCACGTTTTGTGAGGAAGACACGAATGAGTTTGAGCGGTAATTTTAAAATTTAGCCGCTTTAATGTGAAATTAAAACTATAAATGAATGATCGGTCTACAGGAGTAACCTACAACAATAGAAAATAATTTAAGCAATACAAAAATGGCACAATGATTGAAAATGAAAACATATTATAATTTAATTTTATTATCTACTATAAATTTAACTAATTTTTTAATAAATGGACTAAACACAAGGGCTAATAAACATTTGGTGTTAACTAGGCGGTGAATTTGAGGAAGGATTATGTCATGCAGGGAATATTTCAATTTGGGGCAATTAAAAAGAATATGATCAGTCGAACCCTCATCTAAGCCACATTCACAGATAGAGCTATTTCTAATTTTTAATTTAGCTAGATGTACCGGAGTACACGCATGGCCCAGACGGAGCCTACATATAATTGAGGTGGTTTTACGGTCAGCCCGGCAAAATCGAAAGAACCACGGGGAGACTGGAACTTCCGGTTGGATTGAAGCATAATACTTACCTTTAATTGTTTTAGAAACGTTCCAAAATTTATTCCAGGAAGTGTAAAGACTTTTTTTAGACAAAGAACGCAAGTCGTCGGAGTAATTACAATAATGACTTAAAATACCGCTAACCGTTGCAGATTTGGCGCAGCTATCAGCAATTTCATTGTCAAAAATACCCGAATGACTAGGTTATGATGATCCAAGCCAAGGTTATGAGGATTCCCTGTTCATGGAATCGAAAGAGAGCTTCTCTAATTTTAAATATAATGACAAACCTTGATTTACTGCGGAAAGGGTTTTGCAAGATACTCTGAAGGGAACTTAAAGAATCTGTGAGGATAATGACTTTTGACATTTAATAAAATGGCTTCAAGCAGAGCTATACACTCTCCCGAAATAGCAGAAGCTTCCGGAGGACACTTAAAATTTAGTATAATATTAAATCAAGGGACCCAGCAGGCAGCTCCAACACAAAACTCACGAGTAATTTTGGATGCATCAGTAAATATTTTAATGTGATCAGACCAATCATTATCTAAAATACTCTGAAATTTAACATTGGCCCCAGGGTCACCTTTGCCAATTCCAAGATTCGTTATAATTGAAGGAACAAAAGTAAGCGAATGAAAAGGTACAGAGTACAAGGGGTTAAGGTTAAGTTTAAAAATAGGCGCAGGAAGCTCTGTAAATTTTTGGAAAGTTTTAAGGATACACGGAATTTGTTGATTAGGTTTAATAATTTGCAATAAATGATTAAGGGAATATAGTAATGGATGACATGAGGATTGTAAAACTTTCGAAATAAAGCGATCCGAAAGATATTGCCTGCGAAGATGAAGTGGAGGCTCTACACGCTCAACCTGCATAGCATTTGTTGGCGATGATTTCATGGCACCTAATATTATTCTTAGTGCCTTGTATTGGATTTTGTTTAATTTTTCTAGTGCTGTTTTATTACATGGATCTAACAGAAATATTCCATAATCAAAATGGCTACGAACAATAGCGTTATATAAATTTTTTTGTGAATATTGATGGGAACCCCACCACACCCCTGATAATGCACGTAAAATTTGAATATTCTTTTCACATTTTTTAGAGATATAGTCTATATGAGAAGTACCTAATAATTTAGAGTCTAAAAAAATACCTAAAAATTTTACAGAGTTTACAACAGGAATGTTTTGTTCCTTAAAAAAAATATTAACTTCTGGAATATGTCTCTTCCTAGTATAAACAACTACGCTACTTTTTGGAACTGACAAAAGTAAACCATGTGACTGTAGCCATTCTCCCAGATAATACAAAGCAGAGTTTAATCTAGACACAATCTCAGTCATATTTTTTGAACTATAAAATAAAGCAATATCATCTGCATATTGCAAAATATTACAAAAAACTATCAACAGATTTATCAAGATCATGTGTGTAAAAGCTATACAAAATAGGACTAAGAACCGAACCTTGCGGGAGACCCTTCCAAATTGTTCTAGGGGGAAGAAGTTCCCCTGATGTCTCACTCGAATCGATCTTCCCATAAAAAGATTAAAAATAAGATTTGATAATTTTGGCGGCAAATTTAAATAAAGCATTTTAGATTTCAAGACCGGAAGAAGTACGCAATCATAAGCAGAGCTGACGTCCAAGAATACCCCCACAAAGTATTCTCCTCTTAAAAAACTAAGACGTATTTCTGATATCAGAATACTGAGACTGTCTGTTGTACCCATGCCCTTACGAAAACCAAATTGTGATTTTGATAGGATTACCCTGCTTTCGATAATCCAGTCCAGCCTATTCTTAATAAGATGTTCCATAATTTTGCCCAAAGTTGATGACGAAGCTATAGGACGGTAAGACGAGGGTTCTTTGGGATCTTTGCCAGGTTTTAAAATAGGAATAATAATTTGAGACTTCCAAGATGGGGGGATATTTTTGGACTCGAAAAGTGTATTTATAATGGAAAGGAAGATTTGTTTAGCTGAAGAAAGGAGAAGAGTCACATAGACCATTTAAAGCAGATTGTAATTCAGCAAAAGAGAAAGGAATGTCCATTTTATCATAATGAGATGGAGGGTCAGAAGGGAAACAGTCTGAAGAAGGGACAAAAGGAGGAGCAAGAGTACTACAGAAAGTTTGGAGCCAGGATGACTCATTAGAAGAGATGTTATACAAAAAATCATTAAAGGAGGATCTGAATCTTTTGATGCATTGCCAATCAATTGAAGATGAGGTGCCGGGATGTAAAGATTTACAAAATTGAAGCCAACTAGATTTTTTTTTTTTTAAAAAAAGCCGTTTTGTTTGCGCTGCTATATTTTTATAATTTATAAAATTAGCGCGAGTCATGCATATTTGATAGTTGCGTTCAGCAGATTTACGCTTTTTAATGGCTCTAGTACACTCTTCGTCCCACCAAGGAGGAGACAAAAGTTTTTTAGTACCTGAGCGTTTTATCGGAATATGCGAATTGGCTGCCAAAAGTAAAATTTTAACAAAGGTTTCATAACAATACAAAGAATTTTGAGGATCAACTGTTGGAAAATTAACTCTCTGTAAATCAATAAATGACTGAAACGCGGACCAGTTGGCTCTATTGAGGTAAAATGGAAACGGTGGATTTAGCACTGGGAATGGGGATGATTTCATGCTCAATGACATAAGAATGGGAAAGTGATCGCTGCCATAGGATGAAGCGAGGACCTTCCAGTTCAAACAAGGTGCCAAACTGGGAGAGCATAGGGATAAATCAACAGCACTTTTAGGATTTTGATTCGGATAAACTCGTCTTGTTGGAGATCCATCATTAATGAAGCAAAAGTTGGCCTCATCAATTATGTCCATCAACAATTGAGAAATGAATCACAGTAATAACAACCCCAAGCAGTGTGATGGGTGTTAAAATTACCCATTACAATGATTGGACGAGGTAGGGAAGAGAAAATGAGCTGGAGTTCCGAAGCAAGCGATGGGTGAGGATGAGGAATATAAATAGAAGAAATGATATGTTAGGAAATTTGATAGCCACAACATTAATGTCATGGCTGTGACTGGGAATAGAAATTTGTGAAAACGAATAAGAACGATTAACTAAGATAGCACTACCTGCATACCCATCATTCCTATCATCTCTCAAACAGGAAAACCCTTGAATTCGAAAGCGGCTTCCAGGCTTCAACCAGGTTTCAGAAATGGCAAGAATAGCAGGTTCAAATTTATTAATAAGATGAATTATGTCTGATTTACGAGCAGGAAGGCTTTTGCAATTCCATTACAGGATTTTTATTAGATCCATGATGAGTTGATAGAAGGGGAGAAGATGGATTTATTACAGAGCTTTGGGCAGCGTTGTCCGGTAAAATATTTTTAGAAGAAAAATGATTGTTAATGGCAATTAATAAAGTGCGTAAAAGATGATCAAGAGACGAAGGTTGAGATGTGATGGAATTAATGGCACAGCCATTACCAAGAGATGAAGGGCAGGGAGAAGAGATATTATAGTGAGTCTGTTTATCATATCCCTTAGCTCTAGGAGAAGGTAGGCGTGGAGTCTTTACTATCGTCTTTTTATAGGAGTGAATACCAGCTGAAGGAGAGCTATAATTAACAAGGTTATCGGAGTTGCTAGTAGAAGGATTTGATAAAGAAAACATTTCTTTTGCAACCTCAGCATATGATCTCTTCACAGGAGGATAATGAGTGGCGGCTTCCGCAAAAGAAATATTTTCTTGCGACATGGCAGATTTAATTAATCTTTGTCTTGTCAGCTCAGGACAAATCTTGTCATCCGCAAAATGGTTACCACTGCAATGTACACAAAGAGCGGCTTCTTTACTAACACAACACGATTCTCCTGGGTGAGATTGGGTACACTTTGAGCATCGTGGTTTAGACCGGCATATATTTTTAGTATGACCAAATCAGCAACAGTTCAAGCACATAATAGTTGGTAAGTTATAAGTTACAACATTTAGAGAAGAATAAAACGCGAATATCTTATTTGGAAGCATCTGACCCCTGAACGTTAAAACGACAGATTGAGTAGGAATCCATTTAGGTGATCTCTCTACAAATTGTTTCCGATTCAATCTTCGGGCTTTAAGAATTTCACCGCAGCCACTAGGAAGCTCCAGGTTCCTAGATAATTCTTCCATAGATCAGTCCATTGGAATTCCTCGGGCAAGGCCCATGCGAGAGATGTTAAATGTAGGTATAAAAGCTTTGTATTTATGTAAGGAAAGTAACGGATTATACATAAACTTGTTAGCAGATGTGGCGGATGAAAATTCGACACTAATTTTGTTACGGCCAATACTTTTAACTCTTTCCTTGACTATATCCTGGAATTTATTTTTAAAAAGAAATTCACCGAATTTGATTGCGCGAATAGATAGTCCTGCAGAAGGGTCTGGTTCTTCCGACCAATGTCAGAATCAGAATAAGAATTAATTAATTCGTCGAAAGCGGGGTTCAAAAAAACTGTTTGGATAGAGGCGTTAGCTGTCGAGGGATCAACGATAGTTTTTTTGTTTAAGACAAGATTTTCGTGTTGTATTCCAGGGCGTTTCCTAGAGAAGGAACTGGATGGAATAAATTCTGACTCTGGCATATAAAAAATTTCGCCTGGATCCGGAGGGTCCGGATGTGTTACTTTTTCCATATTCGCCTTGTCACATATAAGAAAATTTTGAAAATACAAATCTAAACCTTAAAACTTACCACAATATCTTCTATATATACACTTAAACTATTTACATTTACTAATATATACAACTAATTATTACTACTATTTTCACAATGACAAAATAATTTAAATCAATCTTTGCTCAAAAATTGTGTGTTAATCACGTCAAACGCGATCTTCAAATAGACTTATTATAAGCACTTTTAAATTGTCAATTTAATGTACATAGGTAAGCGTAGTGTAAGTCAGTCCATGAGGAAGCTACCACCGACTTGGAAAGCAGTTCTGCTGAGAAGTGCCAGAAGAAATTCAACAGTTGCTCTTTTAAATATCGAAGTTACATTTTATTTATTTTATTAACTAACATTATATTATAGATAGTCCACATATAAGTCAATACTTCTTAATTCCCCAAATTTTCCATCAACAACAAACTCTTGAACAGAGTAATATGTAATACGCTTTGGTCAATTAAAAAATATTTTGAATTTTACCTTTAAATTGCTGAAAAAGTATCTGATAAAGGTAAATCTAGAAGAGGTATTATTTTTTTTATTTTTGTATTTATAATGTTTGACGCATATTATGTTATTAATGTACATATTTTGTCGTAGACGATAGATATTAGATATATAGATATGGCTGGTTTAAATTTTATTGGCACTGTTCAGAACTGTTCAGAATTAAGTATTTACAGGCTATTTCATTTACATACATACGTCCACATTCAGTGGGTTCCGACTTTGACGAAGTCGTCGGTGCACCTTTACTGTACTTTTCACTTTTTCGTACTTCTTCTTAGTCTTTAATTAGCTTCGTAATTCAACTGATCTCTCGACACACTGCCGGCCTTTTTATATGCATAAACAAAGAACATTCTAGTATTCGAAAATTCGAAACCTTTCTAGTAATTAAGAATGTTTTGTTCCTTTCTCACTCTTACACACGGAAATTTACAATTAACTGTTCTTGTCTAAATTAAAAGCTTCTAGTAATTTCAATGCCTTTCTCGAATGTTTTATTCCTCTCTTACTCTTGCACTCGGCAATTTGCTTACTGTTCTTGTCTAAATCTTGGAACTTCTAGTAATTACGATGCCTCTCTCGAAATATTTTGAAAAATGTCTTAGGATGCATAAAGCATGCTTCAGACGTTTTTTTAATTATTTTTGGTGTAATGACGTTACACACTCTCCATTACGCGATAGTATAAACAACATTATTAAAAATACAACTTAAAATGTTAATTATTAAATAATTAGCATTCTATAGTTTTTTTTTTCAGGTATAATAATTTATTCGCACTTTCCATTAAGGTATTGCCCTTAATGACCACGCTGGGCCAAATCTTGGTGTTCGGTTCTCATCGGCCTGAAATTTTGACTAACAATTCTGTCGATATGGTTACCCCAAGTCTTCAGTTAGTCGCTTTTATGTCATAGTACCTGTGTGCAACCGGCTTTATTCAGAAAAGATATACCAACTATACATATAAATTTATCAAATTGATTTACTGGGATATTTAACCCATACCAATATTATAAATGTGAAAGTTTGTGAGGATGGATGTTTGTTACTCTTTCACGACAGAATGGCTAAAGGATTCTGGAGGAAATTTGGCACAGAGACAGATTATAGTCTGAAATAGCACATAGGTTATTTTTTATACCGAAAAAATGTATGGTTCCAGTGGAATAAATTTGTTTTTATCTAGTGACGAACCCGAAAAGCAAAGCGAAGATGAGTCGCAAGTATATTGCCATCGGCTACATAAGCCCAAAAACAATTTAATTTTAAGCCCAAAAACAAATTAATATTTATTTTAATAGTCTTTTCAATAGACTATATTATAGTCTTGGCGAAAAAATTACTGAATACCATTTATAAAAATAATAAGGTTTCAGAAATATTGAATTCATAAATATTTTTAAAGGTTTGGTCAGAGTCTAACCAAGCCTTCTTCAAAAATTATCACTGTGTGACTTTGCTGGGGTAAATCACATAAGTGGTCCAAACTTATGTCTAACTATTTACATATTTACACCTTACGCTAATGGCAGTGATATCGGCTAAAGGCTGAATTTTCTCGCATGCTCATATATCTGCATGTGAGCATTTCGATAGCGCGTTTTAATTTCTTTCAGCGCCATCTGTTGAGGGGAAAGATAACAGTTTTATTTATTCACATCTACCGTTTTGAAATAAGGAAATTTACAATAAAAATGAATATTATTATGTAAAACTTTGATACATAATAATTATAAATAAATATGTATTATGTAAAAGTCAAAATTCTATGGAATAGCAATGTAATTCTATGCCAATGTATGGGATAAATTAGCAATAATGAAAATAAACGAAGACTCAACGAAATCTATTTTTAAATACATATTCTCATAGTACGTACCTACGTAAAATTGAAGTTCATCTTGTAGTTTCAGTTTCGTACATCAGGCCTTCATTGCAGAGCCAATAAAAAAATCAGAGAAATTCAACTATTTTTGTTTCGTACCCTTAAAATTCTCATTGTTTGTAATTATGTAATCATCGGCAATATTCATATTAAAAAGAGAGAGTGAGATAAAAGATGGATAAGATCAAAAAGAAGAAGTTTTAATGATACCATCTTAGAAGTAAGAGATTAGATCTAGACTTTATTAAAAGACAGTCTTGAGAAACGTATTTATTCGCTTCAGAGAGCAATCCTAATTTGATAGTATACTTTTGTTTTAAATTCATCGATCGATACTTCAACTTTTAGGATTCGAATATTCTCGAAGACATTAAACGGATTATTTTATGATTTTGGTGCTGTAATAAACGAACTTTCTTATTACTGAATGCACTGACTTTTATTTTTGCAGGGTTACACTAGATTTTTTGACCTAATTTGGGTCCGCGTTCAGACGAACTGGTTACTCTATAGTCTTTATTCCCAGAGATCCTATTGATGCCACATTGACCGGTATAAGAGCTTTATAACAGTTTATATTATCTTTTGGGAAAAATCATCAATAACCAGAATAAACCGTACAGGCGATAGAACTGAAATTTTAAAGTTGCCATCATTGATGGGTCACACCTTATAATGAATACTGAATTTTTACAATTTCTTAGTACGTTCTTGTAATACTGACCAAAGTTTTATACTTTTTGCAAAATTCTCGAACTGTTTTGTAATTAACAACAATAGAATAAAATTTTTCAAATAATATTGATGGACAGCGAAAGTCACGTTTTTATAACAGTGACCATCTTAAAGTTTTTAATTTGAAAATTGGATATTCCCCACCTTATATCCAAAACTAGTGAGCTTTGAATTTTGAAACAAATGCAGATTGTATTGCCTCATTTTTAATTTTTAAGAAAAATAAACGAAAACGTGATCCATTACGTAAGCTCTAAAAATAAAGTTAACAATAATAAGCAAAGAAAATATTTCTACCAATCACTGTAACACTAACTATTTTAACTCTTATGTTTAGAAAATATTTGTAATGAAAATGTAAGCTCATCACCTTTTAGGTATTTAACTAGCAACTCTCCTTCGCTCCGCTCGGGTTTAGCCCTAGGTACGTTTTAACGGTTAGTATAGATTTCTCAGAGATGAGATATTTTCTCGGAGTAAAAAGTATCCTTTATATTGACCCGGATAACCAGCTATCATCATGCCAAATTTCTTCAAATTCTGTCCAGTGGTTTTCTTGTGATGTTTTCGCAGACAGATAGACAGACAGAGACAAAAATTACAAAAACTATATATTCGGCCTTTGTATCGATAACAATGATTTCCAAAAAAGTTTCCAAAAAAATATTTAATGTACAGATTCGACTCAAAATTTTATTATATGTGTAGATAGATGAAAATAAGAATAAATTTGTTAAGTAAAAAATTATAAAGATAAACTAACTTTCTTGTAGGATATTTTTTTACAAATATTTTTGTTACATTAATTTGTTTCAAAAATATTTATTAATTCTTTTGAAAACGCATTATACTAGTACAATATTACTAGAGAAGGAATATTTCTACATTGTAAAATAGAGGGCGCTAAGCGAAATCGAATCATTCAGGCAAGTTTCACTGCCTGAAATATAAATGTATCGGAAAATTTTCAGCCCTAAGATCGCATCGTACCTATGGTAAATATTTAGGTTTTACCTCAAAAGCCGTGCCTTTGTTACTGCTACTTCACTGTGACAAAATTTTTTGTAATGTTCAACCATCTTAAAGGGGATGAAACCTTTGAAAAATATAATGCTAAATTTATAATCATAATACCTATAAACTGCGTTGAATTTTAATATAACTGAAGCTGGTGTAAAAAATATCAGGCAATAATGAATAATCACGATAGATTAATTATCTTACACAAAAAAGAGTTTAAATTCACGAGTAATTTTTGTTTATATATGTTATGTGCTATACTTTATAATTTCTGTCTGATACACAGCTTCTCTGAGCGTCGTGGTTGAATGCGTAAGTAATTCTGCGGCGTCCAATTAAGACAGGGAAGGTTTTGATGGGTTTTAGTGGGGAGTACGGTTTTTTGTAGTCGGTTTCGTCAAGGATTAATGAGATGATAAGACTTGTTGCGTTAAATTCTGACAGGAACTTCAGTAAACACGATCATACTTGCACAGACCATAGATATAGTTTCTGGTGAGAAGCTCTACTTTATTCTGTAGCTCTTGCCATATCCAAATAGTTAATGATTAAAAACGCAAACATAACTTTGGTTTTCAAGGAGAGAATACTAGATACGCTTTAGACAATAGAAAGAGAAGTCTATTCGTCCTATGAATCTCATTGACATGAGGTATCCAAGTTATACGGCAGTTTATAATAAGACCCAAGTTCTTTACTTTATTGCAATAAGGAATTTGGATTCTAGAATATATGATTCCGGGGACTGATTTCCAATATGCAATATTATTTCCATAATACAGTATACTGTATTTTAACCTGTTGTTGTCCGTAATAATTATGGCTTGACACTACAAGAAAATTATATATATATATATATATATATATATATATATATATATATATATACATATATATATATATATATTATAAATATCATGTTATCATAATTAAAATAAAAAAATAAAATAAAATTATAGATATGGATCACGTAATACCAGCTGTGGATTGATACTGTTATATATGTACATATATATAAAACTATAGATATGTTATGTAAATTTGCATTTTATTAAAACTCTTTTTAAATATATTTCCGCTCGCCGCTCTCGCTGAACCGACTGCGTCTAAATATAGTGTAGTGTTTATGCCGCATCGCCACTACACCGATACCTACCTGTCAGTTGTTACAAGAATGCTACTATCAAAGATTAACACTATGAAGAGACCGACCATGGCGTTTTTTCAATTCATCCTATTACTGTGTTCTTCAATATGACTGAGTTGCCTTGGTTTCTTCATTACATAAAGGATCTCTTTTTATTATGTAAAACGTAATATTTTCTATGGGTTTCACTTATTTTTATGGCGCATCAACCCTGGTGTTATCGCTATCGCAACCGGTATACGGGTAGTAGAATCCTACTTTATATTATAAAAATATTGTTAGTGACCATAAAAGCTTAATGATTTAAGTCGAGGGTCCACTTTATGCCTCTTACTCCTAGTAATCGTATAACCTCTAACTTTAGATTTGATTTCAGTCAGGAGTATCCATTTAGTCCATCCATCCATCCATCCCTCCATCTATCCATTTAGTTTGTCTCTCCATCCATCCATCCATCCATTTAGTTTGTCTCTAGTATTTAAAAACTTGGTCTAGAACATTATAAAGATGCCTTCATCTTCCGTTCCGTCTTAAGAAAATTTCACGTTTTTGATGTGAAACATCTAATGCGGCAGGTCAAAATGGTTGTTGACGCGACGACGCGTCGCCACATCGGCGTTGACACGTGTTCTTAATTTAAATAGATAATATTTTTTTCTTTAACAAAAAAAGAAATATTTGTTTTTGATAATGCCATACTTATTTTCTTTAATAAATCATATCTTCATGCATATATTATATATAAAATAGTTTCGATGTTTCACATCTATTCATCTCCAATTTTTTTTTTTTTGTAGAGGAAGTTCCGAAAGAAATATAATTCATCTTGCTGCTGGATGACTAATATTATTTATCCTTAGGCTGAGATTGTGTATAAATTGTATTACATATAGGTACTGTTATATGTAATGTTTTGTTTTCATCTATATAAATTACATTGAATTATATACCGTTGTCCGTTATAAATAAAGTAGGCGTTGCAATAAGGATATTGATACCGAAGTACACATATCATCGATACTATAATTTGTTATACTTATATTATTACTAGCATTGCCCGCTAGTTAATTTATATGTAACCAGAATATGTTATCTTTACGTCTTACAAGACTTCTATATAAACGTAAGAAAAGGCTTCACCGGTGTACTTTTAATTCGGTCCTCTCAGAAAATACCTCTTAGCTAAATTCTTCTATCTAGAAAATCTGTTAAATTTCAGCTTCCTAGAAGAAGTATTTTCCGAGACTTGTTATCTCATTTTAATAAGGACTTTGAATAAGTTCTCGCTGTTTGTCAAAAAATGGGTCGATTCTTGAGTAACCTCAAAAGAAGTGTCGTTCTTCCGACGTGAAATTCATATGCTGCCAGAAAAATTGGAAAAAAACTTATTTAAGGTCCCATATATGTATAGACTACTTTTACCTGCCTTTTTGAGTGTCTGCTACTTTGTACCATGTTCTTCATAAAAAGAATATAAGCCTCACTAAAAAGATACTTAGTAACATCTCTCTTTATCAAATTCAAATATACCAAGGTTATTTTATCTACCAATAAAGTTCTAATAAATTGGTCATGCTAATTTCTATCATAAGCGTATAATTGGTAGGCTCCATACAATTAATGAGAATAAAAACAGAAAAAAGCTCTTATCGAAAATAAAATCTTAACATTATTAGCTAGATTCAATGAAAACTGTGCCAGTAAAACAGAAAATATAAAAACAGAAAAGTGTGCACCCCACCGTCGCGATTGTCATTCATGAATATGTTAGCTTATTTTAAAAATAATAAAAGCACTAACATTAAATTTTTGAGTAAATTCAATGGAGGAAGCTCTGCAATATCTGATCTATGCAAGGCCGGTGCGCGCACGCTTACGCACCCGTTACGAAACTTCGCGCCTCGGATGTGGAGCGAACTAAATATAATGTTTCTCTGGCGCTATTTTTGTACTTAATACTATTAAAAAGGCAAATGTTATCGAAACTTTACTTCACCTCTATAATCACTATAGTTTTCAGTGATTTTATCTTCTGATTTGACAAACAATATATAATTACTGAGATACACTGTACAATATGTATGTATATGATTAAGGATTAATCCATTATTTCTAATAATGATAATATGCTAACTCACGATGTTGAGTAATTATAGATTGGGACTTTACGTCTACATTGTAATCTAAATGGATGTAAGATGATTATTAATACAACTTTATCTTTTTTATTTATCTAAGTATGTTTTATTTTATTAAAAACAGCAAATGGACTCTCTTGTAGAGTTTCTTGATTATCAAAATGTGTGGAATTGGAATAAATTGACTCCTACGTGGAGTTTTATATTGCGATACAATTTTTGTACTTCTCACCGGCTCTTCTCAGTCGATAGTAGCTTTCCAAGCCGGTGGTAGTTCATCAGAAACTATACTGAATCTCTTTATCCATGATTTAAATGGCTTGTAAAAGTCTAATTAAAATATCATGTTTCTCTATGAAATATAATATAGAAAGTTGATATGAATAGTATGAGATCTACTCTATCTCCATTGCACATAGGGGTGCTATTCTTGGCCAATTTCTTTTTCATATTTATATAAATGATTAGACATTTTTTAGGTGTAATGTCTTTAAAATCAACATACGGGTACCAGGTCAGAAAAGTGGACCGTAACGAAATTGGTTGAATTATGTTGCCATGGTAACCATTGTTATTGTCGGAAAAATGATATATATAATATTCTTTACATTGATATTTTCAAAGATTACTAGTTTTGCTAACTTGTTTTCAAATATGCAAAATATATAACTATAACATAACATAACGCAATATTTATAACTATAATCGCCGTTTTCGCTCCTTTCTATGCGTTTCACGTAAAACGTATCCCGACACAGATCTACCAGATTTTTTACTGATTGGATTTTAATGAAACTTTACAATAATATAGTTCATATATCAAAATAATAAATAGGCTTCTTATTATCCCGGAAAAATTTACAGTTCCCGTGGGTTTCTTTTCGCTAGTAAAAAATAAAAATGACAGCCATATTGAATTGAACAAATTCATTTTTAAGTTTTAAAAAAGTATTTTAATTGTAATTTATACAAAAATCACTATGCCATGCCACTTTAAAGATTACAAATAGGCGCCCATACCATAGTAAAGCTGCATATTTTTTTTTATGAAGCAAAGATTTTGTGCCAATGTTACACGTACGCCAGTAAAGCTCCCAGTCTTCATGATTTTTTCCGTCATATTTCAGGCAATTTATATAAAACTACATAAATCACTCCATCTTTTGGTGGAAACCGTATGAAAATCCGTTCGTTAGTTTTAAGTTAAAATGACAGACAGACGCGGCGTGCGACTTTATAAGGATTACTGTGTTTATAATATATAAAACTACAAACGACTGTAAACTCTCTTTCAGTATTTTAGAGTCTAAAAACTAAAATAATTTTAATGGTTTTATTACCTCGATAAAGCAATTATTTTCTATTGACACATAAACCTATCAATGCTCACTACATATTATTCTGTGTGAAACTAACCGTGGGTTCAAGAAGTAGTTAATTATTATCTGTAAGCAATTTGGCAACAAGATGGGTTGAATATTTTTTCTTCATAATACTCCATTCGTAATAGTAGCCAAGAGAAGTCGCATGTAAATTATGAGAACAAGGTGATCTTTATATCTATCTATATTGTACATGTTGAAGCTCATTCAACTCTGCATTGAAATTATTTAGGTTTTTAATATTAAGATGATTTTGTATTAAAACAGAATTTACTTTAAATAAAACTATCTTTTTGGATTTTTCAATTTTAACAAACATGCTCACTCTCCCGTACCTTAGCTGTAAAGCATTCGAAACGTCGGGAGCCAAAAATCAAAATGAATCGGCGAAATAATCCGAAAAGATAATTTTAATCTAAGAAAGTATTATTAGAATTTATTTTGAAATAACAGACACACATTCGATTTCATATATGTATGTATTTGTGATCCTTATCTTACATTTCGTCGGTATTAATCAGACTAGCTTTATTTAGATAGATGTGTGTTACATTTTAATGTACAATTGATAGAAAATTTGGGTGCGGATGAGTGATGCGATAAACAATGAGTCAGAGCGGCTGCTTCGCTTCTCGAACGGAGACCGTCTCGAAAGCTCGAAAGCTCGCCCGAAAATTGTGGAATTTAAACAAGATAGTTAAGAAAAAAATATCAGAAACTACTGAACCAATTAAGATGAAATTTGGTAAGAAGATAGTTTGAGACCCTGGGAAAAATATAGGATAGTTTTCATCCCGAAAATCATCCCTTGAGGAAGTAAAAATGGGGATGAATGTTTGTATGGGGAATCGACCTTGGGACTTTGTCCCAAGGATTGGATTGGATTTGTCCAATGACGAATCGAAACGAGGGTGAGTCGCTAGTAAGTAATATATATATATATATATATATATATATATATATATATATATATATATATATATATATTTATGTCAAATTACGGTTCAATTATTTGAAGAAAACAAGTGTTTAACTGAATTGCAAGATTTATTTATTATTAGATTTATTTTTTAGTAATAGCATAAACTATTTTATAAAAAATCAAAATAAAGCTTAGAACTTATCATAATTAATTGACTTTTCTCAGTCCACAGTTTTTCTGTTCACAAATTGTTACTTCTCTTCTAACTGATTGCATCTCCACAAAATGTATGTACATACTATATATGTTTTTACATATATTTATATGAATATACGTAAAAAATGTGTGTTACCGTAAATAATAAACATAGATATACTCAACCTTGTTGGTTACAAATATACTAACAGCTCTCTGACAGAAAATATGACAAGTGAAGCTGTACAAGAAAAGCAATTTTCAAGTAATCATACTATTATTAGACCGAGTGGAAATCTAGATATAACTGATTTGTACAGTCACAAGATAAACATGTTTACTTCGAGAAAATGATTCACGATCTTAGATTTTTTTTATAATTTTTCACTTTTCGTAATAAATTTTGTTTGAATTAAATAAAAGAATAATTCTTCTTGAAAAATTTTCAGATTTTCATAGAACAAAATTAAAGGTTTTTTTTTTAATTTTATTTTTATGCAAAGGCAAAGACCGCCTTTTCTAGATAAGTATTTGCTTTTAAAACAATAACTAGGTACAGCGATTTTAAGAGCTCCTTTTATTTTGAATGTACGATTAAGGACACAAAGTACGTATTTGTATAAATGATGCGAGTAATGTATACCTAGCATAAGAAAAAAATATATTAATACGAGTATTTATTGTTATATTACTGCGCGACAGCTCTGTCTGCGGTTTTGGGTTCGAGTCCCGCTGGGGGCATTCATTTGTGTGATGGGTACGATTGTTTGTACTCCAGTCATGGGTGTTGTATTTATAATATGTATGTATATATGTGCAGTGTATCAACTATCTGGTACCCATAACACAAATATTGTAGCTTATAATGGAACTAGATGGTGCTGTGTGTTAATGTCCCAACATATTTATTTATTAACTAGAGACTCACCCTCGCTTCGCTTCGGGTTCGTCTCTAGACAAAAATAACTCTATCCCACGGGAACCGTACATTTTTTCGGGATGATATATAGCCTAAAGCCTTCCTAGATAAACGGACTATCCAACACAAAAAGAATTTTTCAATTCCATCCAGTAGTTCCTGAGATTAGCGCGTTCAACCAAACAAACAAACAAACAAACTAACAAACAATCAAACAAACTCTTCAGCTTTATAATATTATAGTATAGATTAATATAACTAGATATACTCATATCATATATGTTGCTTTATTTTTACATATAATAATATTATATAAAATATAAACTGTATCAAACATGAGATTGCAGAATACAAACGATGTAGTCACATTCCAGCGCAGAAATAGTCATCCGTAGGCGTCGGCGCACCTTTACCTACCATGTTTATTTAGAAACTGAAAACGTATCGCGCTGAGTTTCAATATATTGTACTAATGCTAGTCTGTGGTTCGGCTTTTTAATTAATTAAAGATATATTACACTTTTTTAATCTTTTCTAACGTAACTATGAAAATAACTAATATCTATCTATTACGACAAATACTATCACAAAAATTAAGATTTTAAGGCCTCTTTATTTATTTTATTTATATTACACTTTATATTAATATAGGCCCACTTATAAAAGAAGTTTATAACATACTAGCGGCTCATCCTAGCTTCGCTCGGGTTCGTCGCTAGGTGCGTTTTACATAGATATTTAAAATAGTTATTTGGCAGCGTTAGCCATATAAATTTTAATATTTTTTTTTTCAATTTTTCTGATGTTTTAATACTTATTATCCTATTCCGAACTAGGAGAAATTCAAAAAATCAAATATCATAAAAATTGGTCCAGCCGCTCTTGAGTTATAAATGGTGTAACTAACACGACTTTCGAACACGATTTCCAAAAGCCGAAGCGGCACAAATCGTACATAAACTTTATAGTTGATTTTTGTCTCTTCGGCTTTTGGAAATCAGCAGATTATGGACTTGCACATTTTTCAGGACGTAATTAGCCCACCATACCTTAATCTGACGGTTTCAAGTATTTCCTTATCAAAATATTTTTTTTATATTTTGATCGGCAGCCCTAGACGCGCGCCCTTATATAGAGGACTTATATTATGGTGGAGGTACTGTTGAGTACCTAGTGTAGTAGTGCAAGGTATCCCCCCTTATGTTAATCTGCCGCTTTTGAATAAATCCCAAATTCTCCTCTTGGGCTCCCCTACTATATGTATATAGTTTTGTTAATAAAATAAATGTAACATCGATATTTAAAAGAGCAACTGTTGAGTCTCTCGCCGGCTCTTCTCAGCAGAACTGCTTTCCGAGCCGGTGGTAGCTTCCATACGGACTGACTACACTGACGCTCTAAATTAAATTGACGATTCAAAAGTGCTTGTAATAAGTTTAATTGAATAACGTTTATCTCATTTCATTTCATTTTTATGTCCAGCGACGTGCCACATACCACGTAACTTGACATTTATATTGTAAGCAACCATACAACCGTCTATGGAAGGCCTTGTCGGTCTAAATTTTAGAACTTTATAGTGTCTTCTCTAGCAATCCAAAAGGGGATGTAGTATTCCAGTGTCACCAAAACCACCGACCGATATTTGCAAGTATGAATAAAGCATGTCATATTTCCGTTGCTACGAAATTATTAATAACTAGCGACTCACCCTCGCTTTGCTCGGGTTCGTCCCTACGAACGTTTTAATGTTTTTGAGCAAAACCCTAATTCTTTTTCTAAAATAATTTTAGCTTAAGTTACTCCTTATAATATCAGCTATCTCTCAGTGAAAGTCGCGTTAAAATTGATCCAGCCGTTTTGGAGATTAGCCGGAATAAACAGACAGACAGACAAAAATTTTAAATTTTGTGTTTTACTTATAAGTACTGTATATAACTCCATATGCATTTAGTATAAAGCTGTTATTTTGACATAACACACAAACACTATAATTTTATTTATCTGTATAGACTATTTTCTACGTGTGCTTGTTAAGGATTTTTTTTTATTCAGGCTTTTTTATTAATAAGTTCAGGAGAAGGATGGTTAATATTATAATGGAGATATAATCCCACAAAAAAACATAACCTAAAGAAAAATTTTCCCATAATGATTTTGGAACATAATAGACGCGGTACCCGCGCGGTGAATCCATGGAATCCTAAGAACATTGTCTCACCGGTCTCACACGAACTAGAAATTTTGCTTACTTTATCTGAGTCGAATGTTTAATATACCCTATGACTAATAAATAACGACGTAGCTTTTAATAGTGGAGTACTTTCTTTTGGGACGCATATACCTCGCCCACGCTTTACTAAAATATTTTGATTGCTCACGATAGGTACAGTGCCTACGAGCTATGATTGTTTTCCTTAGAAAAACATATTAAATTAGAAACTTACCCTCGCTAATAAGTGTTTTTGCCATACATTTTACAACTTTATACAGCGAATCAACGGATTTATTAAAATTTTTGTAAATATATACTTTTACTGCGGGAAAACATCTCATCTCTGAGAAATCTCTACTAAACGTACTATTTTATTTTATTTTTCATTTTTCACAACGTGTGCACACTTTTAATTCTCTCGACGCCATTTTTCTTTTTCTCCCTCTTTCTTGCTCGCACCATATATCTCTCTCATTCATGCACTATGTTTCATTTAATGCATTCTGTCTTTGCTTTTTTCACACTAAACACAAAATACTGTGTCCATCTAAAGTGAAACAAAAGTAATCAAATTTTTATTATATATGTACATACTATGACTCTAATTACTTTGTATATAGCACTAGCAGCTCAGCCTTGCTTCGCTCGGATTCGTCTCTAGAAAAATAATAACAAATCTATCCCTCGGGAACCGTATATTTTTCCGGAATAAAAAGTATCCTATGTGTTATTCCAGACTGTAATCTATCTCTGTGCCAAACTTCATTCAAATCCGTTCAGCCGTTCTGGCGTGAAAGAGTAACAAACATCCATACATCCATAATCACAAACTTATTTACATATAAACTTAATTCATTAAGTATAAATTGTACACTTTATTATTATCATCACCAACACATTAATTTATCTTATTTCTAATAATTTCTAAGCTTCTTCAGCTTAAAGCTTCAACTTCTAAATAAATCTAGGAATTCTGGTTACTTCGACCATATTATCCTTTCGGAATAGATCAAAAGAATACCGTCAAAGATATCGGCTTAGTCTACACTTTCGCAAACCCATCTTCCATATTTAGGCATCTAATACAGCTAATAATAGCAAAATGAAGAATGCTTTATTCATTTGGAATTACTAATACTGTCATTTTTGCTATATTAAAAACTAGCGACTCACTCTCGCTTGGCTCGGGATCGTCCCTAGGTACATTTTAATGGTAAGCATAGAATAGACTATATATGTATATGCACGTGCATTGATATAGAAAAGTAGGTAAGTACTTTATAAAATAAAAAAATTATATCCCTCACTTGAGAAATGATTGATTCCCCATACAAAATTATACCTCCCTTTTCACTCCCTTAAGGGATGATTTCCGAGATGAAAACTATATCGTTATAAGGTCTCAAACCATCTTCATGCCAAATTTCATCTAAATCGGTTCAGCCGTTTAGTCGTGAAATAGTAACAAACAAATGAAAACGCAATTGTATTATCTTTCCTGAAAAATGTCAAATGAAACTCGGTCGCCCAGAAACTTCTAATAATAAGGTTATCTTGTAAGACATAGAATTAAGAAGAATAGTGATTAGCAACAAAGGCTTTAGCAAAATTAATTTGACTCAAGACTTACTTTTTAACTACTTAATAATAAATTAAACTTTTACAACGAAAACATGAAGCGATGAAATTAATGAGAACATTTACACTGTAAGTGATTTAATGTATAAAGGAAATTTCCAGAAACATTGTTCAATAAAATTGTTTGTTATAATTTCAGACAGTCTATCTATTTAGCCCTTTCTAACGTCCCACTGCTGGGGGTGGGCCTCCCTTCAATACGAGGGGGATCAGGCCATAGTCCACCACGCTGGTCAAGTGCGAATTGACGGACTTCTTGTCTTTTGAAACATGTCTTTCGAAAACTTGCTAGGTTCTCTCAGACATGCAGGTTTCCTCACGATGTTTTCCTTCACCGTAAGGCAAGTGGTAATCATGTTAGAAATGATTCGCACATGAAAATATCAGAGGTGCGAGACCCGAGATTTGAACCCGCTTCACTCGGTTTTCCAAGCGAGCGCGTTACCACTGGGCTACCACTGCTTCTTTCAATTCAATTTCAGACAGTACTTAAACAAAAGTAAAGTATTAATTTGTAAAAGGGTTTTCAAGTCGAATGAGTAGTTTCAGATATCACCCTGTACATCCAAACTATCTTTATCTAATCGAGGAAACTATGTAATTATATATTCAGAAAAAAATACGAGTAAAATAATAATTATAAACTATATTATCAAACATGTGACATATCGATTCATAAAACTCGAACAACTTTGTTTTAAGTAGGTATGTAGGTGGTAATAATTTCGATAAAAGCTTACGTGATATAAAAATGATTTTCCTAATAAATATATATATATACTAGCTACTCAACCTCGCTCCGCTGGGGTTCGTACCTAGTTTTGTTTTAACGTTTAGCTCAGAGATGAGACATTTTCCCGCAGTAAAAAGTATCCTATATGTTGACCCGGGTAACCAGCTATCGTCATACCAAATTACATCAAAATCTATCGAGTGGTTTTTCCGTGATGCGGTAACAGACAGACAGACAGACAGACAAAAATTCTGAAACCTTTAGATTCCGCCTCTGTATCGATAATAATATCTATTTCAATAAGATTTTCCAATAAATGTTTAATGTACAGATTCGGCTTAGTTACAATTTTATTATATTTATATGTAGTATATTTGAGAGAAAATGTTTAAAGTTTATTAAGACTTGAATTCATTTATATATATATATATATATATATATATATATATATATATATATATATATATATATATATATATAAATGAATTCAAGTCTTAATAAACTTTAAACATTTTCTCTCAAATATACTACATATAAATATAATACATTTTCAAATAGCTAAGATTATGATGTTAGCACCTGCGCGGGCGCATCCAGCCTGTCCGGAATGATGACTCTGCACCAGTTATCGCTTCTCGATTTAGTTCCAGGTAGGTTTAATAAAGCCCGGCGTTCCGGCGTTACCAACGAAAATAAAATAAGACGAACATCACGCTTAGTACTATTTGATGAACTCTTTTAGATTAAAATCGACTAACGGCACAAATTTGCTGATGGAAATATTAAATATATTTTAAAAAAATTAATAAATCCGTATTAATATTATAAATGTGAAAGTTTGTAAGTATGGATGCTTGTTACTCTTTCACGCCAGAACGGCTGATCTTATCTGGATGAAAGGAGAATGGGCAATTTTGTATGGGATCCGTCCCCAGAGTGTATCAAGTTGTGACATATGTCATTTTGAAGATCAAAAGAATAGCTTCAATTTATTGTATGACACCAACACTGAGACTCGTGCGGGGAAAGAACTATGAATCATTTAATTTTATTAAATTTGAAAGTAGAACAGTATAATTCAGATTGTACAATATTTTCATACACATTATTTTATATAGCATACCATGCCGTCTGGGTTTATACACTTTCGCACATATTACGACTTTTGCAGCCCTGTACAGGATAGCTGAATGTATAAATGGGGAAGAATGGAGTAGGTTACGATGGGACATTGTAGGGTTATTGGAAGTTCGAAGAGAGGGGGACAACTCGATAACGCTCGAATCTGGTAACCTATTCTATTTCCGGGTGACCAACAGTCCCAATGTGGTGTCAGGTTTATCGTTCACAAGTCTCTTGTGAACAGCACGGTGACTATGTAAAGCTTGAACGACTCCAACTGACTTCGACTGATGAAGTCCACGTTCCTACCAGTACCACACCAAATCCAAAACCCCGTAAGTTTTCAGCTGGAATTCCAAAACTGCTTTGATTGCAACAGCGATGTGGCTACCTTTAACGATGGGTTTCTGAAAGCTGTCCAATCAGTTGGGTCAAAATACCAAAACACACTCTAAAAATAGACCCAAAAAGATCTCTGATCCTACTTTAGAGTTAATGGCAGAAAAAAGAGAGATGATCTCAGAGTCATCCAAAGGTGTAACGCTCCAAAGGTTTTCGAGGCTTTTTGATCTATTTATTGGGAAAAGCCGAAGTAAAGTTCAAAATCGACGACAGTGGGATTGTATCTTCTACTTATGAGTTTATTTATGGGAGAGATCGAAAGATTTTATGGACATCTACTTATATCAACGTGACAACCCAGCAGTCTGGACAATGATTAAAAACCAGGATAACCCGACATTATACCGAAGAAATCCCGGACGTCACTAAAACAGATTAAGAATAACAAAGCACCGGATGCAGGTGGAATTACAGCTGAATTTGTGGAAGGTGTTACTTAATTCCATCATACACGAAGGAAAACCCCACAATTATGAAGCAGAAGCGTAGTTGTACTGTTATGTAAGAGGGTGATAATGCCTTGTTAAATAATTTTAGACTAGATGAATCTAAAAAAGTTTCGCTTCTGATTCATGTTTACAAGTTGTTGCGGGAATTCGTGTTACGAACCGTTTCGAATGCAAGTTCAACGAGTTCTAGCCTCCCGAACAAGCTGGTTTTCGTAAAGGCTTTTAGTACCGTTAGACCACATTCATATACTGCAGCAGGTTATACAGAAGACTGAGGAGTATATGTTGCCTCTTCTCTTACCGCTTATGACTACGAAAAAACCTTTGATTCGATCAAGACCTGGGCTGTGCTGCAGTTATTCCAGCGGCGTCAAGCAGATCCGTCTGACTTTAGGGCCGGGGGACTCAAGACCCATCCAATTGCAGCGAGAAGTACAACAGGGCACTGTCATTTCAGCGAAACTGTTTACCGCTGCATTGGAAGACGTTTTGAAGGTTCTGTACTAGAACGAACTGGGCATCAATCCCTCAATGTGGGCAGGAATTCCTCAACGTGGCCCGATGACTTGGTCAAAAACGCTGGAGCCTACTGGATGCGTATGGCACAAGACCAGCATTCGTGGAAATCTTTAGGGGAGACTTATATCAGCAGTGGATATGTTTTGGATAGAACGATGTTATAAATTAGCCACAGTGAAAGTAAAAAAATCAAGTCCTTTGAGTGTTTTGTCAATTTCTGTAAATAAAAGGAATGTATGAAAAAGTGTGAATAACCTAAAAGTAATCTTGTCTTCATTAAAAAATAAAATAATTCATAGTTCTTCCATGCAACTGTCTCATTTTTGATGACATACAATAAAATAAAGCTATTATTATGACCTTTAAAGTGGTGTACATTCGTTATACTGTTTTACACTTTCACGGGTTTGATAAAATTAAATGATTCATAGTTCTTTCCCGGCATGAGTCTCAGTGTTGGTGTTATACAATAAATTGAAGCTATTCTTCTGATCTTCAAAATGACATATATCTCAACTTGATACACTCTGGCATCCTTTGGCACAGAGATAGATTATAGTCTGAAATAACACATAGGCTACTTTTTATCCCGGAAAAATGTACGGTTCCTGTGGGACAGGTTTGTTTTTGTCTACGTAGAGGCGAACCCGAGTGAAGCAAGGGTGAGCCGCTAGTAGTATATAACTTACTTATATTTAAACTCAAAGTTTACTGTAAGATTAAATTGACCTAAATGTCGCTGTTATTTGACGAGATTATACAACACCATATATTTTCTTTTAAATTAAGTTCATGTTATGGATATTTTGTTATTTAAATTCACTCTAAAAACGTGTCTCTCGACTGTTCTGCCGCCTAGAGATACAAATGTAACACATTCTCTATGGTAGTCAAAGATACGTACGTTGTATATTTGTTTTAAACCAAACAATGGAAAGATTGATTGTAATTTTGGCGGTAACATTAAGGTGACCCCAAACTAAAAATAAAATGTGCTAAAAATTGGTTATTAGTGCCAGCTTCTATTGAGCATCAGTAAATAACTTCTTATTCTTTCTTCTTTAGAGCTACATCTCGATCATGATGATTTTATGAAAGCACGTAGGGTTTCCCGAAAGGTGCTGAAAGAGCAGAAGGAGCGTTTTTGTGAAATTCTTCCACAAAATGACTTTGTTACATCCCTGTCATAAATTTTAAATCGCAAAAATATCACAATTTTGATACATAAACATAATTATTATTGTAATTTGAGTTCAAAATATAAAAAATAAACACATGCTATGGGATAAATCTATACATATTATAAAATTGTAACTAAGCCGAATCTGTATATTAAATATTTTATGGAAAATCTTATTGAAATAGACTTTATTATCGATACAGAAGCCATATCTATAGTTTTTAGAATTTTTGTCTGTCTGTCTGTCTGTCTGTCTGTCTGTCTGTTACCGCATCACGGGAAAACCACTGGACAGATTTTGATAAAATTTGGTATGATCATAGCTGGTTATCCGGGTCAACATATAGGATACTTTTTACTGCGGCAAAATATCTCATCTCTGAGCTAAACGTAAGAACGTAACTAGGGACGAACCCGAGCGGAGCGAGGGTGAGTTGCTAGTATTAAATATAATATAACTAAATATGTTGGGACCAGCGTTGCCAATACTAATTTATCAAATTCCCCGAAAATCTAACTCAAATTCCCCAATTTGGGGACGAAAATATACTGATTCCCCACAAATGGCCCTCAGAATTATAAAACAAAAAAGTTTCAAGTATTTAAATAATATTTATTTTTTACTTTATATTTTTAAATAATTTTAAATGAAACTATCTTTTCTGATTTTCCTTTATGTTAGAAATATAATAATTAAATAAAATTAATATAGTCCAATCGGAATCCGATTTGGAAACAAACTAATTAAAACTTGATGTTTTGTTTTTAAAAAGTTAGCAGCTATATAAGGAACAGAAATTCGTAAAATCTGATAATACCTTAAAACCTAATTTTTCAGAAAAAAAATTATAAATATAATTTCAAAATCATTATTAGGAGTTTAAATTAGGACGACTTGCTAGTTTTAACACTTAGTATAATTTAAATTAAGAGCTAAATTGGTTCAGACGTGGAAACTATGTCCGATTTTTGTTAGTAATTTAAGGCTTAATTGTTCGGACCCGGTCAGACTATCGATATTCACAATCCCCGCACTTTCCGCGCATAATGCCAATCCCCAACAAATCCCCAATCGACTTGAGATTCCCCGCAGTTTGGGGAATTCCCCACAAATTGGCAACGCTGGTTGGGACATTAACACACAGCACCACCTAGTTATATAGTAGGCTACGAGGCTTGTGTTATGAATACCAGATAGTTGATACACTACACATATATAACCTTAAATACATGTATATAATAAATATAAACACCCATGATTAGAGTACAAACATTCGTGCTCATCACACAAATAAATGCCCCCAGCGGGATTCGAACCCGCGACCGCTGGCACCGCAAGTAGGGTCACTACACACTGAACCAAACGTGTCGTCTAATATTTGAAGCGTTATTCATCTTCGTGGTACTTTCTAGTAACGATAACAATAATGTCTTAGAGTTCCAAAATACTCGTCAGAATCACAGCGCGGCCCTCCTCGCCTGCGCAGTCGATAAAATTTATTTTAGTCCTTATGCCCGATACAGTCATAAAGGAGTCACCGCGGCGCTCGCTGCCAACTATCCCAGATATTTACGTGCCGTAAAAACTCAAATGCACTAATTTTTAAAAAAACCGACTTCCAGGCACTGAAAAGTATAAAATCATTAAACGGGGGTTTTCGTTTGGAATAGATACCTAATCAGATATTTTCGAAGTCGGTGTGCTTTGATTTGTATTGGCTGGCACCGACTTTGAAATAATCCGCGAACATATTTATATATATACGGTCAAATTAAGAACCTCCTCCTTTTTGGAAGTCGGTTGAAAATATGTAATAGCATCACGGCGGTTGAGTTTTTGGGAATGCTCGTTTTGGTCACAAGTTTAGCTCTCGTTTGATAATATTTCACTTTGAACTTATAAATTCAGGCGCCTTTACGAAAATCACTTTTGAACACGATGATTCCCTTCGCCTGCATGTTTGCGAGAACTTAACTGGTTTTCAAAAAACATGTGAGGTCTGTTAATCCGCATCACTTTAGAGAGGTCGACTATACCCTGATCTAGGCCATTGAAAGGTGGCCCCTGCTCAGTAGTGGGATGGTAAAGCATTGAATTATAATAATTATTTATTATAGTATTATCTACTTAATTATTTTCATCCAGATTAAAATTTAAGATGGAATTACCTCATTTAAATTTTATGATATTGAGGTTAGCAGGTTGATGCTTATTATCTATCTTCTAAGGCAAAAGTGACTGACTGATGTATCAACTCACAGGCCAAACTCTTAAGGCTAGAAAATTGAAATTTCGTACTCATATTCCTCATATGACGAAGGCATCCACTAAGGAAGGATTTTTCAAAATTCAACCCCCAAGGGGGTGAAATAGGGGATAAAAGTTTGTATGAAACTTTTTATTCCTTGGACATATTTGCATGAAATTTCGTATAAATTGAGTACTGCAAAAGTAATGTTACGTTTTTCAGCGTTTTTCAAAATTCACCCCCTAAGAGGGTAAAATAGAAGATGAAAGTTTTAAATAAACGCACAAGCCAAACCCTTAGGGCTAGAAACTTATAATTTCGCACACGTATTCCTCTTATGACATAGGCGTCCACTAAGGGAGGATTTTTCAAAATTCAAATCCGAAGGGGGGTGAAATAGGGGATAAAAGTTTGTATGTAATTTTTGTTCCTTGGATATATGTGCATTAAATTTCTTATTTTTCGTAGTTTGATCGCGAGCGAAACCGCCGGTACTACTAGTCAAAAATATTGCTTGGGATCATCACATAAGGTAGGCGGTTTACAAATAGATAGGCTCTTCGCACCGATGAAGCTGCTGTTCGTCATCAGGCTGGCATATAGCCTATCTCTCCCTACGATCATCCGTCTTAACAATGGTTATCTTTTAATCGGTCACTAGAGTGTTGTCAGATAAACGGCAGGATGTGAGGCGAGTAGATTGAGTTTGAGTCCAGCTTGTGTTAAACTTGAAGAGATCTACATTTATATACATCTACATCTACACAGTAGATGAATCTAGGCTATTGGTTTACCTACTGATTGATTATATAGATTTTTTCACCAACAACCAGAAGTTACTAAACAGCTTTGGTTTCCATCCACTTCAAACACAACCAAAACAAGTTTTATTAAAAATTATTGTCTTTGGTATTTCACTGTCTTTCCTCTATAAGCTTCTAAATCAAAAAGAGCCATGTTATAAAACTGATTTTACATATTCATCAATAGTCAGTAAAAACATTAATTTGACACCTAACTGTATATTATAGTATTTACTATCCACTAGCGACTCACCCTCGCTTCGCTCAGGTTCGTCCCTAGGTACGTTTTAACGGTTACTATGGAAAAGATAGATAGACCTGAGAAATGATTGATTAGCAATACAAACTTTCATCTCCCTTTTTACTCCCTTAAAGCATGATTTCCTGGATAAAAACTATCCTATGTCCTTCCCAGGTTCACAAACTATTTCCAAACTAAATCTCATCCAAATCGGTTTTTTCTTTATAATATTAGAATAGATAAAAATATATACGAAGCGAAAGAGGCTCAAATCATAACAGAATCCACGAGTGTTTCATTCAAAACCATTTACTGAGACATGTTACAAAGAAATGAAATAATTCATAATTGTAATAACTATTGTAATAACAGTAGTTACATAGGCAAGTATTGACGCGCTCCCACGGGCAAATAAAAGTTAATGGCTCGTAATATATGTGTACGTTACTTTAAAGAAATATCATATAATGCAAATTGCACTATATATGAATATATTAATATATACTATTGTTGTTTTTAGGGTTCCGTACCTCAAAACGTAAAAAAGGAACCCTTATAAGATCACTCTCTTGTCCATCTGTCCGTCTGTCTGTCCGTGTGTCACCGGGTGAACCTAGTAAGTTGAAATTTATACCAGGTCTATATTAGGTGTACAAAAATCAAGATCCTGAGTCAACGCGATAAAAAGATATGGGCAAATTTAATTTTCGCGAAAACTTGTTAGTACCAAAATCCATCTTAATTTCCAACTTTTTATTTTTTGGAATTTTCCCTGTACCTACTTGAGCTGTAAGACCTTGCTTTTAACCATAATTAACAATTCTAGGTCAACCAGAAGTACCCTATAGATTTTGGGTCGAAAACTTATATGGTAGTTATATTATTCCCATGGACTTAGAATTACGAAATTTAGCGAAAAGCAAGGTCTTACTGCACAAGTAAAGGAAAAATTCTAAAAAATAAAAAAAGTTGAAAATTAAAGTTAAACAGATGTCCTACAAATTTGTACGGAACTCTCGGTGGGCGAGTCCGACTAGCACTTGTCCGGTTTTTTTTTTATTTTATAAATAAATCAATGATTTCTTGCATCACACTCACTCACAGATAGACTTCATATTCAAACATAAATATTTATTTACTGATAGAAAACATAGAGGTACTATTTATTGTTATAATATATTTTTTCAAAGTTTCTTGCTTCGGGCGACTCCTTAGGTTTGATACATGTTTTATAATTTGGAAAATATAACAAGCCTGTCTGTATACTATATGAAAAAGCTAATGTTACAAAATTTGAATTAAAAACTTAAAATAAATGGTACAATTGGTAGATGACACTGCCATAGCTCGATATAATCCGAGCTTCCATGAGTCATGGATACGGAAAGCGCTCGGCCCACTTCACTCGCACAGATATAACCGAATATTTTCCCACCTGCGGGAAATCGGGACGAGGTTATACGAGATCGAAAATGTTTATTTTCTTGAAATAAGTAAATAGGATCCGTGACCAAGTATAGGTATGCTATATAGATTACAAGTCTCATATTTTAAGTAAACTTCAGGAAGCTATGCTTAAGAAATGCTTGTTTTTATCTCAACTAGTGGTTGACCGCGACTTTGCCCGCGTAATTAGCTATTTATAATTAATTGCTCGCTCCTAAAAGTAACAGTGGATAGTCTATAAACTTCATCGATAAACAAGCTATAAAGTTCTAGAGCACAAGCTCTTCAGCTTTATATGTAAGTTTCCAACTTTTAACATCTTACTACCACTTTGGAAGTTAATTTTTCAAGAATCTTTTTAAATAAAACTATCTTTTCGGATTATTTCGCGGATTTATTTTAATTTTTGGTTCCCGACGTTTCGAATGCCTTACAGCATGGTTAATATTCGTGTAAATCTAAGAAAATATTATTTTCAAAAATCCTTTCTCAGTGGATCTACTTCCTATGAGAAATCTCCAGCCAAAGTTTTTAGCATTTATACTTTCAGGGAAGTCGTGATTAAACAATCTCGCAAAGTATTTTGTAGTATATTCAGCGATATTTATAATGTAAATAAGTTAATTAAATAAATTGAGTCCATCTACAATGTAAGAATAGTTGAGTGTGTAGCCGATAGATATTAGTCTTCAATAAGCAGAGCATCATAACTAGGCTTCAAATGTCCTGCCGCGTATACCGCCTTCCTTATGTATTTTAGAGATATTCTATATTTGTTTGTTCTGTAGTATTATTAGCATAGCATGTGCGTGAGTGTAATCCCACTATGACTAACAATATAATATGTATTTATATATCTGCGTAACATTTAGGCTACCTTGGACCTGCAATTGCTTCATATTCCTCTCTGCAAAATGTTATTAAAAATTTAATTACCAGATTAACAAAAGGTTTTCCTTCAAATATACATAACATTTGAGATGCACATAAAACAATTCACACGCTCACAGACTTATTTTTATTTTTGCCTTCAGCATTTTTTGACGTCCCATTGCGGACACGGGCCTCCCTTCAATACGAGAGGGATCAGGATCACATGTCTTTCGATTTGCTAAGTTCTCTCAGATACGCAGAGTATACATGCGCTCATCTTGTCGAAATGGAGGGGCTCATTAGCATCCAGCAACCCAGCCGGGCGCGAAATCAAGAAATGCACTGGACGGTCCACCTCGGTGGGCGGTGAGCCATGTGGAGCTCCTGGTGCTTCTCTGTCGATAGAGTGGACAGTTGAAGCAACCCCATAGCTGATGTGGTCTGCTTCGGCAGACCTACCATAGGGTCAACGTGGTTGAGTGTATAAGTGATCCTGCGACGCCACATTAAGACGGGGAAGTTTTTGTTGGATTTTAGTGGGTAGTACTGGCCTATCTTGCCGGTAAGTCCCACGTAACCATCTGTATGTATGCAGGTGGTATGTGTGAATCATTTTCCAAACATTAAAAAAAAAACGGTAATCACGTCGAAAAACTTTCTTATATTTACGAGGTTAAAAAATATAAGTTTCTACTCTGACTTGTAGGCGAGGACGTAAATAATTATAATTTGGGGAAATGAGTCAGCAGTAGCAAGCACTTAGCGTGCATCCTGAGCTTTCTCACTGAATTCGCAAATGATAAAATTTTAAATAAGATTACAATTTTATTATGATAGGTATAAAAGTATAAGAAAATGGCAATCTTATTATGTTTATGTATTTAATATAAAATTTACAGAAAGGTATTTAATCTTATAGCGAAATCTTAAAGAGTGCAATTTCTGTAAAATTATCCTGAAATATTTCCAATACTCAGTCAGACGTGACGCAAATTCACAGACATATAAACTATTAATGTTAATAGAGGTTTTTTGTTTAATATCAAATAGGACCTTAAATATAATAAGAAGGCAATTCTTGATTCTCAACGAGGATAAAGTTTAATGATTAATTAAAGAATCTAAGAATCAACAAAATATCTGTAGAAAGCATTCGAGTGTTAGCTCCACGCAACATCTAATCATGTTTTCTATTCTTACGAATATATCATAGCGGTCACTATCAAATCAATCAGCTATATTTAGACTTATTTGATGTTTGTAAACATGCACCTAGTCGCTGAGTGGCTTGGGGTCGATTTAAAGAATAGAGGAAGTTCATTGTGAAGTTCAGTGGAAGCCGAGCATGCAGCGGCCAGAAACGACGACCTCACTGTAGCATCTGCCAAGAAGCGCCCGCTGGTAATGCCTCCGTCGAGCCTCGGGTTCCAGGGCGGTTCCAGCGCGGCGCCTGCCAGGCGCTCTACTCAAAGGGATTTGCCAAATTTTTGGGCAAAACAAAGAAAAGTGAACCGCGACACCGGCGTTAAGGCGGGCGTGTCTATAAAAGGCCGAGAGGGGGGTGCGCGGGGGTGGTAACACGATCCGCGAGCTCCAGCCGGCCGGCCGCCCTGGAGCGCGGGCGAGGGCGGAAGAGGGCGGGCGGGCGGGGGCGCGGGCGGCGCGGAGAAGTGGCCGTGCGCCTGCGACGCCCGCTGCCGCTCTCACTAGTCGAACGGTGCCCGACCGGTAACGTAGCGCCGACTGCCGACCGAGAGACGACCAGCGACAATGTCCGCCGTGGCGAAAACTTCCAAGTACACCTACCGCAGCAGCGGCGGTGGCACCACCGACGTCAACATCGAGTACAGCGCCGACCTGAGTGCTCTCTCCAGGCTGGAGGTACCGGCCGTGAGAATAGTGCAGTGCTTGTGAAGTGTTTTCGGACATGATAGAATATGTTGTATTTTTCAGGACAAGATTCGTCTCCTCCAAGATGATCTGGAATCCGAAAGGGAGCTACGTCAGAGGGTAAGCCTTCAAAGCGCGAAATGTGATATGTGCTCGCGCCGCGGCCATAGCGGGCGCGCCGGCGTGTGGGCGGGCGGCGCGGGGCTCGCGAGCACACCTCTATTAATACCGCCGCCCTGTTACATTCACATTATGCCCTTTCTTATATATTTTTCATTAAATTTAAAGTAAAAATTAATGAGACTAATTTTATATATTTTGATTTATATTTTAACAGTTTCATACTTTCTTTAACCTTATTTATTGCTTCATTAAGTTTTCAATTTAACCCTTAATTTTTAATAAGGACATGATCTCATAATTTAATCGGTAAAATAAAGTAATATTAAATTTACTGGCCGTGAATTAATTTCATAATATTTTAAATAAATATATAATACAATTTATAAAAAAGAATCACTAGATTTTTTCGAAAAGATTAATATTTTATCGATTGTAAAAACAGAACATGACCAATTAATATGTAAGCTTCACTCTCAACCAATAAAATCCTAAGGTATCGTTAAATAACGATTATCTTCTTCATCGATGCATAGACATCTGATCGAGGTCGTCTTCTCATCATCGAGATTCGCATATTCTATTTTAATCTATCGGACGGTGCGTGCGCGCCGCGTCCGCGCCCGCCCGCCGCGGCGCTCTCAAGCAGACAACCAAGAGATATATTTAGCCGCGTAGCACATATTCTTTGAAACCTCAACTTCTCGTTCTCCGGTCTCACTTTTGAAACTGGGCCAAATGATGTTCGTTCCTGCTGAGAATGCCACAATATTGAAATATAATAATAGACTGTGGTAAAGTGGCGAAAATATCCGACTTAGTCACTGTCCCGAGATGCGGACTGCTAATTATAGACGCACACAATACTGAAATATGCGAAGGACGAATTATTGAACATCGGCGCTATTGCGCAACTGTTATGTAAAAGCTTACATTACTAATTAACGTTATCATTAACTAAATAACACGAATTTTTACTCAATTAACGGAGGTAGTATACAACCATTACACCTTATCCTATACGTTATGTTAGCGATATTCGTTAACCCACATTAATATGTAGATACAATGAATCACTGCATCATTATTAACAATTTCATTAATAACTTAAAGTAATTATCACAAAATGAGAGATAATCTCATGTAATCTGTATTTCAGATCGAAAGGGAGAAAGCAGATTTGAGCGTGCAAGTGATCCAGCTCTCGGAGAGGCTGGAGGAGGCTGAAGGCGGAGCTGAAAGTCAGGTAAACGAATCAAACTTACATACGTAAAGTAGACTTCATAATAACTGTCTGTGTCTTGAAATATTATTCGTAATGAATACGAATTAATACACCAAAATTATGCTACAGTTGCTGTAAAATATAAAATATTATTGAGCATAAACATATTATTTATATAAATTAAAAACAACAATACGTGGAGGAGTTATAGAAATTATATTCAAACTGAAAATTCCAATAGTTCTAAATTTTCTACCTTTAAAATATTAATACAGACTACGAATATCAAATAAATACTCGTAACTTAAAAGTTATTTGACACAAAAGTAACAATTTTAGTTTAGTAGTTAAGAAAATCATATAGGTCATATATAATTGGTGTTTATATTTTAAGAAAATGTTGCTTTTGCGAAAATATACATTATTTTTATTTTATTATTATTGCGAAATGTTATGCTATGCGATATTTCACATTTATCTATGTATGTTTGCATTTCAGACTTGTCATATCAACAATATCTATAGTAGATAACAACGAAATAACGTTTTTATATATAATACAAAAAATCAAATTATACTTCATTTACGAAAAAGTTGATCCCATATATTTTTATTTATACTATAAATAATCAAAGTCAAATATGTTCCCTATTAAATAATTTTGGGGGCACGATTTGAATAGATTTAATTTTTTTCAGTTCGAGATCAACAGAAAACGTGATACCGAGCTGACTAAGCTCCGTAAGCTTCTTGAAGATGTTCACCTGGAGTCAGAGGAGACCGCTCACCTGCTCAAGAGGAAGCACCAGGAGATCGTGGTCGACTTCCAGGAACAGATCGACAAACTCACCCACAGTAAATCCAGGTGAGACATACAAATTAACATTACATTGTGCTCATTATTTATGAACAGTTTGATTCTAAATATTTAGTGATAAGTGCTGCGCGCAATTTGCGAAATATGCTGTGCGTCAAAAATGTCCATCATTTTACATTTATTTTTTGTTTTTGCACCAATATAATCATAATGTAAGCTATATTTTTGAATGCACAAACATTTTCTTTGTCTTCAGAGTTGAGAAGGAGAAAGCCAAATTCCAAGCTGAAGTGTACGAGCTGTTGGCCCAAGTGGAGAACGTGACCAAGGAAAAAATTACAATTTCCAAGACTTGCGAGAAACTCGAAATCACTATTAGTGAACTTCATGTCAAGATAGAAGAGCTGAACCGCACCATCGTCGACATCACGTCGCACAAGCAGCGCCTGTCTCAGGAGAACGTTGAACTCATCAAGGAAGTTCAAGACCTTAAGGTACACGTAATATGATTAAATAGATTTATAAAAACTTTCATCTCAGAACTGCTACAAAAGATGAAGTTATTAATGTTGACTATTACGATTTCAGGTGAACATTGAGAACGTTGTGTACCTTAGAAGTCAGCTGGCCAGCCAGCTCGAGGACGCGCGTCGTAAGATCGAGGATGACGAGAGGAGGCGCTCTGTACTTGAGGCCAACCTCCACCAGGTAAGATATGTTAATATATAATAATTAAATAAATAATAACATTAGTTAAATAAATATTAACATTTGATCTTTGCATTATAAAGTATTGTTACGTCACCAAGAAAGTATTAAGTATTGTTAAATTAATAATCATAATATTTTTATTTTTAATAGGTTGAAATCGACTTGGAATCCGTCCGCGTGCAACTGGAAGAGGAATCTGAAGCTCGTCTGGACCTTGAACGCCAGTTGGTTAAGTCTAATGGTGAAGTTCAACACTGGCGATCTAAGTATGAGGCAGAAGCCTCAGCCAGGGCTGAAGAAATCGAGGAGATTCGTCGCAAGTACTCTGCTCGCATCCAGGAGCAAGAGGAACAAATCGAAACTCTCATCGTTAAGATCAACAACGTTGAAAAGCAGAAGTCACGCCTGCAGAGCGAGGTTAGAATTAACTCTATATAAACAATACAAAGCAATTATTATATATACACTATACTTGTGCAGTAAAATTATCACTTATAATAATAATTTTAGGTTGAAGTTCTCATCATCGACTTGGAGAAGGCCAATGGAACAGCTCGCGAGCTCCAGAAGAGGACTGAACAACTTGAACGCGTCAACATTGAGATCAAGTCGCGCTTGGAGGAGACAGTGCAACTGTACGAGCAGAGCCAGAGGGATCTGCGCAACAAGCAGACCGAAATTCAGCGCATCAGCCACGAGCTCGACAAGACCCGCGAACAAAAGGATGCCCTTGGCCGCGAGAACAAGAAACTGGGTGGTAGGTCTCATATTAAAATAATCATAAAAAAAAAAACAATTGTTACTTTTTTTCTTATTCCATTCATAATACAATTAAAAAAATTGATACTACCGAAAATTAAAACAAATGTATTTCCTTTTGTTGATAAATAATGAAATTATTAATTTTATATATATATATATATATATATATATATATATATATATATATATATATATATATATATATATATAACGTAGAACATTAGATACATTTGTAACTATATCCCATCTCGTTAACCGAGTAACTACTTACGTGGCGACAATTTGTATTTTTTCACTTTATGTTATTATGTTGTTCTCATGGACTTTGTTTTTTTTTTTGAGGATAAATTCTTTAAATTTAAACTTAATATTTTTTATAGATGAGTTGCACGATGCCCGCGCCAATCTCACGGAGTTGACCCGCCGTCTTCACGAGCTCGAGATCGAGCTGCGCCGTCTTGAGAACGAGCGAGAGGAACTCACTGCTGCTTACAAGGAAGCCGAAGCTGTAAGTAAACTTCAAGTAATATCTTCACAAATAGAAGGAAAGACGCCAAAATTACGTATTTGTAATATTTGCAAAATTTGCGGGTTCAAATCCCCGGGTCTCGCACCTCTGATATTTTCATTTGCGAATCATTTCTAACATGATTACCATTTGCCTTACGGTGAAGGAAAACATCGTGAGAAAACCTGCTTGTCTGAGAAAACCTAGCAAGTTTAGCAAGTTTTCGAAAGACATGTGAAGTCCGCCAATCCGCACTTAGCCAGCGTGGTGGACTATGGATTGATTCCCTTCGTATTGAAGGGAGGCCCGTGCCCAGCTGTGGGACGTTAAAAGGGCTGAATACATACAATATTTGCAGAAGCCGAACTGATTTTAAAGTAGCATTTTATGAGTAAAATATTTGTCCAGTTAAACGTAGCTATATGTATGTATATGTACATATAATGATCATGGCATTAAAATAGAAGACATGAGTGACACAATCATTATAACTATTATTAACTCACAATTATACCGTTGTTTTCATTGTGTTCATGATTTTGGCAGTAGCGTATGTTTCCTTTAAATTTCTGATTAATTTCTTAGCTGCTAATGACAGAGAGTCATCTGCCAATTATAATTTTCGCCAAATTTATAATGAAATGTTAGTGAATAATACAATAAGTATGCAGACTGTCGCACGCGCCAGATGATACGCAACAAAGTCAAATAAATCTGATGATAATATTGCTCTATATATTACCACTAGCAACTCACCCTCGCTCCGCTCGGGTTCGTCCCTAGTTACGTTCTTACGTTTAGCTCAGATATGAGATATTTTGCCGCAGTAAAAACTATCCTATATGTTGACCCGGATAACCAGCTATCATCATACCAAATTTTATCAAAATCTGTCCAATGGTTTTCCCGTGATGCGGTAACAGACAGACAGACAGACAGACAGACAAAAATTCTAAAAACTATAGATTTGGCTTCTGTATCGATAATAAAGTCTATTTCAATAAGATTTTCCAAAAAATATTTAATGTACAGATTCGGCTTGGTTACAATTTCATAATATATATAGATATAGATTGCGAGATAACCTCACTCTCCATTCATTTGTATTGGAAGAGTTAAGCCAAAAAAATTGTTTTTGTCTGTGACTCGTAAAATTTTATACATCGTCCTTCACACACACAGACATAAAATTCATTACTTTAACGTAACTTAATGTAAATATTAGTAAATTAACAAATGATACTCGTATTGGTGAGTTAAAAATATTTCATTAACTAACTTTGATATTTCAAATGTTTCCTTTAACATCCGCAGCGGTTTATGTAGAACTAGCGACTCATCCTCGCATCGTTTCGGGTTCGTCCCTAGATAAAAACAAATCTATCCCACGGGAACCGTATTTTTTTCGAGATGATATATCTATACTAATATTATAAAGCTGAAGAGTTTGTTTGATTGTTTGTTTGTTTGTTTGGTTGAACGCGCTAATCTCGGGAACTACTAATCCGATTTGAAAAATTCTTTTTGCATTAGATAGCCCGTTAACTGAGGAAGGCTATAGGCTATATATCATCCCGAAAAAATGTATGGTTCCCGTGGGTACATTTGTTTTTGTCTAGAGAACCCGAAGCGAAGCGAGGGTGAGTCGCTATAGCCTATAGCCTTCCTTAGTTAACGGGCTATAAAATGCAAAAAGGATTTTTCAAATCGAATTAGTAGTTCCTAAGATTAGCGCGTTTAACCAAACAAACAAACAAACAAACTCTTCAGCTTTATAATATTAGTATAGAAGTATAGATTAATGCAAAAATTGCCCACGGAAATTCATATTATATTCAACAAAAAACAATAATGCCATTATACTTTGACGTGTCTGAAGTTATTGATTACAGAATAAAGGGCTAACTTCTCTAATATGCACCAATTGCATCCAATTATGCCTGATACCTTGGCAACGTTGTGTACACGTGGCGATGCTATGAATTACTTCCATAATAATTACGAACTTAGTAACAAGCTAAAATTACGACCTAAAGCGATAACAAGTTATCGATTAAAATCTATATTACCATAACATGTTCAGTCATTTTGACATCCAACATTTATTTATTAAATTTCATCTATACATATAATAAAATTGTAACTAAGCCGAATCTGTACATTAAATATTTTTTTGGAAAATCTTATTACAATAGATATTATTATCGATACAGAGACCGAATCTATAGTTTTTAGAATTTTTGTCTATCTGTCTGTATGTCTGTTACCGCATCACCGAAAACCCACTGCAGGGATTTTGATGAAATTTGGTATGGTGATAGCTGGTTATTCGGATCAACACATAGGATACTTTTTATTGCGGGAAAATATCTCATCTCTGAGAAATCTATACTAAACGTTAAAATGAAAGTAGAGACGAACCCGAGCGGAGCAAGGCCGAGTCGCTAGTATACAATATAAATACATACTCGTACATGTACGTAGGCTTTTCGAATGTCTATACCAATAAATATTATTCCTAAAAAAATTAAACTGTAAATTAATATGTTGGGACATTAACACATGGCACCATCAAGTTCCATGGTAAGGTACTTGGCTTGTATTATGGATACCAGGTAGTTTATACACTACACATATATAACTTTAAATACATATATATTATAAATATAAACACCCATAACTGGAGTACAAACATTAGTGCTCATCACACAAATGTATGCCCCCAGCGGGACTCGAACCCACAACCGCTGGCACAGCAAGTATGGTCACTACAAACTGAGCCAAACGTGTCGTCAAACTATTTGACAATTTTAATTTACATATTGAAAATAGTTTTGTCTTTGACTATAAATTAGCCTGATCGTTGTTATTCTATCTATAGGGCCGTAAAGCCGAGGAGCAACGTGCCCAAAGGCTGTCGTCCGAGCTTGGCCAGTTCCGTCATGAGGCCGAACGCCGCCTCCAGGAGAAGGAAGAAGAAATCGAATCTATCCGGTGAGTAATATTTACGGCATTTGGACTAATAGTTGTCAGTTTATCTGTTTATCCTTAGATATAAACAAATTAAATATATAAAAACTCAAAGATATACGAGTATCTACACTTACATAATATCAACATTTTTTTATAATTTTGCAGAATTGACTGATTGCATATTGTCAGTTTCATTTTAATAATTGGGTAAACCAAAATTTCACTTTGTCTGACCGAATTCATTAAGCAAAAACGCCGCGTTTCTGGCAGCGGTAGTAAAAAATATTTAAAGAAAGAAAATTTCGAATGAATAAATACTAATAATTTCTGGGAAAAGACATTTATTATCAACTGTATACAATTAAACAAGAGCGTATTTCAAATATTTCTAGTTTTCCATAAATTGTATCAATATTAAAAATATGTTAATTAATAGTTGTGTTTTTAAAGCCGCACGCACATGCACAAATACAAATACACACCACTCAACACGCACGCACTATATACATAGACGCTTATAACAACCCGGTATATGTTGGATGGTTAAAAATAATAAATATTTTACTTCAAAGTATGGTAACTGCATATAAAATCAAATATGTTTTCAATTATTTCACTACTGCCATTTAATACGTAACAAATACACAACAAAGAAGATGAGCTTTAAAACTGTAACAATGTTATTAATTATTTCCGGAAAAACTACGTTACGTCCGTTCCTTATTTATCTTGAACTATTGGCAAGCATATTGATCAAAAATACCTTGATTTCTGATTGGTGCATCTGCGCGATCGACTAATACGAACGTTGGCATCAAGTCACTTTCAATCTGCACGGACGTCAGTACTGTTTCCCCCACGCAAAATACGTTTATAAACAGATTCAATACAGCGCACTCAATATTTTGCAACACATAACTAATTTACTTTTTGGAGCTACAACATGCCCCCAATTAAAGTTCCCGAAAGAAACAAATGGACAAAGCCACCGACAGCCATTTATGAAAATAACTATGGCTACGGAATTAATTTTTATCAACCGATGATTGATTATATTTCGGCAAAAAAAGGAGGGTCACAAGTGGAACCTCCACATTTGCCATGGAACAATGAACGAGGACTCGAAAAATACAGATTCGACAAACCAGTAAAGACGTACTCTGAGGGTGATGTATTGAAGCTATCACAAGAAGTATCTGAGAGAGCAAAACGTGATCTTAATACTTTTAATGTTGGAAGGAGGACACCATTCACAGTGGTTCAAACAGCTGCGGCTGCAAATTTAACAAAACATGTGGGCGTTAAAAGTGTTTCCGTGAAAACCCGCAAGAAAAAGATTGAAAAAGAAAATGTTAGAATCGAACGACATTCGAGGAGAGATGAATTAGAAAAATCTCTTGACTTGTATAATGCACAATTAAATGTAGGAGCTGAATTAAAAGGTAAAGCCAAAGTATACCGTGGAAAATCAGCTAAGGCAATTGCCCAAACCTTGTTAGAGGAAACTAGAAATAATGTAGCAGATGGGAAAATTAAAAGACTTAATGTGAATATGGAAAATTTCGATGCCAGTAATGTTGTCGGCAACATATCAAAAAATTTTGTTTTGAAATCGTCAGATTCAAAATCAAGAATTGCTTATGAAAATAAATTAGATGAAATAGCAGCGATTACGATGAAAACTCCAAAAGTGTGTGTTGTGCAAATCGAAACGGAAATCCCCACAATAAATACCGAATATGTACAAAAAATAAACGAATTAAAAGAAACCATTAATCAGTTTGAACAATTGAATACTAGTTTGCTATTTGACCAAAGGTAATAACATAACTACGGTACTTTCTTATGAACTAAAGGAACGTTTCTTACTACGATATTGTAAAATAATAATAAGGTATTAAACAGTTCAGTTTGTTACGTTACGTGAAATATAATGATTATTTTTTTTTTGTCAACAGCAAGCAAACCAGCATCGAAATCGAGCAGTTGAACGCTCGTGTTGTAGAAGCTGAAACCAAGCTGAAGACCGAAGTTACTCGTATCAAGAAGAAGCTGCAAATCCAAATCACAGAGCTGGAGCTGTCCCTTGATGTTGCTAACAAGACCAACATCGACCTCCAGAAGACCATTAAGAAACAATCTCTGCAGGTAAACAAACAGCGATAAACTGAGAAATTAATAATTCTTAATTCAGAATTACAATAACGTTTAAATTCTAAAAGTGCTTACCAATGTGTTAATTCAAATTATTCAATTATAAAGTTAGCAATTAACCTAATCTAATTACATTATCAACAGCTCACCGAGATCCAATCACACTACGATGAGGTCCAGAGGCAATTACAAGTAACCCTCGACCAGTATGGCGTCGCTCAACGCAGAATCCAGTCGCTCACTGGCGAAGTTGAAGAGATCCGTGGCAACTACGAACAGGTCATTACGTGTTCATATTGACAAATATCAATGAAATTGTATAACATAGATGTCGTATCCTAAATATTTTAAACCGGCAACCTTAATATAAAATTTCCTTTTCTTTCTATAGGCCCTCCGTGCCAAACGTTCCGTCGAACAGTCCTTCGAGGAAGCGCAGACTCGCATCAACGAGTTGACCGTCATCAATGTGAACTTGTCAAGCAGCAAGGCCAAGATTGAGCAGGAACTTGGAGCTGTCGCCGCTGACTACGACGAGATCACCAAGGAGCTCCGCATTGCCGATGAGAGATACCAACGCGTCCAGGCAAGTAAAAAATAAAAAATCTATTTGTATAAAACCTTAAAAACTCTCAAAAATTTAATTACCAAATTTAAACAAATACAAGCGGCACTAAATCTTATTGTTATTGTCTTACTATAAGTTATGACTTTTTCAGACTGAGCTGAAACACACCGTTGAAATCTTGCACGAGGAACAAGAAAGGATTGTAAAGATTGAAGCTGTCAAGAAGTCTCTCGAAATTGAAGTCAAGGTAACTAATCTAACAATAAATGTAATCCTCGTAATTAGACTTATTATTTTTGGATTTATATTAATGATTTTTGTTATTCATTTTACAGAACTTATCTGTCCGTTTGGAGGAAGTTGAAGCTAATGCAATTGTTGGAGGTAGACGTATCATTAGCAAACTGGAGGCTCGCATCAAGGATATGGAATTGGAGTTGGATGAAGAGAAGAGGAGACACGCTGAGACCATCAAGATCCTCCGTAAGAAGGAGCGTCAGGTCAAGGAAATCATGATCCAATGCGAGGAAGACCAGAAAAACATCTCCCTCCTCCAAGATTCTTTGGAGAAAGTAACCCAGAAGGTTAACATCTACAAGAGGCAGTTGTCAGAGCAGGTTAATCTTATTTAATTTTTAAGTTTATACAGATAGATCAAGAACATTTTGTTATTCACTCAAATATTTTGTATCTAAATCTTAAAATACTTTTCAGCAAACAACATTAAAATAGTACTAACATATAATATTCTTTTCAATAGGAGGGCGTATCCCAGCAGAGCGTAACGCGGGTACGACGATTCCAGCGCGAACTGGAAGCTGCAGAGGACCGTGCCGACGTCGCTGAGAGCAATCTGTCACTCATCCGCGCGAAGCACCGCACCTTTGTCACCACCTCCACCGTGCCCGGCTCCCAGGTCTACCTGGTCCAGGAGTCCCGCGCCCTCAGCTCGGAATGAACCCACACCCCACCCCGTACCAGCATTTCTTACCACCAAACATAAGGGGCAATTCCGGTCGGGTATTAACCTAGTCGTTCGTTAAGTGATGTTTGAGTTCCGATAGATGTCTCCAGTGGCCGACCACTGGCGGCGTCTAACCGCCGGAGTTCGGGACGGTCGTTTGCGGCGCGGTGCGCCCTAGCTGTGTCTCAGTACAGCCGCTCGGCGACCGACCGTCCCCTAACACTTTGTATGCTAAATCATTAATAAAGGAACCAAAAACTCAGTAAGCTCTTTTTATTCTAATTTAAGGTCACCGTTTCGTTATACCGTAATTTAGGTGCAGTAGTTTAAAGTAAAGAATTATTTTATAATTATTTATTATTATATGTGAAACGCGTTATGTACGTTTGTAACTTATAATTAAAAATAAATGCTATTTATGTTACAGACTTAAACAAAAAAGGCAATAAAAATTCTAAAACAAAATGGGTTTTTATTTTAAAGTTGAATAATTTTATAAAACTTTAACACACTATACAATTATTTCATAACTAAGTTTTAAAGATTTTATAATACGAAATGTTATAATACGAGACTTTTAGATGTGTCACAGAACAAAAGTTGATCTAACAAGTCCTTCACTAAAAGAAACATTCCCTGGGCTCTTAGACAAAACTGTATGCGCTAACTTTTTTCTAAAAAGTATAAATGAAGACAGATCATAGACTTATACAGATCAATTTCTCCACAGAAATTAGCTTATATTTAATTTGAAAGCTGTCAAACTGCCTTAAATAATGGAAAAGTCACTCATGAGTTTAGAACACGCAACGAAAAACGTCTCGTCAATCTTTGTCTAACACTAACTTCATTCTTTTTAAAATATAAAACTACAAAAAAAAAGCTATTTGGATTTATGCTATTAGTAATAATGTATGGAAGTCTGTCCGATTTGTTGATATTTATGATTACTGCTCCGCTCCCTTGCGTAGTAACATGATGATATAAACAATAAACGAGCTATCTAATGCAAAAAGAATTTTTCGAATCGGATCAGTAGTTACTGAGATTAGCGCGTTCAATCAAACAAACAAAGAGTTTGAGAGAGATTCTGTCGCTTTATAATCTTAGTAAAGACTAGCGACTCACCCTCGCTTCGCTTCGGGTTCGTCCCTAGACATAAAAATCTATCCCACGGGAACCGCACATTTTTCCATGATGACATATAGCCTATAGCCTTCCTCAGTTAACGGGCTATCTAATGCAAAAAGAATTTTTCGAATCGGATTAGTAGTTCCTGAGATAAGCGCGTTCAATCAAACAAACAAACTTTGTCACTTTATAATTGGATTTAAAATAGAAAAAAAAATGTATACAAAAACAAAACATCTGATTAAATAAAATGCGAACAGAATAGATGAAAACAAGATTAAGATTTTTATAATATGCATAATTATTGCAGTTACACATGTGTTATACTTGCTGTGAGTCTATTTTATACTATGTACAGTATTTAATTGAAGTGTATGTTTTTTTGTATGTAACGAGATAATTTCGCCAGTAATAATTATATAATATTTATCCCTGTAAGATCCCTATAAGATTTGTGTCTGGACCCTCAAGAAAATGCATAACTAAGTAAGGATTAATTATTATTTATCTATATAAATAAAAATGAATGTTGGTAAGCGCAAAACTGGACAATGACTCGACTAATTCAGGTAATTTTTTTTTCGTATGTTCCTTAAGGTCCACGGAAGGTTTTAATAGAGAGAAAAAATAAAAAATTAAAGAAAAAAAATTAAAATGTATATGGCTAACGCTGGCTAATAACTATTTATATCTATTTAAAACGTACCTAGCGACGAACCCGAGCGAAGCAAGGTCACGTCGCTAGTGGTTTATAAAATCTTTTCGATTTTCGCAATTGATGCATCTTTTTAACTAAAAAGTAATTATTTAACCGATTATATATGTTAGGACATTAACACACAGCACCATCTAGTTCCATGGTAAGCTACGAGGCTTGTGCTATGGATACCAGATAGTTGATACACTACACATATATAACTTTATATGTATACATACATATTACATATGTTTACATATTATAAATACTAACACCTATGACTGAATTACAAACATTACCATAAAAATAATGATATTATATTATTAACAAATAAAGAAACATTAATATATGTACATGTAGTTTGAACTTTTTACAAAATTATATTAATATACTAGCGATTCACCCTCGCTTTGTTCGGGTTCGTCCCTAGGTTGGTTCCCAAAACAAAATTAATTAATTAATTTGTTTTTTTTTTTGTCGTGGGACCCTATTTTTTTTCTAAAATAAAAGTAGCCTAAGTTACTCCTTATTACATCAGCTATCTGCCAGTGAAAGTCCCGTCAAAATCAGTCCAGCCATTTCAGAGATTAGCCGGAACAGACAGACAGTCTTGATACATATGTGTACCGTGTATACATCCATATGCATTTGGTAAAAAGCGGTTATTTTAATATTACAAACAGACTCTCCAATTTTATTTATCTGTATAGATTTAGAAATACCTGAATATATAATATTCAATCAACCTGTCAGGATAGAAATAGGCTGCAAGTGGGCGAATCGAACATGGATAAGACGTAATTGAATTAGTAGATACAATTCTTGGCCTGCGGCTCGCTGGAACATAGTGTCATTTACACAATTTGGCTCATCAGAAACAATTATTTATGAATAACGTTGTGTTCTAATTTTAATACATTAGTCACAAATCTTACTGTCTTTTAATTATATTTGGAACTACTTAGCCTTGCTTCGCTCGGGTAAGTTCCTGGTGCCTGACAGTAGCCTTTGTGTTCCTTCAGGCAGTATAGTTGTTGCCATGGTAACCGTTGTTATTGTCTGACAAATGATATATAATATTATATTCTTTCCTTAAATGATATTCTATAAATATATAATTGTAATATGCCTAATATGCGTTAGTTTTAGTATCTCACCTATACTAATTATTTAAAACATAAATTGAATTTCATAAAGAGTACGGAGTACCTACCACAGAAGTTTTACTTCTTGAGTAAGTACACATTTATACACGCGCTATTTAATTTTTTTTGTAAAGGATACGTGTGGTAGTAGTGTGAACGTACATATACTAAATCAGTAGTAGCTCTGATGCGCTAAGAAACTGTTAAGAAAGATGAAATTCTGATTCTGACTTATTGCTATTAAATTTAATTAGGCGTCTAAGATATTATCATTTATCACGCAAGATTAAAATTTATACATGATATTCTACTTCTACAAATGCCTCTCTATTATTGAAGGAACAAATTAGAATGTAGGAGGATGACTGCCAAAGTCCTACATTCTCATTTGCTTAGAGCTAGCCTGGACAGATCTTCAACCATTATTAGTCCTTTGTCGGATGTTGCAGAACTACTTCTCTTACCCGCTAATTCTGTAGCAGGTACGCGAAATTTATCCATTTGATGGTTTTGACAAGTATGGAGTTGTTTTATTTTATCCGTCTGATGTTCTCAATGTTGATGACTTTATTTGTCCAACTTATTCAAAACATGTGGTAATACAGCCGCATTTCAAAAGGCTCACGTTTTGTATGAAGATCTTTTATGGTCCAAGATTAGCAGCCGTAAAGTATGACGGATCAAATATAGTATTGTAAGACTCTTGTACGTAGTTTGATAGATAATCTCCTTGTGGTAAGGACTTTGCTCACCCTCATAAATGTTGCTCTTACAGTTTCTATTCAAACTCGTATATTGGTTTCACACTCTCAAGAAGCAGTCACCCAAGATCCCAGATACCGGTACTTCTTTACCTGCTCGAGACATGCTCTACACATACACTGTTCTGCTATGAAGCTCTAAGAAGAACCATGATTTTGGTCGCATTCATTATACGTTTTACTCTTCTGCTACACTCGAATATGCGGTCATATATTTTTTGAAGACCCTGTTCTGAAAATACAATAAGAACAGTTTCGTCAGCATATCTCAAGTTGTTACTCAGACGAACGTTGACAATGACTCCTTCTTCAACACGTCAATAATAATGCGAGTCTAAATTTAATCTACTATTATGACTTATTGTTGTTTAGAGACATATTCTCCATTTTATTAAAATTAATAGATTAATAAACTGCAAACACGATTAAAGCAGGTATTTTAGATATATAGAAATTATTAAATTAAGCATTTACGATCTTATTCGACTCAAATTAGTTATTTGTAAGGATATAAGTACCATATAAGTAGTATAACTTTTATACTGATAACAATTTTGCGCATAGTGCACTTAAAATAAACCATATAATTTTTACAAAATCTAATTAAGCGCTAATTTCAAAAAATATAAAATATTTAGTCGCATTTCTTGTGATATTATAAATCTTTCTTAACGACACCTATCGAAATAAAGTGAACAGCGACTAGAACTCATCTCGCAAAGCTCAAACACTGTTCAAAAGATTCACGTTACAAAGCGAGATGGCGCTGCGGTCGTAGCGTGAGATTACATTATGATATTAGATACAAATATATAGAGAACAATAACATTGACTGGTTTAGATTTAGCTTAAATTTTAAAATATAATCACGATATCCATACTAATATTATAAATGTGAAAATGTGTTTGTTTGTCTTTCTTTTACATCGAAACAGAGTGACTGATTGACGTGATTTTGTATTTTTTTTATTTTATTTGGGAAATACACAGTATTTTATAACATAAGTATTAAAATTTTGGGCTGGAGAGTGACTGTATGATCCGCGTTACGCGGAGTAAAATATATATAAAACTAACGCTAATAAATTATAATATAAAGTGTACTTTGTACGTGGACCTAGCCGTGGAAGCGTTGCCGGGCCCGGAATCCTTAACCCTGCGTAGGCACTGATCACTAGGAGTGTTTATGTGTATGTGATGTATAAATATATAAGCCCATAATTAATCCGACCGAAAATACTTATTTTACTTTGTAACCGAAACAATTCAAAAGAGGAGCTCTCGTCACACCGACCGAACAATACCGAATCCAATTGACATCTATCATTTCAAACCTGACTTAAGACAATGATACCATATATAAAAAATACTAAACATTCCCCCACCCAAGCAGTCCCAAACTGCTTTAACCGTAACTAAACTAATCTTAAATTACCCTAATACCAGCCTAAATACTAATATCCTAATCTAAAGGCAAACGTGACAGCTTAGAAACTGCACGTTGCAAAATCGTACCTTTAGCAATCCGTACTTCCGCGAGCCTGACCACACCATCTGTTCCTGGGTGTAAAGCTATTATCCGACCTCGACGCCATTGGAGAGGAGGAGTATTTTCCTCCTTTAGTAAAACCAAATCTCCAACCTTAGGTGGATTTATTGAATCATTCCACTTAAAAAGTTGCTGCAGGGTGTGGAGATACTCCAAAATATGCCATCTATGTCAAACTCTTTGTGACATTTGCTGTAGAAGTTGAAACCGATATAATTTAGAAAATTTTATATCCTCTAGCAGATATTCGGGAACCACATTCAACGGCTGGCCAATTAGAAAGTGACCAGGAGTTAATATTTCCAAATCATTGGGATCCGACGAAAGAGGACATAAGGGCCGTGAGTTTAGCACCGCTTCAATTTTACAGAATAGAGTGCTAAGCTCTTCAAAAGTTAAGGTAGTTTCCCCAATAACACGTTTTAGATGAGTTTTCGCCGATTTAACTGCAGCTTCAAACAAGCCTCCCCACGATGGACACCCAGGTGGGTTAAAGATCCAAGTAATTCCACGTCGAGATAAATCTTGACCTATGTGACCTTCACTTTTATCCAAAAAACTAACTACTTCCTTTAAATATCTGTCGCTTCCCTTAAAATTAGTACCACAATCCGACCGAATAACCGAAGGTAGTCCACGCCTAGAAACAAACCGAGTAAGAGTGGCAATAAAAGCCTGCGTTGATAATTCCGAAACCAATACTAAATGAACAGATTTAGTGGTCAGACATACAAAGACGCATAAGTAAGCCTTGATGATTTTTGGATTACGATGTTTATGTGACCGTACAAAAAAGGGTCCCGCAAAATCAGTCCCAACATCTTGAAAGGGTTTAGCAGCTACATTTCTATCTCTTGGTAAGTCTCCCATTAAGGGTTGCATCGTAATTCCCTTTAACTTATAACAAGAAACACATTTAAATGTAACCTTCCGTACTGCCCTTCGAGCAGAAAGTACCCAATAATTCCGTTGCAAAATAGCTAAGAGTGCGTTTGGTCCAGCATGTGAATTTCTTAAATGTAAATCTAATATTAAGAGATCAATAAAATGTCCCGATATAGGAAGCAGCAATGGGTGGCTTGCGCTATAAGATAAATCCGAATTTTTAAGTCGTCCTCCAACACGAAAAAGACCGTCCGAATCAATAAATGGGTTAAGTCGTTTTAAATGTCCGTTCAACCTTTGTCCGTTCCGAATCCGTTTCATTTCCATATGAAAACTCTCCGTTTGAATAAGCCAAATCAACCTTAATAACGCATCTTACGTTCTTGAGGGAGTAAATAAGCCGTAAGTCTCCGATTATCTTTCCGTTTACAATTATTAAGAAATCTCCGAATCCAAGCAGTAATCAATATAAGTGTATCTAAGGAACTATAACGTTCACTAAGAAAATCGAAATTAGGAACAAATTCCGAAGTGGTAGCTACGAGGAATTTCATACCAGGCAGCTCCGAAAGAGTAACTTGAGATGTGGTTAACACAGGCCAATGTGAATCTGGATATGATAGCCATTTTGGACCCCACCAGAGATTATGATACAGTAACTCCGATGCATGTAAGCCCCGTGAAGCACAATCTGCAGGATTTAAATCTCCCGGTATATGTCGCCACGTAATTGGTACTGAAGGATTTTGTATTTGTGATACTCGATTCGTCTCAAATACTTGAAGAGTATGAGGAGAAGTTCTTAGCCAAGCTAAAACTATAGAACTATCAGTCCAACCGAACGCCTCCTGGACATCAACGGTCCTTTTCAAATGCCATGTACCGTAATACATTTAGCCGATTTAGGAATAATACATCGCGAAATCCGAAGATCTCTAATATAAAAAAGATCATTTCTAAAATTTTTATAATTTCGTCAAAAATTCACAGAACGGTCGAAGTTCCTACCCCGCTATACTGAAACACAATGATTTAACCGCAAAAGAGGGAGTTGATATTTGTAATTTGTTCGCTAATTTTTTTTCTTCTAATTCAAATGACCCCTCTGTACAAAGTAAGTCAGACATTAACATGGCATATGCCATACTTCCTTTCATTAAAATCTCTGTTGATGATATACTTAATAAACTAAAAAACATAAATACTTCAAAAGGTCCGGGACCTGATAACATTCCAGCCCTCTTTATAAGAAACTGTGCTTCTCGCCTCTCCACGCCTTTATTTATAATATATAACAAATCTTTAAGCGTAGGTCAATTCCCAACAATGTGGAAAGAAGCAAAAATCATTCCCGTACATAAAGGTGAAAACGAAACATTAATCTGTAACTACCGCCCAATATCAATTTTATCTCAATTTGCAAAAATTTTCGAAGACCTCGTTTGTCCGTTTATTAACTACCATTTTAAAAACATAATAACGATTCATCAGCATGGTTTTGTCAAAGGAAGGTCAACTATAACAAATCTTGTTACTTTTACCAATTCTATTATAGATTCAGTTGACCGACGTCATCAAGTAGACGCTATATATACGGATCTAAGCAAAGCTTTCGATAGGGTGCCCCATGTTCATCTCTTGCAAAAGCTATCGTCTTATGGAGTGTCGGGCACAATGCTTCAGTGGTTCGCATCATACTTGCAAAAACGGTCTTTTTTTGTAACCTTAAACGGATATCAATCACAAAAACACTTTATTACCTCAGGAGTTCCACAAGGCTCTATTTTGGGTCCCATTCTCTTTACTATATTCATTAATGATGTAACAACTTGCTTTAAATACTCAAAGCCATATATTTTTGCCGATGACATTAAGTTTATACGTACCGTGAAATCTTTAGAGGATTCATTGTTGCTACAGGACGACATAACACGCTTAACTGAATGGTGCCAAAAAAATGGCATGAGTTTGAATGTAAACAAATGCAAACATGTTAAATTCACCCGGAACCTTAACGTATTTCCTTCTATGTATCATATCAACAAAGTTACGTTACAGGAAGTAGATACAATCAAAGATCTTGGTATCATTCTAGATGTAAAACTTACATTTGTACCCCATATGGATATGGCGATTAAAAGGGCCTCTAAAATGTTAGGTTTTGTTATCCGTGTTTGTAGGAGGATTTTTAAGCCGAGTACTAAAATTCTATTATATAACAGTTTTGTGAGAAGCATCTTGGAGTATGGCAGTGTGGTTTGGCGACCACATTACTCAACTCACTCTTTAAGAATAGAACGACTGCAGAAACGATTTACACGACACTTAGCATTTTCAACGGGGGTAGCTAACAAATTGGACTCATATGACAGCAGGCTACAACATTTTAAAATGGTATCACTCACTGTACGAAGAGATATGCTTGATATGATGTTCCTTTTTAAAATATGCCGTAATGAAATTGATTGTCCTCATCTCCTACAGTTGTTCAATTTTTATGTCCCCCCTCGGTTGCCTCGTGGTATGATTAAGCCTTTTCATATTATGTTTAGAAAAACGGTGCTAGGAGCGAACTCTACTGTACCGCGTATAACGAAAATATTTAATCAATGCAGTGGTTCAATTGACATTTACAATTCCTCTATTTCGGTGTATAAAAAGAATATTTTGTATCAACTTCTACAAATAGCAAATAAGCACGTATAATGTATTTTTTTCTTCTTCTTCTTTGGTAAACTATTTCTAAAGCATGTTGTGTTTACCTTAATATAGATTTACAATTTACCAATGTTATCCATGATATTAACTTTAGTACTTGTATTAAGTAATTGTAAAACTGCTGGTAGACCTTAAATAAATAAAAAAAAAAAAAAAAAAAAAAAAAAAAAAAAAAAAAAAAAATGAATCCACTCATATTCAATATCTCCAGTTATAACCTCATCCCACTGAAAATTACCGAGCCATAAACGCTGTAATAAACATTTAGCCTTAAATATGATAGGGCATATCCACCCACTGGGATCATACATCCTAACTACCGTTGATAGAATTTTACGCTTGCTCACTGTATCTTTGAGATCCAAATTCATCCGAAACGAAAAGATATCCTGTATAGGATTATATTGTATACCTAAAACCGAAGTTAAACTTGGCAAATCTGGGTTATCAAATATAAGAGGTAACTGTTGATGATCATATGGCAAATTCCGAAGTAACATTGAATCGTTCGAGATCCACTTACGCAACTCATAACCTCCTGAATTCATTAGCTTGATCAGCTCTTGTTGAAGCTCGAGCGCTTCGCTTTGTGTGTTACAACCAGTTAAAATATCATCGTCGTATACATCGTGCTTCAAAATTTAAGCAGCTCTGGGATAACGTTCGCGTTCCCGCTCAGCCAATTCCAATAAAGACCGAATCGCTATAAATGGACTAGACTTCAAACCGTAGGTATTTGTGTTGAGCTCGTAAGTAAGAAGAGGCTCATCAGGAGACTCTCTCCACAGTATAAGCTGGTCCGTCTATCCGATTTATCAATAAGTGTTTGTCGAAACATCATCCTAATATCCGATATAAAAACAATTTGATGCCGTCTGAAATTAATCAAAATTTCCGTTATGTCTTTATGTAGCTTTGGACCAGCGTGTAAACAGTGATTCCAAAAAACACCCGAAGTAGTAACACAGCTACCATCGAAAACAACACGTAACTTAGAGTTTTCATCCGAAACTTTAAATACCGCATAATGAGGTATGACAAAATATTCTTGGTCACTATTTAAATCAAAGTTTGATACCGACATGTGTCCGAGCCTTAAATATTCACGCATGGAATCAATATGTTTTTCTCGCAATACGGAATTTTTAATAAACCGTTTTTCTAGGGCAAAAAATCTTTTTTCCGCCGGCACTCTTGAATCACCTAATAAAGGTCTACTAGACAAGAAAGGTAACTTAGTAATAAACCGACCGTTTTCTAACCGAAAAGTATTATTAATATAAAAGAGTTCACACTCCTCATCGGGTGAACCCAAACGCGACACCATTGGAGGTTCTTCCACCTCCCAAAACCTTTATTTTTATAAGGTATCCGAATTAGAAACACCGAAATATTCCGAATTATCAATTACACTCGATTCAATATATTCCACTGGACCTAAAATAATGTATCCGAAAACCGTATTATACGCCGTAAGACCAGAATAATTTAATATAATTTTATCACCTCCGACTAGTGAACCGAAAACATACGAACCAAGTGAAAGATCCACTGGTTGTGGAATATGAAAACCCGGGTCTGCGAGACTTAAACTCTTAGTTAAATCCGTTACCGATTTATTCAAATAAATTAACGGTTGATCACCGACAATTGTATCCATACATACCACCATTGTGGTTACTCTAGGAAATGAATTATTTAATAGAGAAAATGTAACCGAGGACCTTCCGATAATATTAATACTTTCAATACCTCCTACTTCTATAACCCGTTCCGTACATTTTTTTAAATATAACCCCAACCTACCCAATAACTTAGAGGTGATCAATGACCCATGAGAACCTGCGTCTAATAAAGCCCTGACCGTAACGCTCCTTTCCGAATCCGAATTAAAATAAACCTTAACCAATGCTGTAGGTAGTAAGACAGTAGCTTTAGGGCACGTCTCTAGAGGGTAGGTATCCTAGCGCCGACCTGGTGAGTAACCACGTGAGTCACTATAAGCAGCCTCACGCTTAGCGTTCCGTTCATCATATTGATGACCATGATTTCGACCGTTAGAGTTACCACCTCGTTCCACTTCTCCCCGTTGGTGCGGCGAAGAAGGTGACGTACGAGTTGGTGAGTTCCGAGAAGATTTTCTAACTGTTCTATTATAATTGCGACCACCTCCGCCCATGCGAGGAGGTGACCGTTCCATAGAGTTCGGATTAATATCCCGCCTTTGTGTTGTTTGTTGATGCTTGTTACTACCACAATAACAATGAGGTATCGGCTGCACACTCGATAAGAATGAGGCCCTAAGCAAAAGAAACAAAGGCGTTTAAAGTTAACTAAATCTCTTCTCGCGAAAGGTGTCATTGCTTTAAATTAAGAGCAATAATTCAGAGTAGAATGTTTTGTTTCACCACAGCAAGCGCATGAAGGAGAGACTTCAACCGCAGCATAATGACCAGCCTTACGTGAAGGCTTTGTTTGCCTCGCATTGTATTCATTATACAAACCATGCGTAGATTCCGAACTTGCACATTCTAAAAGCCGACATTCCGTTTCCAAAAACTCAACCAATTTCGAATATTTTGGTATAATATCTGTTTCACATCCGAATTTCTGTTCAAACCGAGATTTAAGTGTAGTAGGCAATTTTGACAAACATATATGTAAAAGTAAAAATGACCATTCCTCGACAGGAACACCAAGCCGCTCTAATTGATTTACCGCCATAGTTAATGGATATAAAAATTGAGTCCGAAGTCCATTAAGGCGAATAGAAATGACAGGTAATTTTAAAATCTGGTCAACCTGAACATCCGCCAGCCGTCTAGTATTTTGATAACGCTTCATCAAAAGATTCCGAGCAATACTGTAACCTTCATCCGAAATTCTAATATGTTGAACCAAACCGCGAGGTTCACCGGAAAGACATGACATTAAATATGCTAATTTCTGCGCAGGAGATAAATCCGACCGCTTATCTACAAGGCTATCAAAAAGATTATTAAATCCAACCCATTGATCCATATCACCATCAAAGGATGGGAGCCGAAGTCCTGATAAATGTGGTAACAAAGCATCCGATTCCGTCCGATCCGATTTAATATTTTCCGAAGTAGAAACCGAAGTAGGAGGAGATTGTTGCAATTTGATCGTTATTAATTTATCAAAAGCTTACAAAGCACGAGTATAGTCCGCCCGGGCCGCAACCACTATTTCTCTATCCGCCGTAATAGTCTCATCCGCGAGTTCAAGGATATGTTGGTAAGACGTCTCAAAAGCCGTAAATTCCGAATTCACCGTTAAAAGCCGTAGCGATAAACGCATAGAAAGTTCTGGCCTGTCTATAAGATCAGCACTAACTAACAACCATTGCAACTTTACTCTAAATTGGGACCAATTAAACCGTACAGACATGATAAATAACTATTATTAATCAAGCCAAACTAAAAATAAAAAAAAATATATTTCAAATAAAATATTAAAATATTCCGAACGTTAAACTATATATATTTTATTACAATTATAATTTAAATAAACCGTTAATGTTTATCTTTCAACACAGTATATAAATTATATACTTCTTAACTTTATATCATAAACTTAACTTTCAACAATGACATCTTAAACCGTATGAAACAACTCGATAATAATTATCATATACATATATTTCACGAACAATCCGTTTACTTCTTATTCCAAGTTTATAATACGTATATTTCAATTAATGCAATTTTAATGCAAATTTCATTGAATGAAATAATGAACCTACGATTAGTAACATACATAAATCCAAAAATCACCAAGATATAATCCGATAACTATCATAAGTTTAGTATATAATTATTATATTGACAATGTACGTAAAAAGGTAACGGACACAGTTCAACGCCGTATCAGCTGTCTCCGGGACGGGTGATAAAATTTTAACACAATAAGGGGTAGATATAAATTACCGATTTCTTGCAAATTAAAGATATCTCTGCTATCAAAATGTATGATCTGCGTTACGCGGAGTAAAAAACTAACGCTAATAAATTGTAATATAAAGTGTACCTTGTACGTGAACTTAGCCGTGGAAGCGTTGCCGGGCCCGGAATCCTTAACCTTGCGTAGGCACTGATCACTAGGAGTGTTTGTGTGTACGTGAGGTATAAATATATAAGCCGGTGGTAGATTCCTCACGGACTGACTACACTGACATTTAATTTAAATTAAATTTCAATGTAAAATTGACGATTCAAAAGTGCTTGTAAAAGTCTATTTGAATAAAGTATATTTTGATTTGATTTGATTTGATTTGCTCATAATTAATCCGACCGAAAATACTTATCTTACTTTCTAACCGAAACAATTCAAACGAGAGCAGCTCTCGTCACACCGACCGAACAATACCGAATCCAATTGACGTCTGTTATTTCAAACCTGACTTAAGACAATGATATCATATATATAAAATACTAAACAGTGTATGTCACTGCTACTTTTTACCGCAGGTGATTATCTAATACAATAAAAAAAATATTTATGATCAGAATTACTTGAAACGTGGTATTAATGCTCTACGATACAATTAAATAAATATGTGTTTTAGTGTTTTTCGAAATTCATACTATAAGGGAGATGTATATAAAATAGGGGATAAAATTTTGTATGATACCTACCTACCTTTTTAGAGATTTTTTTGTAGTTTTAGTCTGCTAGTCTAATTAATAATTTTAAAAGCTCTATAAAATCTAAGAATTATTATTTTAATATAACATATATAATATAAATATATAATTACTTATAATGTAATAGGTAATAATACCATTAAAAAATAAGCTTAATTTTCCTTCTTTCGTTTATCTTCCGTTCTACTATATATAATAAAAAAACTTAGAAAGTAGACAGAAACCTGATCTTAGTAGTTATGTTTTGGTCGGAAGTTATAAAACATGCATAAAATCGATTTTCTTTGACGGCACAACCTATATTTTGTGCAAACGATGTTAAAAAATAAACCGATATTATTTTTTACTATAAAACTAAACCTTGAAAAATTACATAAAAATAACCTGAAAATACATAGTATTACGAAAATGATTTTTCGTTTGAGACATACTATTATATTAATGAATTTCAAAGTATTATTTACATCTCGCGACATCGAGTCGTACCCGTCCCGGCCGGCGCTAAGTCGTGTAGTGCGCTCGCGCCGCGCCGCCCGCCCAGTCGCCGCCCGCCCTGCGCCGCACGCGCATCGAAACCGCTACAGGTCAGTAAAAACAAACTTATTACTCAATAATCCTCCAAGATTTACTTAAAATCACACACGTTCGTACAAAATAGTCCTGTTTTATGTTTATTTCTCGTATTTAAGCAACGGTTATTTTCGTACTGCAGTGTGTCGGCGCACGCGCCGCGCGAGCGACACGGTATTTCGTAGCTTTTGCAGTTTTTATGTGGATTTTAATAGGATTTGTTATAAATTAGTTATTTTGAAAGTGTTTTAAATTTTAATGACAATAACACATGTAGCGGATATTTGTTTTTGCTGTGTTCTTGTTGTAACTTTTTACAGCGATTTTATTTTATAAGAAAGGTAAATACTGAATATGATTTAGGAATGCTTAGATAAATTGAAGGCAAGTCAACGGTTTACTAAGTCAACAAGTCAACATATAACCAACTAAAGACTATATATAATAGACTATTATATACTATATATTATACTTATTTAAATGTAAAGTTACACAAAGTGATTTTTTAATAGCAAAGTAGATTTTATAGTAAGAAAGTGGATCTGCAAAAATGCTTCAGTTTCGTACAAACCAGTGCAGCGCCCTACTTTGTGTCTAAAATTTCACGCGCTAATAAATCGTGTAAAACCATTTAAAATAACTATTTCTCAACAATATTCTGATGCGTATACATATTGGTAAAAACAAGTAATACTAATCTATACATATAATAAAATTGTAACTGTCTTGTTACAATTTAACTAACTTGTGAACTTGTGAATTTAACTAAATTGTAACTAACTTGTGAATCTGTACATTAAATATTTTTTGGAAAATCTTATTGAAATAGTCATTAATATCGATATGTCTCTAATCTACAGTTTTTAGATTTTTGTCTGTCTGTATATCTGTTCCGCATCACGGAAAAACCACTGCGGGATTTAGATGAAAGATATGATAATCACTGGTTATCGGGTCAACATATAAGATACTTTTTACTGCGAGAAAATATCTCATCTCTGAGAAATCTATACTAAACGTTAAAACGTAACTAGGGAGTCGCTAGTTTATTATATAGGTAGTATATTACATTCTACTAGGTTTTTGTATGTGATCTAGTTATATAAACGTTACAATTCCTGTTAGAATCATTTCAGAATCATAGGTCTTTAGGATGTTTGTTAGCATAAAACTTATTCATATGAACTCCTAATTATATTCAATCCCCTGCAAGGTGTCCCCTTTATTGTATTCCCACTGTCGGTCTTATTTCACTATGTTGTAAGTGAACTGAAAGTAGAGAACGGAATAAACTAGGTACTGTATATATCTGGAAAATATGATTATTTTTATTTAACAAATATATCACACGCACAAAAATTGTTACACAAACAAATTAGCAATAGTGTAAACAAAAAAGTCACGCTACATACTTACGGTGCAGACGTAGTGTGGTGACTCACCGCCTCGTCCCGCCTCACCGCCGGGAGCCACCGTACGTTTTTACTTCTACGTTTTCGTCTGCCAACACAATACTACCCTATAACAGACCTTTAAAATGAGAATCAAACGAGAAGATTTACGTTCAGGCTGAATTAACGAAATTCTTTAATTAGAATTAGACCCTTAGAAATCTTCCAGAGGAGCAATCACATCTATAATGATATCAACATCAGTAACAAAGTATGAAATAAAATATGGTTATATTATTAGCAGTAAAAACTTAGGAACCTACAAAAAACCTTAAAGCACTACTATATAAAAACTATATTTACATTGTATAAAGTTTGCGTATAATTTGCCGAAACTTTCCGGAAGCTGCGCCCTCATTATTCCTTCTAGCTCATACAGATAAAATTTCCAAAAAATCTTTTTTCAAAGTACTTCTCTTCTCGTAAGTAAAATATTTTCAGCCAAAAGCCTGGGCGTTTCGATTAAAAAATCATTGTAATTAATAATAGTTTGGAAACACACTCCGTTGGCCTACATTATATGTATATCACTTTCTTTTAAGTAGATTTCGTAAATGAATAAGCCTCTTAATTCAAATGAACCAAATATTTGTTTGTAATTCACCCACATATGTGACTAATTTATAACAAATCGACAAATCGTGCATGTAGTTAAGTTTGTTATAATAAAAAGACGGATTTGTTTTCCAAATATAATAAGAGTTCAAATACGCATTTCAATTTGAAAATATATATGTGATTCAAAATCTATACTAATATTATAAAGCTGAAGAGTTTGTTTGTTTGTTTGTTTGGTTGAACGCGCTAATCTCAGGAACTACTTATCCGATTTGAAAAATTCTTTTTACATTAGATATCCCGTGAACTGAAGAAGGCTATAGGCTATTTATCATCCCGGAAAAATGTACTGTTCCCGTGGGACAGATTTGTTTTTGTCTAGGGACGAACCCGAAGCGAAGCGAGGGTGAGTCGCTAGTTTAATAATAAACTTCTTAATTTTACAAAGTACAATATTAATAATAATAGCAACAAAAAAAAAGAGAAAGTGCTTGTTTTGGTTTTAAAAAGCAAAAAAATTGTTATCGTCAAAGCTAAACAAGACAAAGTAGTCATAAAAATTAAGCCAAGTGTTACCAAATTCAAAGGCACTAATATCCATTGAAGAGTTCCAATATCAGTCCTAATTCCATCATCAGATCGCTAACAAATCACTAATCTGACATCCGAAGTACTCGCACATGTCCAAAGCTTAAATAAATCGTTGCAAGATCAGAAATTAGAAGTAGGTTAAAATCGACTTCCAAGATTTGATTGCATATTTCGTCAGCTACAGGAGCAGCTAATAAAAGCGTGCTATAGACCGAATGACATACATATTATATTACTTCTCTGGACCGAGGCATTTTCTCTCTCGAAGTAGTTGTAGAACTTTTGGCCTACAGTCAAGAAATAAAATATCTTATTTCTAATTAAAGTTTTCTGATATCGCGTCATAAGTGGGAAGTAATAACAACAGTGTCTGAACATTTAATACACTTGAAATGCAAAATATACAGCAGAGTGATTGTTTCTATACGTATTGTTATCAGAGAGCTCGTTCGAAATAAACCATTTCATTTTATTTCACGTGTCTTTCGTAAATTCATAAATAAGCGAGTTGGCAGTGTTCGTACGCAAATGTGTCAAGTTCACAGAGAAAAGCGATTATTTCGCATCGAGTCGATTTTTTTTTCAGTTTATATTTGTGTAGTGCGTTACATGCGTGTATTGTTACCTCTAGACGTGCTATCAACAGCAAGTTAACCTTATTTATCCCAATATTTAGTCTTCAGTAAACTATTCTTTAACGTATTGATTGAGGAAGAATCATAACTTTTTCCTCAATCGCTTATCTGCTAAGATATTTGATATAACTATTGTAGAACTTCTGTCTTTTCACCTCTCGTTGAGCTTTCATGTGAAACTTTCTGTAAACTCATAAAGAAAGCTGGTAAAATTTTCAATTATTTTAATGTGCCTTGTGAGGTTGTATTTGTACAATTATTTTCACAAAATCTTCTATTTCTTAATGTGGACTCAGTTCTCGCGTGGCATTGAGCGTTTATTGTTACAAACTGTGTCATCTGTCGACGACAACATGTCTCACATAGTTTGCGTAATATTGTGGATGTATGCAATTAATACCTTTCCAAAACCCTAAACAACTAAGATTTTATTTTACCGGCAAACCATTAAGATGGTAAGAATATTGTCATGAAGTACTTTTTTTTTTATTTATATCTTATTTTGCTTTTCCCTCCACTTTTTCAAGGACTAACAATATAATTTTAATATTAATGATAGAAATATGCTTGTGAAAGTTTCTTTGTGTACGTTAGTTCTTAGGACGAAATAGCTGTAGCGATTTGGATAAAATTTTTTATACAAATATACTACGATCTGGAGTAACATATAGGCTTCTATTAGTAGTAAAGTTTACTAAAAGGTGGCGCTAATGTATATATATATATTCAAACCCATTTAACTTTTTGCTATATCCAGAAATCAAATCGCAAATTCATACATGATAAATGTGAATCTGTGTCTGTTTGTTTATCTTTCATTATCTTTCACTTACATAGAAACAGAATGATGAATTGGCATGATTTTTTTTTATTTTTGTGGAGATAGTTGGAGGGCTGGAGAGTATCATAGGCTACTTTACCGCGGGAGGTTATCTCATTCACACGGGAAAACACGTTATAATACAACCCACAACAGCTCATCACACATATGTATACATTATATTATGATATATAACCTATCTATTCCATACTAACCGCTAAAACGTACCAAGGGACGAACCCGAGCAAAGCGAGAGTGGGACACTAGTGCATAAATAAAAAAATAATTATAATGACTTCGACCCGACTCATTGCGACTAGCCATCTGCGCAGGAGATATTATAGTGCAGCGCGTGTACCCGCACACACAAGTGCACTCTCTATTCCTGTCACTCTCATACTCCCGTGGGACGACACGAGACACGACCGGTGAGAGTTAAGGCCTAGGACCGACGGCTTTACGTGCTCTCCGAGGGGGTAAAACACCGCTAACTACCTAACTCCGAGCTGTTACTGAGACTTACTAAACAGAAAGACTCAATAACTAAACTTAACCCGACACGGGACTCGAACCCAAGACCTCTCGATATGCAGCCGTACTAGCTAGCCACTATACCACCGAGGTATTTGAATAGACAAAATATGCAGTATGGCGCCAAAACATAATTATTTCATATCATGGCAATTGACAATGTCATGGGAGTTAAACAAGACATTGGCACATTTACTGCGACTAAATAGTTGATAGAAATATCGACAATGAAATATGAATCTTATTGATTAGTACTTTAATATATATTTACAATAAAAACAGCTAAAATTAAATAAATAATATTTAATTATAACACTTATTAAAGTTTTTTAAATATGTTTAGAATTAAAATCAACAAATATTGTAAGGTACTTTGGTGCCATTTTTGAATTTTTTGAAATCATTTTTATAAAATAGTGGGTAGGCACTGTCTGTAACAAGTATATAACGCCTTTGAGACGTCTAAAACCTTAGTCTCTCCCGTGACCATGATTGCTGTAAAGCATTCGAGACGTCGGGAACCAAAAATCTAAATAAATCCGCGAAATAATCCGAAAAGATAGTTTTATTTAAAATGTCAAATATTCGCGTAAATGTGATGACTATAACCTAATTTCATTCATGGTTACAGCAATTGAAATGTAATTTGTAAAAACATGATAAGGTACATCCATATATAATAAAAAATCGGTTAATTGCGAGTCGAATTCGGACACGAAAGGTTCCGTATCATCGTATAGGTACTTTTTATCAATGTAAATCTACATAGTATATTAACTTCAATGATCGATTACGGACGTTAAGAAAATATTTTTTGTATTTTTTATTTTTATTTTTTTTATTATTGGTTGTTATAGCGACAATAGAAATATATATTCTGTGAAAATTTCAACTTTCTACCTATTACGATTCATGAGATACAGCCCTCTGACAGACGGACGGACGGACAGCGGATGCTTAGTAATAGGGTTCCGTTGGCACCCTTCGGGTACGGAACCCTAAAAAGTTCCCTCAGTGGCATGAGCGAAGACACGGGAGATACCTAGTGGTATCTAAACTAATAGACCAGACCAAAATAAGCTTATAATTTAAAGCTAATTGTGCTTTAACACAATATATAACAAGAACAGCTACAGTTCAATAATTTACATTTATCCAAACAAAGTTCGCTAAATGGACATGCTATCTCATTCGTTCCCCTAAATAAAATAATATTTGTAGCAAAACAAACTTTATTTACTAGACAACAAGGAAACAAACCTAAAATCAAACAAATAGTGTATTTCTATTTCATTTTATAAGATTTATTTATCTAAACCACATTACTTAGAACACTTCTAGTGTATTCATGTTTAGAGCTTCCACGATGCGCTTGCGCAATGTCAAAATAACTAAAACACTATAAAATTTTGCGCGTATTTGCTTGGTTTCCAAGTAAATACTTCAGAAATGAGATATTTTCCCGCAGTAAAAAGTGTCCTATATATTGACCCGGATAACCAGCTGTCATCATACCAAATTTCATTAAAATCTGTCCAGTAGTATTGTCGTGATACGTTCAAATACACAGACAGACAAAAATTCTAAAAATTACAGATTCGGTCTCTATATCGATAATAATGATTATTTCAATAAGATTATCCAAAAAATATTTAATGTACAGATTCAACTCACATAGAATTTTATTATATGTATAGATTAGGCAAATAAATTCCATAACATACTCTAGAAACGGATATCGGGAGAGGTTGAGATAAAAATAATTTGTCAGGATGTCCCATTGCTACCTCTATTTTTAAACGCCGCCGTTCACAATATATCACACACAGACAGACACACGCACACTACAAGACCATTATTAATATCTACTTGAGTACTGTCATCTCTGTCGGACGTGAGTGCGCTTACAAAGAAAAACCTCCGACGCATAGCTTATTTATGCACATATCGCTGAGTCTACTGTCGCAGATTAATTACATATTGTAAAACTTACGAAGCTTTCCAAAAGCTTTCCTGTTTGTAATGTACGAATTCGCTTACATTGTAACCGGGTCAGAATTGTATACTTTAAAAATATAGGTTGGTACCTTAGGAACATAATAGAAACAAAATCAATAATTTAAAAAAAATAAATAAAGAGTGCGTGTATGAATGTGTAGGCGCGCAAGAAGTAAAACTTCTGTAGGTTATCGGTACTCTTTATGAAATTCAATTTATATTTTAAATAATTGGGATATGTGAGATACTAAAAATAACGCATATTACAATCATATATTTATAGAATATCATTTAAGGAAAGAATATAATATTATATATCATTTGTCAGACAATAACAACGGTTACCATGGCAACAAACGTACGCACATTTTTTCGTAACGCATTCACCAGCTTACCCCACAAGTCAAGCGTGCGTAAACAAATTTTACTTCAAAAATATAAACTTCAGTCTTTATTAATGATAGTAAAAGCTAAATAAAAATTGATGTGTGGGTAAAGTCGCAGGCAATACATAGTAGTATAATGATAGCCAATGACTGTTGTGATGCTGTCGTCCCATTTCTAACAGGCCAGAGGTCGAGAATTCGATTATCACACGTACATAGATTACAAGCAAAAATAAAAAAATAAATTTAGAACCGTTTTTATGAATAGTCCATTTAAGTTGACGAAAAAGATATAGGTTGAAATCAATATTGACTTCTTTTGTTTTCAACATCCCCAAAGGGATATTTCATGGCGACGAGATAGTGTATACTTTTTTAAGGCATCTTGTTTCCTGTTCATGACTAATATTTGTACCATAAATATTTTAACTTTTTACCACTACATTTTTTAACGTTATCTAGTCTTCCAAATAATGCGTGCTTGGTCTAAACACCTCTACAGTCTACATCTGCTTTAGTGTTAGCTGTCGAAGTAAATTTAGTATCGGCTCTTTTGTTTTATACTAAAAATATAGATGTGGTCCAATTACATATTAACATCCGGATGAACTGAAGTGACCTTTTAGGAAAAATAGCAAGGGAGTCGAACCCGGACACTTGGCAGATGCAGAGACAGGACTGTGCCAACGGGGTCATTAGAATAGTCTTAAATATGAAGTTTGTCGAACTACAATTTCGGTTTACTCATTAAATTTTTATATTTTTGGACGTTTTCGTAAACACTTGGTCGTGTTACTAACAAAATTTCTAGTTGCGAACTAAACAATGACTGTGTAATTCGAGTGTTTACTGAAATATAGACTGGAGGTACATGGATAAAAATCTGAACCAGATATAAAGTCTTACGAAATCAAGAATCTGCCGAACGTGACACAATACTTATTGCTAGAGTTACCTACTTTCTAGCCAATATAGTATATAAATATGTTATTAACACACAGCACCATCTAGTTCCATGGTAAGCTACGAGGCTTGTGTTATGGATACCAGATAGTTGATACACTACACATATATAACTTTAAATACATACATATAAATATACACACCCATGACTAGAGTACAAACATTCGTGCTCATCACACAAATTAATAGCGGGACTCGAACCCGCGACCGATGGCACAGCAAGTAGGATCACTACAAACTGAGCCAAACGTGTCGTCAATATAACACTAGAAAGTTAATTTGATTGCAAAAGTTGACAAATGCAGTATTTGTAATTCTGAGAATCATTAGAATTCATTAAATATATTTTTATAAATTCATATTTAAAACGGTCCGCTCTCGCATCGCTCTCGTAACTACAGCAGGATCTATCAGCATTCACTTAAATTATATACTTATATATATATATATATATTGTCCAATTATGTATTATAGGTATTAATCAGTATCTAGATCTTAATTAGACAGCACTTGTGCGCCACACAGTGTGTTTGCATAGCATACAAAGTCTAAGATCTATAGAAAGAACGATAGACAGCCACGTTACAAAGGTTAAGGACAAAGTGTATAGAATAATAATTTCAAGCGTGTCACTGTCAAGTAGGTAATCAAAGATGCAAAATGTAGACTTGTTTCACTTTGAAGGTAGGTACTTAGAAAATCTGAAACTGTATGCAGCTGCGAATTCACACCACATCATTTTTATTACTCTACTAGCGACTCGCCCTCGCTTCGCTCAGGTTCGTCCCTAGGTTGCTTTTCAAAACAAAATTAATTAATTAATTTGGTTTTAATTTTTTTTCGTGAGACTCAATTTTTTTTTCTAAAATAAATGTAGCCTTAATTACTCATTACATCAGCTATCTACCAGTGAAAGTCCCGTCAAAATCGGTCCAGCCATTTAAGAGATTAGCCGGAATAAACAGACAGACAATAATAGTAAAAAATGTGGTTTTGGTATATTTGCCGTGTATACATCCATATGCATTTAGTAAAAAACGGCAAAGCAACGACCTACGTTGATATGATATAGATAAATATATACATATGATATAGAATTAACTACGTTGATTTTTAAGTATTAGGTATAATTTATATGTACGAAAACGTCATATCGGTTGAGTACATTTCTTCGGAATCGCTTATTTATATATTGTAATATATATATATATATATATATATATATATATATATATATATATATATATATATATATATATATATATATACATACATACAGACGTACCATTATTCTTACCCATATGCATTTATTACTGACGCCATTAGTGTTTAAAAAATGACATTGACAGACATTTGAAACGGAATAAAACAACCCCCTATAATAAAGTAAGGAACGTAGCAGGTGTTGCATTTGCGTCATAGAGGCTACTTACTGTTCACTTATAGCTTTCTTTATTTTTTTTTTTCATGTAAAATACATAGAGAATTTACACGCAGAGCGACCTTAAGGTTACTTAATTGAATTATTTCTACATGTCAGATATGTATTTGGGATCCTATCAGTAAAGCCTATTTTTTTTTTAAATATGAAAATCAATACAAAATTTGCGAAGATATTGACTTAGACATCATACATATATGTATCTATATATTATATAAAACAAAGTCGAGTTTGTTACCTCATATATAACTCAAGAACGGCTGTAAAAAATGTATGACTAACGCAGGCAAATAACTATTTATTTCTATTTTTACTAGTTTGACGACACGTTTGGCTCAGTTTGTAGTGACCCTACTCGCTGTGCCAGCGGTGGAGGGTTCGAGTCCCGCTGGAGGCATTCATTTGTATGATGAGCACGAATGTTTGTACTCTAGTCATGAGTGTTTATATTTATAATATGTATGTATTTAAAGTTATATATGTGTAGTGTATGTATATTTGATAAAATTTGTTATGATGATAGCTGGTTATCCTGATCAATACATAGGATACGTTTTTACTCTGAGAAATCTATACTAATATACTAAACGTTAAAACCGTAAGTAGGGACGAACCCGAGCGGAGCGAGAGTGAGTCGCTAGTTCTAAATAATAAAATCTACGAGAGTGTCAAATTTCATTGGCGTCATTTCGTTGAAGCGTTACAGGTTCAGTACAAAATCTTGTACAAATAGACATTTCATTTCAACCGCTAGCTTTGCTTCAAGTACTATACTTTATACTAGTATCTATACTAATATTATAAAGCTGAAGAGTTTGTTTGTTTGTTTGTTTGGTTGAACGCGCTAATCTCAGGAACTACTAATCCGATTTGAAGAATTCTTTTTGCATTAGATAGCCCGTCAACTGAGGAAGACTATAGGCTATATATCATTCCGGAAAATGTACGGTTCCCGTGGGATAGATGTGTTTTTGTCTAGGGACAAACCCGAAGCGAAGCGAGGGTGAGTCGCTAGTACATTATACAATACAGTTCACATTGTACCTAGTCCCTAATAATGTAAACATTTTATTTTGGTTAACATTCAAAGGTTTTTAGATGTCCTTAGTTAGGTCTAAACACAGGTATTGAATATAAATCTAAAGCCTAGTCTAGAGTCCAGGCAGAGTCAGAACGTGCATACGCGACGTTGAAAGCTGACCCCATTTCGAGAGAGCCAACAACCTGGCGAACCCGAGTCTTTGACACTTATGTCGGGAGTAGGCCATTTATTTTCGTGATGTACATTCGACGTAAATAAATCTACTCGATCCTATGTTATTGTATCGGATTCTGTGCATTGCAAGCTATACTGATGAACACTGATCGACCTGACTGCTCTTGTACTAACTTCAAAGTCTATTACGTGGTATAGTTATGGTGTACATACATTTAGTTTTGTTGTATTTTTTTTTGGAATAAAATTTCCTTACGCACGCTTGACTTGGGAGGTAAGCTGGTGAATGCGTTACGAAAACATGTACGTACGTTCGTTGCCATGGTAACCGTTGTTATTGTCCGACAAATGATATATAATATTATATTCTTTCCTTAAATGATATTCTATAAATATATGATTGTAATATGCCTAATATGCGTTATTTTTAGTATCTCACCTATCCTAATTATTTAAAACATAAATTTAAATTCATAAAGAGTACCGATAGCCTCAGAAGTTTTACTTCTTGCGCGTGTGCACATTCATACACGCACTCTTTAATTTTTTAGTTAAAGTTACTGGGTAAAGGCTGTCTTCATTGGAGCAATCAATAAATGATTTTTAAGAAGTTTTAATCAAACCCGTGAGAACCTCCAACGTATTACGTTTACCACTTGTACCACCCTATGACAACTGGCAAAGATTTGGCTTTTAAGATTTCGTAACAGAATATTCTTATATCATGCGGAATTTCTGTGGACAATACTATTTTCACGTCTTTTACGCTTTGTATTTTTTATAACTGTTGTATATTTTCACAATATAAAGCAATCGTACTTAATATTAAGTTATATATATATATATATATATATATATATATATATATATATATATTCTTTTATTATAAACTAGCGACTCACCCCCGCTTTGCTTCGGGTTCGTCCCGAGATAGAAATCAATCCCATGAACTGTACATTTTTCCGGGATGATATATAGCCTATAGCCTTCCTCGGTTAACGGGCTATCCAATGCAAAAAGAATTTTTCAAATCGGACTAGTAGTTCCTCAGATTAGCGAGTTCAACCAAACAAACAAATTCTTCTGTTTTATAATATTAGTATTAGTATAGATAAATATGTTGGGACATTGACACACAGCACCATCTAGTTCCATGGTAAGCTACGAGGCTTGTGTTATGGATACCAGATATTTGATACACTACATATACGTCATAATAAATATATGAACAACAAAATAATGTCAACTTATAGCCTTGGACTGTGGCCCAAAGCTATAAGTTGACATTATTAGTAAGATGTGTCTTAAACCCAGACTCAATCTCAAAAACAAAAACTTCACCGTGCCTAAAAAAACTATAAAATAAATTACTAATAGCTGGATATCACTGTTTAAAATAGCCGTCTGTACATGTGTAGTATGTAGTTACGGAGCACCGAACTGTTTGTGATTCACTGGAGTTCAGTACATTTATCGAAAACCATATTAATTACCTTCTTAGATTTACGCGAATATTTGACATTGTAAATAAAACTATCTTTTCGGATTATTTCGCGGGTTTATTTAAATTTTTGGTTCCCGACGTTTCGAATGCTTTACAGCAATCATGGTCACGGGAGAGACTAAGGTGTTGAACATCTCAAAGGCGTTATATACTTGTTACAGACAGTGCCTACCCACTATTTTACAAAAATGTCACTGTCTGTAACAAGTATATAACGCCTTTGAGATGTTTAACACCTTAGTCTCTCCCGTGACCATGTGCGCTGTAAACTCAGGTAAAGCAATCGAACCGTCGGGAACCAAAAATCATAATAAACCCGCGAAATAATCCGAAAAGATAGTTTTATTTAAAATGAAAATCATATTTTATGGTCGAGGAATGGGGATTCAAATCCCTTAACGTTTTGCTACAAAAAATTTTGTAGCAAAACGAAATGTTGTCTGAAACGTTAATATAACTATGACGTTTTATAGAAGAAGTATAAAAAATAGTAAACAAATTAAACGATACACGTGTTTACATCTGAAGAAATCTTGGCAACATTATTTGGTTTTTGTTATTGCCACCTTGCTACATAAAAAACGTTAGAAAGGGCTGAATTTTTATAAACCTCATAATATTTTTTTTTTTTTAATATTTCTTTTATCTTATTATATCAATTATTATGTCAAATAGTTCTTATAGTTAGTAAATACTTATATCAAAATTACTACCGGCTCACCATCGCTTCTCTCGGGTTCGCCTCTAGACAAACAAAAACAAATCTCTCCCACGGAAACCGTACATTTTTCGGGATAAAAAGTAGGCTATTTATTATTCTGATGTATGAACTATATTATTGTAAAGTTTCATTAGAATCCAATCAGTATTTATTGTGTATTAAGCTGCATAAGTTACTATAGTTTTTTAACTATCCCACAGAAACTCTTTAATTTTTCGGGATGAAAAATATGTAAGATATAAGGTACTACCATACAAAACTTTATTTAAATTGATTTAACAGTTTCGGAGATTAGCCCGTACAAACAGACAAAGAAACAAACAGACGGAGAAACAAAAAAATTGAAAAAAAAAATGGATTTGTTCTATTTCTCTTCTTACACCCCCCTGACTCGGTTTTTAGCATTTTTTTTCAATGTACAGACAATCAATCTTATTATTATATGTATGTATAGATATGCATTGATAAGACAAACCACTAGTAATATAGAAGCTACACAGTAATTGCTAGTCGAGCTGTCAACGATTTGCGCTGAATACCCACATACACTTATCTCAGCTGCGATCAAGGAATGAGTGAGCTTATTCACGGTGTATTAAAACTTTTATCGAACATTTTGTTCAAAGCCAATAAAGCTCGCATTATGTTCATGGAGCCCTTTAGCTTCACCTCTGGGGCCTTTTCTCTACAACTTTCCAATGTTTAGTTTAGATCTGAGTGTACGTTTTGTGGAAGGATGTATCTATTGCTTTAGTGGCAGGGGATTCGATTTTCGTCTATGATATTTATTTTACGTGATATCAATTAAATTAAATCGCGACGAAATATGCAAATTCGCCTAATAAGTAATGTTTATAAAACTTTACATTTTATATTTTATTTTTCTTTTATTTCCAAAAACACAAAAAAAAACCTGTTAAAAATATTTAAAAATAAAAACATAATTTCTCATTTATCTAAATCCAAATTTAAAATTGCCTCAGTAATAAATTCCAATTTTACTTTTGTCGATGTAAACATGAATATGTTATGCACGTCGCAAGCCTGCGAAATATTTATTTTTCCGAAAATTTTGAGGCATGTAATTGTTTTTATTTAGACAAATAGAAAAAATTATCATTATATTTCTAGATTTGCTACCTGATCGTCTTGAAAATCGGTACATCTGATTATTTACGTATGGGGAATATTTTTGCGACATCCATGAGCACGGGCGAAGCCGTGGCCAAGGACTAGTTTAAAATGAAAACTATCAAAAGCAGCTCGAAATATATAAAGGAATATTTAATCAAGCTACTACAGAATAATTAAAATATCTACTAGAGATGTGCCAAGGTCGCTGTTCCATCGCGTCGCTACGGAATGTTGATCTTGCAATTAACAAGTAGCAGTTACTTTTTGAATACACATTGTTTACGTCAGTATCGGGTTGGATTGTCTTACTATGGGAGTTGGGTTCGATTTTCATTTAAAATGATATCTGATAATTCTGTAATCAACCCAAATTGAAGGGCTATTTATCTATACTAATATTATAAAGAGGAAGGATTTGATTGTTTGTTTGTTTGTTTACACCGGATAGGGTCCGAAACTACTGAACCGATTAAGATGAAATTTGGTAAGAAGATAGTTTGAAACCCTGGGAAGGATACAGGATCGTTTTTATCCCAGAAATCATCCCTTAAGGGAGTGAAAATGGGGATGAAAATTTGTATGGGGAATCAACAAGGGTGAGTCGCTAGTTTATGTATAAAGTGTACGTGAAGAGATTATTGTCTGATTTTACTATATTGCAAAGATGTGAACTTAGAGCCTAAACAAAGTGAGGGTTGCTAATAATCACATACATTGACCGTTTTTGTATTTGTATTGTAAATGAAATCTCTCGCGTTGTGTCAAAAATACAGTCAGATACCAACTAAATAAATTAAAAATATCTTTTTACTATACTTCAGACAAGTGAGTCGACCCGGTACAGTGTTCCTATTCACCTCTAGCTCAACTCGCAATAAATATTCATATATTCCATTATTATCTAAGTATTGTCGTAAAAGTCTTTAAAATATTCTTCACATATTATACTTTATCGTATACAAGCGACTCAACCTCGCTTCGCTCGGGTTCGTCCCTAGCTTGATCCCCCATACAAACTTTCATCCCCATTTTCACCCCTTTAAGGGATCATTTCCGGGATAAAAAGTACCCTATGTCCTTCCCAAGATCTCAAAACTATCTTCTTACCAAATTTCATCTAAATCGGTTCAGTAGATCCAGAGATAACCCCCTACAACCACACAAACTCACAAACTTACCTCTTTATATGAGTAATATTAGTATATCTGTAGATAACAAAAATCTGTTCAATAATTTCTAACTTAATGAATGTACAATACTATTTCTCAATATGCTATACTCGTAGATAAAATCGTCATCTCCATGTCAAAACATGTATGATTCTTAAAAAAATGAATATCCATGCTATAATGTACAAAAGTTAACTCGAAGTACGGACGCTGCCCGGCCCCGGCCTCCTCGACAACCCCACACTTCGTAATAGTAATTTAGAAAAGCATATAATAGTAACAGAAATAGTACCGGTATTTACTTCGGGTTAAATTTATTATGTAATTATATTAGTCGGAAGCAACGTATTGTGCCACGAGCATTAACTATGAGATCCGGCGTCGAGATTTATATCTTTCGTATTTATAACGATGAATATGTTACATTTAATAGAGTAAGTTTTACCGCGCCACTTCTATTTTAATTTTCGGCTTTATTAAAACTAACGTTTCACCCACGCTTCCCTCGGATTCATCCCTAGCTTGCTTCCCAATACAAACTTTCATCCCCATTTACACCCCCTTAAGGAATGATTTCCGGGATAAAAAGTGTCCTATATCCTTCCCAGGGCCTCAAACTATCTTATTAAATAATTAATTAATTACAACCTGACAAACTTACAAACTTTACCTCTATAATATTAGTATACATGAACGTTGGATGATACGAGTAAGTCCTAAATAATAAAAAAGTAAAATGTAGTTTTAATTACATCACGGTGTAAATGTGTCTGCGTGATACGACGAAATTAATTAAATAAAAGCATCTAAAAAAATTACTATACAATTTTTAAGTAGTAAAACAAGGTGGGTTTAATAGAATTTCTTCGTACATTTCTCAAGATTGCATCTAACAAGGTTACAGACGAAGCTAGCAGTGATCCGAGAAAATCAATTATACTGTCGAGTTAAAACCTAATTCAATTCACAAATGTACACTTTCAATCAAAGATGCGCAGAATATATACTCGTACATATATATATATATATATATATATATATATATATATATATATATATATTATATAGAAAAAATATTAATTCCAATAAACACATAGCATCTGGTCTTAAAAAGTAATCTATCTTTTGTCCATCAGTCGATGTGGGTCACTGCGGAAACATTGAAACGGTGTCTATTTTAAAACTAAAAACTGTAGTCCATAATAAAAACACAAGATGTTAATCATATAAATAGCTAGTGAGTGCTCGGAGGCGGCAGACGCTGGCTGCTCTTGAGCCTGGACGTAATGTAACAGGTCCCCGGCAACTGTCACTGGGACTGTGATCGATTCCGTGTAAGGTTTCAAGAATTAAAAAACTGGTTTACGAACAGTGGACGTCCTAGACTACGTCCCGTTGGCTATAATTATAGAGCGAGTCCTTTAACATCACAAAATATATGTCAATATTTTTATGTGCATCATAATTACAAGTATAATTTTTTTTATCTGGAATATTTATGTTTTCAGGACACGCATTGGATTCAAATATCTCAGTCTTATGGAAAAATTGAAAATCATATAAAATGTCGTACAGAAATTATGTAAGTTTTAACTTTAAATATTTAAAAAATAAGTATTTTTAGATAATGCATAAGTTCAAGATCTTCCTAACAGATAATAAACTAAGCTCTATACTTTAAGTTACTATTAATCAGTCTGCTGTAAGAGGGAAGGGCTCAATAAAACCCTTGTATGTTATCTGCGAACACATTCCGTCCGCTATTTATAAAGCGGTGTAAGGAACAGCTTAATGTCTGATAGTGTTGAATGAGGATTATGGATTTGGAAATATTACATGACTAAGAATTTTATACTTAACGCAGCAAATCGTTTTATTAAAAGCTTGTAGTTATTTAAATATTAAATATTTGTATTTTTTTTACTTTGCAGTATGACTCGTCCGTTACATATGGCAAAAACCGGGATTCTACCAGAACCTCTAGTGTCTCTACCGACCGACCGACCACTGTCACTGCCAAGTATACATCTACTCCTTCGTACAAGTCATCCAGCATTCCTGTGCTTAATGACCGTTCCACTCGAGAAGAAACACCAATATCCACCATCGCAAACCGCTATGCAAGCTACAGCAAAACCACTACTGCTGACAAACCGACTTCGAAATACGAAAAAAAAGATTACTCAAAGCTATCCGTTCCATCGTTGAATACGACTCGAAGTAGAGATGTAAGCCCAGTACCAATATCTAAATATAGTATCAATCGAACATCTAACATTTCGAGACAGACTAGTCCAGAGAGAAGAACAGCTAAGAATTTTAAAGAAAAAGGCCAAGACTTAAGTCCTGCTGATCGCGACAAAGACATTCCAATTAAGACTGATAAGACTACAAATTACAGTAGTCTATCGAATTATAAACTGTATCCACGAACGCCAAGTTATTCTAAACCAAATCCTACAACCAGGGTAGATAGTAAGCCTGAAGTCACAGTAAACCGATATGCTATAGCCAATCGTTTAGCATCATCGAGCTACCTAAGAAGTCCAACGCCTATAAAGAGGACTTCTGTTTCGCCTATTAATCACCTAGAAATAGTGAAGCCAGACAATGAACGACATAAGATAACAAATAGTATAGTAGAGGAAAAAGTAGAAAAAAACATTGAAAACAACACAGACTGTACTCCAAATGGCACTGAAGTTATTATTGATGAGGACGAAGATATGGAAAAAGTCTCAGTTATAACCAGACATACATCACCAACGCCACCTGGTTCATCTGCGTATGTAAGAATGCGAAGAGCCGATATGGCTAAAACAGTAGAAAAAATTATTACTCGAGCAAGAAAAAGACCTGAAATGATAGATAAAGAAATACAATCTGATCGGCTTGATGACCCAACACGAACTAGTAGATTTGGTAGTACAAGTAGAACTAGTATGACAAATTGGACTTATTATTCACCTAATTCTACAACTTATACAGGTTATGCAGGGAGATATTCAACACAGTATTCAAATCTAAGAGAAAATTGCAGCAATGATAGAAGTAGCCGAAGTCGAAGTAAAGAGCCTGTGCCAACAGACAATAAAAACTCTAACATAGAAGAAAGGGATGCTGAATTATCTATAACGACTAATCATGTAGATTATCATGCGAATGAAGGAAGTCCAATACTTGAACAAAAAAAGGATGATGATACTTCTGAAATTATAATTAATGTAAACCTTAAGTTAAAAAAATCATGTAATTCTCAATCTGCAATAACATCTACAGAACTATTGACACCTGAAATTACTGTAACTAATAATCATCAACTACCACCCCAACCACCAAAATCAGAAAGTACTAGTAAAATTAAAAAAACAAAAATTCGTAAGTCTAGCACAGATTCTTCTTCTGATTCAACATCTTCTAAGAAAGGTGTGAAGAAAAGGAGTAAATCAGTAAGTTCTACTGATTCAGACCAAAGTTGTGAAAAAAGTAATAAGTCTAAAAACTCAAATAAAACTTCTTCAAAGGGCTTAAATAAAACTTCTTCTACTACAAATATTTCTAATGGTCCTTCGAAACTAAAGTATTCCAAATCTAGAGAAAGTAATAGTCCAGAATCTAGTATAACTTTATCAACACAATCTTCTATAAGCGAAGATGAAACTGTATTAAAATCAAAAACAATCGATGTAACGGAGACGTCAGTAGAGCCAAAGAACGAAGGTACAGAAGAAGCTAAATCATTTTTAATTAGAGCTTTAGCACCTGTTACTAACCTGTTTAAGCTTAGGCATCATGACAATACTGAAACCACACGTTTGATTGATAGTAGTAATTCATCGGAATCTCCAAATAAAGACACTACAAATTTATTAATTGATAATGGCTCAACTAAAAATAATACTAATAATATAATTGCATCTAATGATGATAGCTTAGTAAAATTGAAAGCCATAAGACCCATTGAATCGGGAGACAGAAGTTGGTGGATAGAATCGGATGTTAATAAGAAAAAAATTAATGATAAGGAGAAACGCCAAGAATCATGCAATGAAAACCAATCGTTACTTTCAAATACTACTGAAACTAACGATTCAAAAGTTCCACTCCGATTAAATTGTTTCGCAGATGACGAAAAACCTTGGTGGCTAGATAGTAATGCAAATATTCCTGAGGGAATTGAAAGACTCACTCCTCCCAGGAAGTCTTCGAGTGACAGTGACAAAAGCGAGAAATTTAACTTCTTCAAAATAAGACAAAACGAGTCAGGAGATCGAAAAGACTGGAGATTAGCAAGTAACGATAATACGCAAAGTATTAACAGACAAGATTCTCAGAACAGTTTGAGCTTGAGCAAGTCTGGTTCTGATCAAAGAAATTTCCAGCTAAGGCGCATACGACATATAGAATCTGGAGAACGTCCTTGGTGGTTGTCTAGTGATAAAAATATTCCAGAAGGCATTGAAAAGCTGCCGACGCCACCGCCTCAACCAGACAGCGACTCTTCAGATTCCGAAGAAGTACAGGTATACATACCGACAAGCCAGATTCCACCATTCCCTCTACATCTACCCGATGATGAACCACTAGGCGATAGAAGAAGTCCTGAAGGCTTGGAAACTCCAAACCACGATTATAGAATAGGACGCAGCTCGCCCTACGAAAATAATCGCCAATATCGACGTGATTCAGTAAATTTACCGTATCAAAAAGGATCCGAGAAATACATATCACGTTATACAGATATCGATGACATATTGGGCACTTCAGGCCACATTTATAGTCCATTCATGGACTCCATATTAGCCCGAAGAACTGGTCAGCTTTCTTTTGATGACGACGAATGCGAGGAAATAGACCCCACTCAAGTACGGATTCACGACAGCACCGCGCAGATGCCTGTTATCAAAAAGCTCCGTAGCAGGTAAAATATGCATACACGTTCTTACAGTATTATTAGTTTTTTGCAAGATATGAACAATTAGAAAAAAAAATGTTCAATAATTCTTCCTCAACCGTAAGAAATTTTATAAAATCCGTTGAATACGAATAATGAGAACTAATTAGGAACCAAAACACACAAATAAGAGCTTACTACTGTGTAAAGTTATAAAGTTAAAGACGAAGATATAAAGTTGGAGCACATTTTGAAAAATGTTTAGTCTCGCAAAATATAATATTATATAGTTTTTCTCAATTAAGCATTTTTTTGTTTTCAGAAGCGAAATAATTGACTACAGGGATGAGGACCAGGTATGTTTTATCTTAGCGAGATTTACATATTATTCTAACTGAACACCTGCTAAATGTGTTCAAAAGTAACGTCAACGTGCTTGCTTAAGTTGAGTACAAGTTCGATTCCCACGAGAACGCTTAAATGAAAAAACTTTATAGAGGTACGTAAATAAAAATGAACTACGGATGATGAATATACGGATAATGAATAACTTCCTACGGAACCCAAAAATACATTGACAATAATCATTATAAATAAATAAACGAAGTGATCAACGTGTAAACAAAGGATAACTGGTCTGTTTGTAAAAACTTCAACAATTCAGAGCTATTAAGCATTATTCTCTTTGCTTCATCATGCGAGCACTTTGTGAGTTATATGTGACGTGCGAGTTTACATGTTAGTTTTGGAAATTTAAAACAATTTCCAAAAGTAAAAAAAAACAATGATATAAGATTGTTTTATCAAGTGTATACTGAGATGGTAGTTTTTTTTTTTTTTTTGTATCGGAGGTAGAGGCTCCCTTTGCCGCACGTACAGATGTTTTCTTTCGGTTATCAAATGATAAAAGTCGGTGAAGATGTAATATTTTTTTATGTATTGATAACAAAATAATTCTTTATACAATAAGTTATATAATGTTTTAAAGAAATAAGTATAATATAATTTTTTTTGTTATCGTCTGAATAAGTTGATCGAGTAAAGAAAAATTTTTTCTTGAATTTTACGTAATATCCATTTATAGTAGATTTTTAAAAAATAAATATGAACACAGTACAGACGTACGAGCTCATTCTACGTATCTATACATTTTTTATCAACTGAACAAACGTCAGGCAATTACGGTTAATATATACGCAAGTAAAGGCATTCTGTGACACTAGTATTTGCTCCTTTATGTTCTTGTTTGAAAAGATTATCTTTAATTTTATAATTACATAAATAAAAAACCAGACTGCGTAAAATGTGTACTAAAAAAGAAGAGAACAGTATTTTATTTTCCGCCATTTTAATTTTTAATGATATCTATATACCCTATGACACTTGCGTTATCAAGATGAAACGAATGATCAAAATCGGTTAAGCCGTTTAGTAATTAAAAGGGAACATAGGATCGGACATACATACATACACAATTACATAAAAACAGTATTACTAAAACACCATTTCACACTGTACCAAACAAACGGCAGTAGGGATTTACAAGTAGATAAAAATTACAAAATACTAAATAAGCAGCATGAAGCGTCAAACTCAAAAGAAATTTTGATCACGTTTTAAACATATTTTTGCTATTGAACAAACAGACAGTGTAATATTTTTTTATATATATCAGTGTAGAGAGCACAGGTGTTATTATTGGCCAAGTTTCGCGTAGGAGCCTGCGCGGGAGCAGTGTACTTATTCATTGTTAACCTTGAATAAAAAACATATATCTTTTTAATAATTTCTAAAAAAATATTTAGAAAATCAATATTGTGTTTTAAATACTTTCTACGATCTAATTCCATACTTCTAATGATTCCTTAAACTTAACCTAATCTCTGTATAATAATCAGAAGATATTACTTGTATTACCTTTTTGAGAGATCAAATGTTTGGTCTAAAAATTTGTGAATTGGTGCGTAGTTTATGAAAAAAATATGTGGAATATTAAGTAAATAGTATTGGAGGAGTATAACAGCAGGTTGCCCACTGGCCAAGTTTCACACGCGGGTGCGCGGGAGCAGTGAACTAAGGCACTGTTATCCTTGAGGCGCTCTGGGAACAAAGTCGAGAGTCGCATCGGTCACATTTTAAATGGGTGACGTCAGGACAAAGTTCCGTGGAGACGCTAATTTATTTTATATGCAAAATAAAATTTTAACTAACACTCGCCTTGTTGTTTTTTAACCCAATATTATTAAAGTATTTCATTACAAAATTAAAATGAAAGATATTATTTATTATTAGCAAATCATCCTTGCTTCGCTCGGATTCGTCCCTAGCTTGCTTCCCAATAGAAATTTTTATCCCCATTTTCACCCCCTTAAGGGATGATTTCCGAGATAAAAAGTATCCTATGTCCTTTTCAGTGTCTCAAACTATCTTCTTACCAAATTTCATCTAAATCAGTTAAGTAGTTTCAAAGATTATCCCCTACAACCTCACAAATTCACAAACTCTACCTCTTTATAATATTAGTATAGACAACGGAATGGTACATATATTTATTTCTCAGAGTATTTTAAATAATAATTAATTTATAGTGAGAACAAACCCACGTGAAAATTTTATAACACTATGTAAATATTAACAAAAACAGGCAAAATGAAGCAGAAGTAAAAAGAAAGCAATACATAATGTATTCCAAAGATTTTGTATAACTAATATAATAGTAACAGCACCGACTGACACATCTACGTACGGCTTCCTTAATCTCTCCAAAGGCTCGCAGTCATTCACTTTTCATCTCTTTCTTCCGTAGTGGACGATGCGATACAATGTTCGAGGTAACCTTACCAAATTGTGTTAGCGCTAAATGCTTGCTCCGTCCGGTAATGGCGTGTGAGAAATAAAGTCTTCGCAATTTGTCCGGTTAATAGCGAAGAGATCATACCTGGGTCTGGGGTACGCAAACAACCTTCAGTTGCATGCAAGCCTCCGCCGAAGTCGGTCAGCGATGATCCGCTGAGAACAAAAGTTTAAAATGAAAATGATTCTGTGATTTGTGACATCAAGATCACTCTTCTGATCTCAAGGTAGAGTCCAAATATTTATTTAAAAAAAAAACATCTATCAAACAAATTAAGCGAAGCCGGTTTTTTTTTTTATATTTTTACTACTTTTTCTAAGTAGTTACACTTTATTCCATTGTTTTCGAGATGATTTTGTGTGCAATGACTTAAGTTTTTGAGTTCAATAACTTTTATTTTGTTTAACGAAAAGTTGAATGTTAGTTATAAAGTTTTCTATCAACTTTGTTGTAGAAACTATGTAAAGTTAGTTTGGACATAGAGATAGTTTGTTTTTAAAACATAAGCCGTGTCTGGTCGCCGGTATTAAGAATAATTTATAATTATATAATATATGTAGATATTATTTCGGACAAAAAACCTTATGCATATGTATGAATGGCTTATTATTTATATGTAAGCAAAGCGATGTTTTTTTTAATTTCTCGAGTTAAATTTAATTGGCAAAATACAATCAATTAGCGAATGAAGTTTCGTGTGTTATGGTACGATAGGTAATATTTATGTAATTAAAATAAATAGCTAAAAAGAGAGTAGTGTAATGCACCAATAATCTAATAAAATAAATAAATATGTTGGTACATTAACACACAGCACCATCCAGTTCCATTCCAGACTTGTGTTATGGATACCAGATAGTTGATACACTACTCATATATAACTTTAATACATACGTATTATAAATATAAACACCCATGACTGGAGTACAAACATTCATGCTCATCACACAAATGAATGCTTCCAGCGGGACTCGAACACGCGACCGCTGGTAAAGCAAGTAGTGTCATTACAAACTGAGCCAAACGCGTCGTCAATTTATTTCCTTCTTTTTTTCAAGAATCAAAAAAAGGTTTATGATCAGCAATTATTGTTTTAATTGACGGTTAGTTCACATGCTGATATCATATGAGAAAAAATAGAACTACTCCATTGTCAATCGTATTGATATTCACTTATCATTTTAATAACGTATCTTATTCTCTATCGCATTTTCCTATCACAAAGATGCTAATAAAACTATCTGCTGTACATTATTTTAAAATTAACAGATTATTTCTTACGTTATACATTTAACGAAGCAAAAACAATATAATTTTTATATATCAGATAAACATTGATCTGTGACAATACGCGAGATCGTCGGAAGTTAACACCTATACGTGATTTTAAACTTTTTAATATATTCGATCTTTTATATTTAGTACTAGCGACTTATCCTCACTTCGCTCGGGTTCGTCGTCCCTAGGTACGTTTTATTTTTTTTGAGCGAAACCCTAATTCTTTTTCTAAAATAAAAGTAGCCTAAGTTATTCGTTATAATATCATCTATCTGCCAATGAAAGTCCCGTTAAAATTGGTAGAGCCGTTTCAGAGATTAGCCGGAACAAACAAACAGACAGACACACAAAAATTTTAAAAATTATATTTTTCTTATAGGTACCGTATATAATTCCATATGCATATAGTATAAAGCTGTTATTTTGACATTACAAACAGACATTTCAATTTTATTTATCTGTATAGATAATATATACTGACATCGATAAATAATATACAAAATTCCATATCAAAATAGGTTTGACCAATATGAACACCTGCTCAGCTAGACTAATAGGACTTTAGTAAGATATATGTACATAATAATTAATAACATAATATGCTGTCTGTAGACGAGAAATCAGGTTAGTTCAAGTTATCTGACGTAGCTCGTATCAGAGAAGGTAGAGACTAAACAAAGTCTAACTTGTTGCCTGTTGCCAAAACACCTGTTGTCTCTACATCCGGTGGCCACCGCTCATACTGTTTTAAGCCTTTAACTAATATTTTATACTATATCGTATAATATTTTATATTTTGAATCGATTATAACTGATATTTTACTGATCAATAATATAAAGAATCAATAACTGACTAACTAAGACGTTCAGTTAGTTACCGGAAGAAATATATATCATGGACGTTTAACTTAGTGTACGTACGTACAAGCTAAATTCGAGTAATCTTTGTATTTCAGTTAAGTTAGTAGGAGATGAACAAAAGAAATAATAATTAATTATAAAAATTTACAGAAAATGCATTAAAAAAATTGTTTATTTTTGTTTCGTACCTTTTGAGGTAACGGAAATGAGTATACTTTTATTGTGTACAACTTTAAACAAAAGCAGTATTTGAGTCAAGAAACTCTACAATAAATAATTTCATAATTAAGTAAAGAAGATAGAAATTTTCCTTTAATGTGTTGATCAATGTCTATATTTGAGTTTGAGATATCGATAAAATATATTTATTTTAACAACATCCCACTTGATGTAGAAAAGTAAAAAAAAAAATAACTTTTTTTATTTCTAAAAGATTTTTTTAATAGAAGTAATTAGAAAAAAATACAATTTCGATATTTTATGGAAATGATTTAAAAAATCATAACTGACATTTATTACCTATAATTTAAGTTAAGCTATCTTTTGTGTCATATCTGTCTCTATTTAACTTTTATTACCTACTAGCGACTCACCCTCGCTCCGCTGCGGTTCATCCCTTATGTTTTAACGTTAGTATAGATTTCTCAGAGATGAGATATTTTCCCGCAGTAAAAGTATCCTATATGTTAACCCGGATAATCAGCTCTCTCCATACCAAATTTCATCAAAATCTGTCCAGTGATTATTTCGTGATGCGTTCTCAGACAGGCAGACATTAGATAATGATGACTATTTCAATAAGATTTTCCAAAAAATATTTAATGTACAGATTCGACTCAGTTAAAATTTTATTATACATATTATGTATAGATGATAAACTAAAGTAACTGCAAAACAAACGAAAGTAAAATTTTTATTATATATAAAAATATGACTGGTTAGTGAAACGTTTATTTTTTTAACTGTTCACACCTGGTTTACGATTCGATAAGAAATTACGAGTACTTCCCGCACACTCGCAGTTACTGAACAAAGCCCATTGAGGACTACAAAGGGACCTTGCAAAGGGCTTACACAGTCCCACCTTACCCTTTTAGAAATTATGAGGCAAGCTACGTCTTTTAATTATATAATAATACACTAAAAGTTAACAGTTATTGTTGTTAGAAATATTTTTATAACGGATATGAAGTAATAACGATATCTTCTTTTTACTTCTATTTACGCTTTAATTTTACTATAATATTATAAATGTGAAAGTTTAGATGGATATTTGGATGTTTGTTACTCAATCACGCCAGAACGGCTGAACGGATCTGGATGAAATTTGGCACAGAGATAGATTATAGTCTGGAATAGAACATAGGCTACTTTTTATCCCTGAAAAATGTACGGTTCCCGTGGAATAGATTTGCACCTGTTTTCTAGACACGTACCCGAGCGAAGCAAGGGTGAGCCGCTAGTTTTAAAATAAATTTAAATTTTAAACTTTCCTATCCTCAAGACTTTTCCACGGAATTGGTAGGAAGTCAGCATATTAATTTATTTTGGGCTTTTCGCCATCTTGTTCATGAGTGATGATTATCAGCGTCGCGACGTTTACCAGATCTCGACACACATCATTGCGGATTAATACAACTAATATCTCCAAAAAATATTATAAAACGTGTATCACTACGCAGATTTTTATTCTTTATTGATTTTTATTGAGCAATAAGCTAATGAGAGAGCGTTTTGAGTAAACTTGTTAAACGTTTTAATGAAGTTGGGCGCGATAAAAAAAATCGTATAATATCGATACAATAGTCATTAGTACAATTTCTTACAACAAACAAATAAACAAAAATGCACAGCCTAGCTAAATTTAACCATTTGAGCAGGTTAGCAATTATTTCTCTACAATTAACCCGATAAATATTTACAATTTTAAGTAACAAAAAGAAAAATAAACCATTCTTAAATGTAACAGAAGTAATGTTTCGATGGCAGTCTGTTGGTCTGAGACGGAGACAGTATCGTGACAGGTTTTTTTTTGCAGAAACCGGTCGATACATATCGAAGTTGCCAAATGTCTACCAGCGCAGCGTCCATTCTTATTTAAAATCTGATATAAACTTCATTCAATATTATGAAGTACTAAATAATATGGATCATGATGAAAAAGTTCATCAACTTTTTTTATTAACTTTAAAAGATGCTCGACGTTCCCATCACCACAAGTTATTTCGCGGTACCCTCCAAAACCAGTTGGTACGTACATTACTCCTCTATAGGGTAAGCCAGGGAGAGACGCCTATAAGGGATAGATGCCTACTAAATTTAAAAATTAAAATAAAAATTTTGCGTTATCCGGAACGCATCCATAAAATGTATGTAAGTAAAATGTAAAATAAGGTAATTGTAGTTAATATATGTATACGTTAGAATATAATGTTTGAGATAGTTTGCAGTATTTTTTCCCTAAATTCTTCAGTTAAATAGTAGTACCTGGGTGACCGAGCTTTGTTTGGAGTTCTTTTTTGTTATATCGTATTTTTTAGATTAAAAAAAACTTGCATAAATACAAAAAAAAAAAAGTAAATAAAAACTTTCGGAAACTCGAACCCGGACGACACCTGTGATTGTCAATCTTGCGCCTTGGCCGCTTGAGCACGATGCTTACGCCCGGGCGAAATTATAACATATAACATTAACATATTTTGCGTGGAATAATGCGAAAGAAAACCGCATTGAATCTGGAAATACGCGTTTTCCCACACATAAGACTAATCTAGATCGATTTTTCACCCCCAAAAACCTCCACATATATAATTTCCGGTATAAATACATAAATAAATATACAAGAATAGCTCGTTTAAATATATTACATTAGATTAAATTGTTATTACTCGTGGGCATCTATCCCCGATATCTATAGGCAACTAATTTTCATGTCTGGGTGAGATGCCTATTTTTTATTATTTTTAAAAAACATTTTTTAATCTAAAATGTGTTGCACAATAATCCCAAATTTAATCTGAATGGCGTAAATAAACAGTGATTAAATAAACTATACGTATTTTATGTAGTATCTTACTTACCCATTAATATTCATCATTTTTTAAAACTATAGGCAACTCTCTCTGACTTACTATACCTTTTCTTATTTAAAGTTTTAACAAAGATTATTTCATCAACTCTTCCCGCTGCAAACTTTTCTTTCTGAACTTTCAGTAAATAAGCTCTCCTTTTAAGCTTACCGCTTACTATACCAATATTGCTAAAAGCTTTACTTATTTATATGATTGTTTAATAAATTCGCTATTAATAGGAAAAAAAATCGACATCGTAAAGTTCGATAAAAAAGCAAACATAATTAAAGCAGTTAAACTGGTTCCGCAGTGGACCGCCGGCGACACTTAACCGCTATCTTCGCAAACCAGAACGTCACTACCAAGGATTGCACTCTTAACTTTACTGCTGTCACAGATGTATTGACGCGATGTATTTTAGACGTTGTTGTAAAAAGTTCTTACTTCAAAGCCAATTAATTGTAGTACCTGGGTGACCGAGCTTCGCTCGGAATTTTTGGCCAAAAGTACAATTTTCTTTTTACAATTTCGATTCAAGATTCAAACTCGGACACCTGTGATTGTCATGCGCCTTGGCCGCTTGACTACGATGCATAAGCTAGAGCGTGCGATATTAGCGACCATATTTTTCGTAGAATAATGCGTAAGAAAACCGCACTAAAACTTGAAAACACGCATTTTCCCAGACATAAGACTAATTTAGATCGATTTTTCGCTACCGAAAACCCTCACATACCAATTTTCTGCGAAATCGTTAGAGCCTTTTCCGAGATCGCCGGTATATAGAAATAAATAAATAAATATACAAGAATTGCTCGTTTAAAGGTATTAGATAGATTACTATGCTCGCTAGCGAGAATCGACTGTTGACATTAGTAGGGATTCATTTAAACATAAAACAAACTTGTCGCAGTTGCGATCGCACGTGGGTTTTTTGTAATGAATTAACAAAAGAATAGAAAGCCCGATAATGAACGGTTTCGCCGAAGAAAGCTTTAAGGGTTTCGGATTAATGCTAATAATGAGACTAAATTAACCGGCTTCGGTAAAACACTTGCTTCTAAGAATGCACTCGAGATGACTGCGGCTTTTGGCGACTTGGTGGTAGATACAATAGATCCATAAAAACGGTTGCATTGTCCTATAATAATAGTTGACTTACTATTATAAATCCAAAATAAGTATGCGTGTGTATGCTTAACTATGAAACGACTGAAGAAATGATTTGAATAAAATTTAGTACACTGGAGTAACATGCTTTTAGGCATCTTTGGACAAACCCGAGTAAAGCCAGGGTAAAACACTAAGATGTTTAATAAAATCTTTTGTAAAATATACAGACGTACTTACCATTCTGGTCTTGATGTGTTTATTTTTTGTATCACATGTTTATATACTCGAATATGTATTTATACAAGTTTCTTTATTTTGACACAATTATAAAATAAACGATACGTTGTTAATTTTATAAGCAGTCGAGTTTTCTTTTTTTAATTTTCTGTATTACTGTTAATGTTGCAATTATTTTATTATCAGAGATTTCTCTTGAGTTAAAAGTATGGTAGAAATCGATACTCTTAATTAGATGGGAAGAAACGTAAACTGTCAAGATTCTTAATATTTACATACCCTCGCTCCGCTCGGGTTCGTCCCTACGTTTTAAGTTTAGTATAGATGTCTCAGAGACAAATTATTTTCCCGAAGTCATCTGTAGAGGTTTTCTCGTGATGAGTTTCCAGACAGACAGACGGATATACAGACAGACAAAAATTCTATAAAGTAAAGATTCGGCCCCTGTATTGATTGACTATTTCAATAAGATTTTCCGAAAACTATTTATGTACAGATTCAACCTAATTAGAATTCTATTATATGCATAGATGACAACTTACTTAGAAGCCTAGTTATCTGAGCCTTGCATCTACAGCGTCACGATGGTCACCCTTTCTTCATATTAAATCTAAATTAATATTTTTATACAAATACATAACGTATTTTGTTTCATGGGATTTTTTGTGTGGCTAAAATAAGAGCACCAAAAAACAATAATACCATCTTAGCCCACGAAGACACCAGGTGCTAAGAAGCAAATAACAATAATTATTAAAATCTGAGTATTCCTTATATGTTAGATAAAAAATGTTATATTATCAAATTGATAATATCTATCTATATCGTACTAGCAGTACCCGAGGATTCGCTCGCGTTGTACTTTCCGATCGTTACGAAACTTCACAGGATCACCCGCTAGGCTAATCTTAAAATTGCCTGAAAAGTTCATCATAATCGCTCCAGCCGTTTTGGAGTTCATAGGGAACATACATACACACATTGATTTTTATATACATATATAGATTAAAAGTAGCTCTATATTTATATATCTGAAAAAAAGAATGAGGATTTACAGAAGAAGAAAATTAACTAAACAGACTTACAAGATGAAACACACAAAAATGACAATTTATCTATACTCTACACAGATAAATAAAATTGAAGTGTCTGTTTGTAGTATTAAAGTAATCGCTTTTTGCTAAATGCATATGGACGTATACACGGTACATATACCAAAACAACATTTTTTACAATTTTTGTCTGTCTGTCTGTCTGTTTGTTCCGGCTAATCTCTGAAACAGCTGGACCGATTTTGACGAGACTTTCACTGGTAGATAGCTGATGTAATAAGGAGTAACTTAGGCTACTTTTATTATAGAAAAAAAAATAAGGTCCCACGAAAAAAAATTAAAACCAAATAAATTCATTAATTTTGTTTTGGGAAGCAACTTAGCGATGAACCCGAGCGAAGCGAGGGCGAGTCGCTAGTATTACATAAAAATATATGTAATACGTAAAATCCGAAAGTAGTAAAGTTTTATAGCATCTTTTAATTATAACCAATGTTAGTCGAGTGATCGAAATTCGGCCATAATTATTATTGAAAATTTGAGGAAAACTAAAAATAGGATTTACATATCTTTATAAAAAAAACTGTTTCCGTTTGTTTTATTCATAACACCAAAGCTCGTCAATTTCTACTAAACAAAAAAAAAGAAAATCAGTCGAAGTGTCTGTCTTTATCTATTTACTAGCGATTCAACTTCGCTTCGCTCGGGTTCGTTCCCTAGGTACGTTTTAACGGTTAGCATAAAATACAAATCTTTGAATTTCTCAGATTTTCTGTACTATAATATACATGTATTATACATATATACCTTCCTCTTGAATCATTCTATCTATTAAATAAAACCGCATCAAAATCCGTTGTGTAGTTTTAAAGATCCAAGCATACATATGGACAGACAGACAGCGGGAAGCGACTTTGTTTTATACTATGTAGTGATATATTATGGATTTTTTATACTACACGTGGGTGGGTATGAGAAAAAAATAATGAAAATCTATACTTAATATTATAAAGCTGAAGAGTTTATTTGTTTGTTTGGTTGAACGCGCTAATCTCAGGAACTACTAATCCGATTTGAAAAATTCTTTTTGCATAAGATAGCCTGTTAATTGAGGAAGGCTATAGGCTATATATCATCCCAGAAAAATGTACAGTTCCCGTGGGATAGATCTGTTTTTGTCTAGAGACGAACCCGAAGCGAAGCGAGGGTGAGTCGCTAGTATGAAATATTTTAAATAAAGCAAACATGATTCACAACAAAGCTATACCGATATAGTCAAATTACTTCATTTGCTTGCTTCAAACCCAGCCTTGGCCAAATTCCGAACTCACCCGGTGACTTACATCAACTAGACAGTTAGCTGCTATTAAAATTTGAATCTAGGCTAAACAATATTATATGTTACTTTATGAAATAATTAAATATACATATTTAGCATATCTATAATATCTAATATACAGATACTTTATCGTTTTACTGAGCGTGTATACATATAATACTTACTAGGGTTTACGCGAATATTTGACATTTTTATTTGTGTTTCTATATAATGAACTAGCGATTTACCCTCGCTTCGCTCGGGTTCGTCCCTAGGTACGTTTTAATTTTTTTTGAGCGAAACCATATTTCTATTTCTAAAATAAAAGTAGCCTAAGTGACTCCTTATATTATCAGCTATCTGCCAGTGAAAGTCCCGTTAAAATTGGTCCAGCCGTTTTGGAGATCCTGTCAACATATCGAATACTTGTTACTGTCGGAAAATATCTCATCTCTGAGAAATCTACACTAAAAATTAAAACGTAAAACGTGTAGTATAAACAGCATAATATAGTATGCTGAAGTACCTTAATATTTTTATAAATTGAAAGTATTTATGTTTATACATTACTCTCTCACACAGCAAAATAGCATTAGATTGATGATAGATAGATGCTTCGCATGGAGATGGCTTAATAACTGACGTCTAAAGTACGCTACTTTTTCCCGGTATGTAAAGTACAATTAAAAAGAAATTTATAAGCTCTATATTAGTCACTCTCCCTCCATTTAACGACTCATACCAATACTCTAGCAAAATTCAATAACACAATCCAAATCCGACAAAATCGATTAGATTAAGCTGTTTTTGAGCATAAACATTTATAATAATAACTTTTATAACAAAACGTAAGTTTCGTGATCAATTCGTAACGTACATGAAGACGAGACGAAGGCGTTGACCTCCGTGACACAGTAACCACGCAACGCCGCGGGACACCACTAGCTATAGTACATCCGCCTCGCTCTCTCATACTTATGTTACCTCATACTTAATGAAAATATGTATTTTAAAATAATTCACTATCATTAGCTCTCGTCCGTGGCTCCGCTTGTATAACGCAATTATCGTTTATTGGTTTCTATTTATATCTACATATACATAATTTGTATGTTTTCCTTACAATTTTTCAAGTAATTTTTTTTATCTGTTGGTACATTAACACACAGCACCATCAAGTTCCAAGATAAGCTACGAGGCCTGTGTTATGGATACCAGATAGTTTATACACTACACATATATAACTTTAAATACATACATATTATAAATATAAACCTCCATGACTGGAGAACAAACATTCGTGCTTATCAAACAAATGAATGCCCCCAGCGGGACTCGAACCCGCGACCGCTGACGCAGCAAGTAGGGTTACTACAAACTGAGCCGAAAGTGTCGTCATTTAGTCATTTATACTAAATATATGAATTAAATCGTTGTATTTGTAAGAGATTTTTAAAATAGCTAAATTTAAAAATAACTAGAATAGCTCGACACGGGAATGAAACCTACAGCCATAAACGCCTTAATTGGTCAGCTGTTACGCAACCTACTGTCACTAACAATATTATCCTGTGTAGATTCCTCAAAGGACTTGCTACACTTCTTAGAAACTGAAGAAACCTTATAAATTAAACATCTGCTCTTAGAGTTAAAAAAATAGTATCAAAATGTGTCTATAGGTCTTCTGGGTTTTAGGAAGCTGTCAGTTTTTGTTAGATGTTCGAGCTTTAATCGTTCGAAGTCTAAAATGATAATATTTGCGAGAAATATCTTCACAATTATGTTTATTTACTAAATGAAGCGAGGCATCAATGCAGTGGTAACCCAGTGGTAACGCGCTCGTTTGGGAAACCGAGTGAAGCGGGTTCAAATCCCGGGTCTCGCATCTCTGATATTTTCATGTGCGAATCATTTCTAGCATGATTACTACTTGCCTTACGGTGAAGTAAAACATCGTGAGAAAACCTGCATATCTGAGAGAACAAGTTTTCGAAAGACATGTGAAGTCCGCCAACCCGCACTTGGCCAGCGTGGTGGACTATGGCCTGATCCCCCTCGTATTGAAGGAAGGTCCACCCCCAGCAGTCGGGCATTAAAAACGGCTGAATACTTTAATTGAACAGAATATTATCATGACAGGTATAGGTACATATGTAATAATAGTAAGTATCAGAAATAAATTCGAAAAATGTCCCTTCAACAAGACAATAAATCAAAATCAAATCAAAAAGATCCATTAAAAAACATGGGAAAATAAATATAATTTCGGAAAAAAAAATTATCTCTCGCAGATAATAGAAATCATATGAACATTCCTTGATTCATACTTAGACAATTTTTTAGGAAAACACTATAATATTTATAACAGACGAAGGAAACGTAAGCACTTCAACGAAAAAAGCTGGATCTTTAAGCAATTTCATAAACAATTTGCAATTAGCATCGCATCGTTCGAACTTTATTTCCGTATATAAAATTATATTGTAGGTACTGTTTTTAGCTATAATATAATACCTAGCAAGAATATAAACCTAGACAAGTTAGAAAAAAATGTAAAGCCCGAAGACGACACGACGAGACAAGTTGTAACATGTTCCTATAGTACAATAATTTCAAATGTGTTCAACAAAAGAAGATCGCATTGTGTATATATTTAAGTAATAAGTATGAGTACTTAGTTGTTTTAATCGTAATTTTTAATGGGTTTTTTTATCATCATTTAGCATAATATTTCTTTGAAAGGTTTTTTATGCGCATAATTTATTTATATTATACACGTTTGTCGTTGGATTACAACCTCTTTTGTATTTAAACTGTAAAGTATCTAATGTAATTGAACTTATTAGGTACCTGACTGCCCCTGAAAGATGATAATGTCTTTCGAATGTATGTATGTATACCTCGTATTAGGGCCCGACTCGAGCGAAGCGAAGGCGAATAATATTATAGGCAAGCTAAAGTTTCAGAAAAAGTCAAAATTAAGCTATGGAATAATTGGAGAAAAGGAAAGATATTGTCTACGGCGCCGTTCTGGAGGCAGGCTTTAGGTGTATTATATAGCCTATGTGTTGAATCATGGTATGTGTTGAATCTATAGATATAATAAAATTCTAACTGAATCGAATGATCGATCGATGTACAGAACATCAAATATTTTTAGGAAAATCTTATTGAAATATTCATTAATATCGATACAGAGGCCGAATCTATAATTTTGGAATTTTCATTTGTCTGTCTGTCTGAGACCGCATCACGAGGAAACCACTAACCAGATTTTGATTATATTTGGTATGATGATAGCTGGTTATCCGGGTCAACTTATAGGATACTTTTTACTGGGAGAAAATATCTCATCTCTGAGAAATCTATACTAATCTTAAAACGTAGGGACGAACCCGAGAGGTACGAAGGTGAGTCGCTAGTTAAGGTATAAGTCTTCTTTATTCCAAATTGCAAAATAATTCATTGAAACGTTGTAGCGTTAAAAAGAAACACATACAGAAATTAAAAAAAATATGTTGATTATTCAATTTATATTTTAATGTATAGGCATGTATTACGAAAGACAATACATGATGTATTTTATAGGTAATGTGTCGAGTGTCGTGCACAGATCGTGTGAACACGCCTTTAGTGTTATGTTCACGTATTATAAGGATTCTCAAAGGTTCTATGTATGTACTGAGTGCGGTTTTTATAGCAAAATGCTAAAACGCATATAACTTACATAATCAGCATTTCTATTGTTTTCTAACGTTACCGATAACTGGAATTACATACACTTTAACATGATATATAAGTTCATATATCTATCATAATTTATATATTACACTAGCATTGCCCGCGGCTCCGCCCGCGTTTAGATGATCAAAAATTAAATTCTAGGTTTTACACATTAGTATACTTTTACATACACCACTTTCATTGCGCACCGTATGATTGGTAAATAATGGCAGTGATTGACAATGCCACAAAGGTTCCTACGTTAATCTCATAGTTGATTTAGTAATATTGCACTTTTTGTTTTAGCAATAATATTTATGTACGTCTATACTTCTGTTTTGTTTGTTTGTTTGTTTGTTTAGTTTTGGACGATAAGCTCTCAAACTACGGAATTAATTTTAATATTTTTTCTAATAGACGGCTATTGATTAATTTAATATTTAGCTGATTATATAAATTACTTAATGGTAACTTTTCTTAATGTTAATTTGTCGCGAAACAGGGATTGGTTAGCGCTGGTTAGTAATATTTTCCAAAACGATTTTAAAAGAAAGTGTAATAAGTAAATAATTCTAAGCAAATACTTTTTATTATTTCATATGGCTCGGCTGATATGATTAAAGCCGTAAGCATTTTATTGTGTCCTTAAAGCCTTTATCTTCCAAGAATTGATGTCCAAAAAAAAAGTTGAGATATAACAGTTCCTAAAATACTTTTTCATAGTTTTTGAGATATGGAATATTTTTAGTTACCCGCTTTGTCAGTTTAACAGCCATAACCTTGTTTTCCATAAAATGTTATAAAAAATTATGAATCGAACTTATTTTTACGGTTGATAAAAAGAGTCGATATTGTGGAAACGTAAATGTTGTTTGTATTTATTTTAATGTCAACCTCACAAAACACGTAAGTAAGAAAAACAACACAGTATTTTGCTATACGACACCTATAATGAGCGAGTTGGAGTTGCCCAATTTTTAGATTAAAAGATTAAAAAATATTAACATTATTTACTAAAAAAATAAAAACTTACAAATATTTTCATTTGAAAATTGTCTCGACCAACAAAATATTATTTATTTATTTATTTATTTTATAGTCTTTATTTTATTGAAAATTTGAACACGGGCGGGGCCGCGGATAATTTAGTAGTAATTCTAATAAAGTCATAGAAAGGTCACATCTGTACATTTTTTTTAAATTAAAACTACGCATTTTAAAAACACATGGCGACATCTATTGTCAAATATCTAAATAACACATAAATAATTTTTCATTTAAACAACTATTTTAATGAATAAAATAGCGCTATTGATATTTCTTTTAAGATAAGCTTTTTTTAATAGTTTTAACATAATATATAAGTTACCTTGCTAAAATGTTAATAGTACCATCGTGCTTTTATTTTAACCAGTTTTTGTATTTTTTCTCAGAAATAAAAGACTATCCTATATGTTGAGTCGGATAACCTGCTATCACCATACCAAATTTCATCAAAATCCCTCCAGTGATGTTTCTGTAATGCGATGTGATGTGATGTGGTCACATACAGACAGACAGACAAAAATTCTAAAAACTATAGATTCGGCCTCTATATCGCTAATAATGAATATTTCAATAAGATTTTTCGAAAAATATTGAATTTACGGATTCGGCTTCGTTACAATTTCATTATATGTGTAGTTACTAATTTATAATGCCAAAAAGTTTGCTTTATTGAAAATATGAACACGGGCGGGGCCACGGGTAATTTAGTAGCAATTCTAATAAAATTGTAGAAAGGTCATATATGTACATTCATATTTTTGGAATTAAAACTACGTATATTAAAAACACATGGCGACATCTATTGTCGAATAGGTACCTAAATAACACATAAGTATATATTAATTAAAATAACTATTTTAATGGATAAAATAGCGCTATTGATAATTTGATTTTCAAGATAAGCTACTTTTAATAGTTTTTACCATATTTAGTAAGTTACCTTGCTAAACTGTTTACAGATAGTATCATCGTGGTTTGTTCCAACCAGTTTTTGTATTTTTTTCTCAGAAATGAGATATTTTCCCGCGGTAAAAAGTATCCTATATGTTGACCCGGATCACCAGCTATCATCATACCAAATTTTATCAAAATCCCTCCAGTGGTTTTTCTGTGATGCGGTAACAGACAGACAGACAGACAGACAGACAGACAGACAGACAAAAATTTTAAAAACTATAGATTTGGCCTCTGCATCGATAATAATGTCTATTTCAATAAGATTTTCCCAAAAATATTTAATGTACAGATTCGGCTTAGTTAGAATTTTATAATATGTATAGACTAGTGACTCAACCTTGCTCCTCTCGGGTTCGTCCCTACTTACGTTTTACCGTTTAGTATAGATTTCTCAGAGATGAGATATTTTCCCGCAGAATAAAGTATCCTATATGTTGACCCGGATAACCAGCTATCATTATTGCAAATTTCATAAAAATCTGTCCAGTGATTTTCTCCTAATGTATTCCCCGACAGACACACAGACAGACAGACAGATGAACAAAATTCTAAAAACTGTAGATTAGATAATAATGACTATTACAATAAGGTATTCTGAAAAACATTGAATGTATAGATTATTCAGTTAGAATTTTATCTATACTAATATTATAAAGAGGTAAAGTTTGTGAGTTTGTGAGGTTGTTGTTGTTTGTTGTTGTTGTGGTTGGGGGGTATCTCTGGATCTACTGAACCGATTTAGATAAAATTTAGTAAGAAAATAGTTTGAGACAATGGGAAGGACGTAGGATACTTTTATCCCGGAAATCATCACTTAAGAGGTTAAAATTGGGGATGAAACTTTGTATGGGGAATCAACCTAGGGAACAACCCAAGCAAAACGAGGGTGAGTCGCTAGTTATATGTGTACACTTATGCAAGCTTCAGGCTTTTCCTTAAGTATAAGGCGTAATTTAATAAATCCTCAGCCTCTCATATTTTTTAAAGATTTTTAAAACATCTAAAATCGTGATGTCGTACATACATAACATGTATGTATGTATGCCTACGTCCGATGTATGGCGGCTAATAATCTATAACTAATGGCCACAGCTCGTTAACATGATATATTTCGTGTGTTGTGACGATAAAGCTGTAAATTGAAAATGCTTTCGTGACAGCACCACGCCACGTCGCCCGGACGGAGGTCGCCGCCGTTAACTGTCAATATTCGGAAATATTTAAGTATTATCCATACACGTAGAGATTGGACTGATCATTACTCCCATGAAATGGACCAGTCTCTAGAAAGAGAGAAAGCGAACGTGCGGCTAATACGTACCTGTCTTATTCCAAGTTAAAATTATAAATGTGTTGTAAAAAAATTATAACACAGTGTGATAGAAAACAAAAAATGGTTATGAATCTTCATTAATCGTATTTCAATTAATACAGAATACTTTTGGCCGCACATTCATTTCGTCTCTGTCGCGGCATTCCACCATTTTTAGCTTACAGCTGGCAAAGAAACATTCTGTACGTCTGGTATTATCCAATGCGCCCCTGACATTGACATTTTGTGAAGTTTAAACCCACACTAACGCCCTTTCAGATTAAGTTAGAGCGAGATGAGTAAAGGGTCGTGTAAATAAACAAGTTTGGCTAATTAATTATTGATTTTTTATAACCGATTGCCCAGAATGAGTGTGATACTTTTAAATGAATATCGATTTCTTCGCATGGTCTCTAAATCTACTCGTAAACGTTCAGTATTTTTTTTATATTGCCACAGTATTTAAAGTATGTTTTTAATAATTATAATAACAAAGACCACATAATTTTTTGCCGTCTGGGAATCTAAAAATTGTTAAGTTATTGTATCACATAGTCAGTTACAAAAGTACGTATATTATGACACGTTTTCTTACATTACTGTTAATTTATTTTTTGTTTTGGAATTATGCTAATAATAATTGTTATTAACGATGACAAGTGTTCTTGCCAAATTGCAGTTTGTTTACGCAATACTTATTACCCATATAAATCAAAGGCCACGTTGCTTTAGAATGGATTTTAAATACACGGACGAAGTTGCGAGTCTCTGCTAGTATTTATATATAATATAGCGACTCACTCTCGCTTCACTTCGGGTTCGTCCTTAGACAAAAACAAATCTATCCCACGGGAATCTATATAGCCTATAGCCTTCCTCAGATAACGGGCTATCTAATGCAAAAAGAATTTTTCAAATCGGATTAGTAGTTCCTGAAATTAGCGCGTTCAACCGTACAAACAAATAAACTCTTCAGCTTTATAATATTAGTATAGATTATCGACGTGCTATATTTTATTTATCAATCTGACAAAATCTGGGTTCATCGTGTGTGAGACCTAGGCCCTAGGCAATAGATCTCTCTGCAAGCGCGTCCATTATTTACAAATGTATGGAACATTTTATTTATAAAGCGTATTTTATATGAGGAATCCAGAGTTTACATCGAATATGTATAGGTTTATCCCCTGACTTTATACAAGTTTTGTATGGTTATTTTATTAGAAATGCGAAAAAGTTATTGCTCTTAGTTTGTCCTTTCGCACAACAATAACATAATTTATTAAAGCTATTTTATAGATAGTTTATGGAAGAGATAGTTTTCCCATGAAATATTAGCATACTCGTAATATAATAAATAATATATAAATAAATATGTTGGGACATTAACACACAGCACCGTCTAGTTCCATGGTAAGCTACGAGGCCTGTGTTATGGACACCAGATAGTTGATACACTACTGACTTGAGTACACACATTCGTGCTCATCACACAAATGAATCTCCCCAGCGGGATTCGAACCCGCGACCGCTGGCACAGTAAGTAGGGTCACTACAAACTGAGCCAAACGTGTCGTTAAATATGAACAGTCTCTAAAATATAAATAAAACAAACAATGTAGAGAAACAATTTGTAAATGCTATAGTTATCACTCCAACTCCATTCCTTTTTTCCAAAAAACGTTAAACTGTTCTTTAAGATGCCATAGAATCTTTTTTATCTGTTAGATCGTCATGACATAAGGGTTCAATCATCGGTTATGCATATATTACATTTTTACGATAGCTACTTAGCTGTGGTAACGAATGTTGACTGGTTTTAAAATAGAATTTTATAACTAAAATACTCTTCCACGCGAATTGCAGTATTAGAAAAAATAAGTGTGAAACCTATTGGAGAACCGTTTACGTATCGACAGCATAACTACGGTTCACTGAACAAACAAACTTTAACAAAATGTATATTAGTATCTCATAAAGACGTCATTTAAAAACATTGAAATGTCCTAATATGCAAAGCGAGTCCAGAACGTCCGCGCAAGCATAATGACCGTGCACTGCGCAGTGTACACATTACTCCGTCTCCTTCTCGAATCACGCTAACGAGCGAGACAGCAATATATATGTATGGGAAAACAGTGCAAGAATGCGTGGGCGGCGGGCGCGCAAGAAATCTAACCAAGTCGGTCAATATTTACAATTTGTAAATCTATTCTAATTGAGTCTTTACTGAACGTTTTGGAAGATGTTTCGACGCAAAACTATGAGTGTTTAAGATATTCTTGTACATCGTTTTAACCTGCATATAACAAGTCTCAATACGTTTTAATATCTATATATCTCAATATCTACTGTCATTTTGACAATGACTATTTTGTTTAATATGACATTTAATTGGACTGTCATTAAGATCTCATTTTAATCAACTGCAGCTAACAAAAAGATAATTAATATCACAGATAATATATAGTTTATTATTAAAATTATATAGAGAATATTTCTAGAAAAATATTTTTTTCCCCTCGCAATTTTTATTGGAATTAATAAACTTGGTATTTTTCTTATAACACTCCCAATGTTGTATTTGAATTTAAAAAAAAACACTTCTCATAATGGTGAACTGAACTATGGTAATTTTTTTTTTGTGTAAATGCATGCCCGCTTATTATTTTTTTATTTATTTTGTGTACAATCTTTGAATTTTTAGAAACTTAGAACTGTGAAATACACTACTTGATTAGCATTATACATATAATAAGCAGGAGCTTGCGAGAGCGTACTTCGCTCTCCGCTTTCTGATATAGGAATAAGCTATCTAGACCTAAAGTCTTCAACTTAATTTCAAAAAATTTGGCATTTAAAATTATTCGTAATTCTCCCCTGTTCTCATCCCTCAATGAAAAACAGGTTACCCTTTTTTACCTCTATACATATGTATAATAAAACTGTAGGGATCGAATGTCTGTAGATAGAAAAAAAAATGCTAAAAACCGAGTCCGAAATACAACAAATCCAGATTTTTATAAATTTTTTTGTTTCTCTGTCTGTTTGTACGGGCTAATCTTCGAAACTGTGGGACTGATTTTAATTAAATTTTATATGGTGGTACTTTATATCCCCGGTCAACATTTTAGATACTTTTCATACCGAAAAATTAGTTTCTCCCACACTGTAGTATTTTAACAGTAAAATCGTTATTACAACCAAAAGTGTAGTTATTTGTTAAACAACCTACCGTCACGGGAAGCGGTCGCGGCATCGTCCTAGTGAGTCATGACTCGCCGCGGGCCACTCCGTAGAGACAACACTGCCGAGTGCCGATATCACAAAAAGAAAACTTTAAGTAGATATTTGAAAACCTTACATACTAAAGGCTTACCCTCGCTTCGCTTGAGCCCTCTGCAAGAAGATTTTTCCAACCTAATTGAAAGACAATTTCTAATTAATACACAATCTAATTTCTTATGAATTCCGGTAAATTATTTTCGCAATATGCGCCTTAACTCTCACCGGTCGTGTCGAAGTATCATCCCATCGGAGTTTAAGCGTAAAAGAAATAGAGAGTGCACGTTGTGTCTGTGCGTACACTTTTGCACTATAATATCTCCTGCACATCTGACTTGTCTCAGTGAGATTGGCCGCCGTGGCCGAAAGCGGTCAGGAGGACATTATTATTATTGTGATATAACAATTAAAGTAATTTTAATACGATATTATCTAATCTCCAACGATTTTAGAATCACATTTTATCTAAGCCTCCACATTACTAAATGACACCTATGTGTTTTTACACTACAGTTATCTTTCTTAAGAGCACAACAATATGCCAAATAATTCTCTCACTAACCAGTTTGTATAACTAAGTAACATCTAAGTACAAATTAGCAATGATTAAGCCGCGACCCTTTCCGAAGCTTATTCAGTACAAACGGATATAATAGAAGCATAAAATTTATAGAACGAGAAGTTCAGACTTGTAGGTTTAGATTTTGAACAACTATATACGTACATAGATAGTTTAAATTACAATATTAAAAACAGCCAAAGACACGTATAGCATAAACGATGTGTAATAAAAATACACATGCAAGAGGAGTCGCAAGATAAAATTAGTTTATTATTAACATATCTTTAATGCGATGGTAGCCCAGTGGTAACGCGCTCGCTTGGGAAACCAAGTGAAACGGGTTCAAATCCTGGGTCTCGCACTTCTGATATTTTCATATGCGAGTCATATTCCAACATGATTACCATTTTACAAACAGATTACAAACCTGCATGTCTGAGAGAACCTAGCAAGTTTTCGAAAGACATGTGAAGTCCGCACTTGGCTAGCGTGGAATATGGCCTGATCCCCGTCGTATTAAAGGGAGGTCCTTGCCTTGGGACTGTAAAAAGGGCTGAATACATACATATAAAACATATCTTTATAATCTTTTTTTTAACACAGATAATATAAACTTTAATATTCAGGCCAGTTAAGCAGCATTTTGTAGACAATATATACTATTATAGATGTACATTTGTAAGAGTAGTAATATTATTGGGCAATTTGTAAAAATTGCTTGCATCATAATATGATAATTAGCTTTGCAATCGCCTGGCATCCTATAACGATATAATACGTTTACGCTGGCTACACACCTGATCGCTATCAACGAATTACAGAATCTTACGAAAACATTGCACTACTTCAAGTTAGCAGTGTTTGATAACTGGGACTACCAGACCGCTGCAGTTCCGCGGGGGTAGAGGGTTCATTTTTTGCTTGGCCAAGATTACTAAATTCGACAAATTCGACGGGTTTTAATTGTCGACTGCCCAGTGGTAGCGCGCTCGCTTGGGAAACCGAGTGAAGCGGGTTCAAATCCCGGGTCTCGCACCTGTGACATTTTCATGTGTGAATCATTTCTAACATGATAACCACTTGCCTTACGGTGAAGGAAAACATCGTGGGGAAACCTATATGTCTGAGAAAACCTAGCAAGTTTTCGAAAGACATGTGAAGTCTGCCAACTCGCACTTGGCCAGCGTGATGGACTATGGTCTGATTCCCCTCGTATTGAAGGGAGGCCCACCCCCAGCAGTAGGACGTTAACTTGGAATCCAGTGGTTAAAATGTGCCAACCCCGTAAAAGTGTGAGTAAACGTTCGCGAGTGTATACAGTGAGTCCTGCGTGTCGAGACTTTAATCAAGTAACAAGTGACCTACGCAACAAGTGGTAGTGGTAACGAACGTAAAAAATAAGAAAGAGGGTAGACAGACATGTATGCCAATAAAAAGTCGCGAAGTCATCAGTATACCCGTGACCATGGCGCTTGTAACAGTGCCGAAATATTGGGAACGCTCAAAAGTAAGTGCTTAACATGGTAAATAACCGGTTTTACATCACTATAATATTGTTTTATAAAATTCAAACCCTAACAGATTGTTATGTTTATTGAAAAATATTCTGATTATTAGTGAATGTACCTAATGAAACACATTTAGAAAACATCAAATCGGAGTCGCATAGTGATTATGTATTATACGGAACTATATGTACATATATATATATATATATATATATATATAAATATATATATATATGTGTGTGTGTGTATAAACCCCCGTTTAGTTATTTTTTACTTTTGAATGCCTTTTGAAGTCAGTTTTAATTTTTTTTAAGCTTTTATTGAGAACTAGCGACTCACCCTCGTTTCGCTCGGGTTCGTTACTAGGTACGTTTTAAAGGTGATTCCGATACAAAATGAACAGTTCGGAACTTTTCGATTTTCCATCTTTTTTTTAATTTTCCCTATTTTTTTATACTTAAACCACCCCTGACACACCCTCAACGAAACAAAAAAAGAATGTTTCAAATCGGTCCAGCCTTTTTGAGTTTTTAGCGAGACTAACCAACATCAAATGATTTTTTATATATAGTTAAATATTTTAGATAGATTTAAAAGAAATCTAATATTTAATTATTAGTTTTGGTCATCTAACGTAGCAGATGTTACAATGTTTAATAGCATTATTATGGACACGCATCGCGGACCAACGGCTATGTATTACGCAAAATTACGGCCGGAATCTTGTAGTCAGTCTCTACTATCTACAAGTAATACTTATATCTCTTACGTGTATTAATTAATTTATCAAGACGTTTATTTAGCTGCAGTCTTAAATGGCTTTTTTTTTATGAAACACTCCCAAGGTCTTATTTGAATTTAAAAAACACTTCTCCTCATTTAACTGTGGTAAATATTTTAATATAAGTGCACGCGCGCTTTTTCTTTCTATTTTTTTTTGTTTACAAACTTTTTTGTTTTTTTTTTCTTCAATGGGTTTAGAGTCTTAGAAATTTTAAATAAAACTTTTTTTTCGGATTTTTTCGCGGATTTATTTTGATTTTTGGTTCCCGACGTTTCGAATGCTTTACAGCAATCATGGTCACGGGAGAGACTAAGGTGTTAGACATATCAAAGGCGTTATATTATACTTGTTACAGACAGTGCCTACCCACTATTTTACAAAAATGATTTTAAAAATTCAAAAATGGCACCAGAGTACCTTATTATACCTAATATTTGTTGATTTTAACTCTAAACATTTTTATAATTTTAATTACTTTCATACTTGAATATGGAATATTATTTATATAATTTTAGCTGTTATTATTATAATCTATACAGATAAATAAAATTGGAGTGTCTGTTTGTAATATTAAAATAACCGCTTTTTACTAAATGCATATCGATGTATACACGGTACACATTCCAAAACAACATTTTTTACAATTTTTGTCTGTCTGTCTGTCTGTCTATCTGTCTGTCTGTCTGTCTGTTTGTTCCGGCTAATCTCCGAAACGGCTGAACCGATTTTGACGGGACTTTCACTGGCAGATAGCTGATGTTATAAGGAGTAACTTGGACTACTTTTATTTCAGAAAAAGAATCAGGGTTCCGCGAAAACAAATTAAAACCCATGAAATTCTGATCAAAATCCGCGTACGGCGTACGCACCCGAGCGAAGCGAGGGTATATCGCTATATAATTTAAAGGAATATCTTAGGAGTAGCAAGCTACTATTTATGTATAAACATAGCTAACTGTGAAAACGTACCTAGGGACGAACGCGAGCGAAGCGAGCGTGATTTGCTAGTTATTACATATTTTTTTTGTAGTAATCTTAGAAATGTCAAATGTTCTACTGATTTTGATATATCGTCGTCTCAATGCATACATATTTGTGCAAACGAAAAATTTACCGAAAGAGTTTTTACTACAGAATTATTGACTTTTAAATGTCTTTAATAGATTAAATACACATTTTACTTTAAAAAAGCCAAAGAAGATGTGCTTTATCTATACTCTATTTAAGTATTATATAAATTTTGGAAATAAAGCTATGTTTTTAATATAGAAGAAAAAACTCTGTACTGTAAAGTACCTGCTCGTCGTTTGAACAAATAAGCGCTAAAACCACGATATAATAAATAGAAAATATTATTGTGACAGCTTATTTCGCCCGCCATTCCTTTAATCCATTACTTTAATTTAATTAAAAAAAAAAGATATGTTAGGTAAATTGGTGGCGAGAATCAGATGGATGCCCGTTTGCCCACGATCGGACTGGATGATAGGTGATTTTCCTTCACCAATAGGTAGACTAAATCGCTTTGTTGCAACACGCAAGTATCGAGCCCGCTGTGTGATGCTTAAATAAGACAAGCCCTTGACAATGACTCCAACCTAATATATGTAAAATAATTATACATCGATAAGGCAGGAAGTCACACACAGTCCCGAAAATCGTCACTAATATCAAAAAAATCTAGTAGATACTCGATAATAACAATATAGACGTAACTACAAATATACTAGTTATGAACTGTGACATTTTATATGTATGTATGTATGTATATACGTACATTAATAACGAAATATCACTCACTAACTGACTGGTTCTTAAAAACTACAGAATATACAGATAAATGAAAACATCTATACAGATAAATAAAATTCAAGTGTCTTTTTGTAATGTCAAAATAATAGCTTTTTACTTCATGCATGTGAAATTATATAACCACAAAAAAACATAATTCAATAACAAAAAAAAAACATAATTTCTAAAATTTCTGTCTCTGTCTGTCTGTTTGTTCCGGCTAATCTCCGAAACGGCTGGATCAATTTTAACGGGACTTTCACTGGCAGATAGCTGATATTATAAATAGTAACTTAGGCTACTTTTATTCTAGAAAAAGAATTAGGGTTTCGCTCAAAAAAATAAAATGTACCTAGGGACCTAAGTCGCTAGCTTAATATTATAAGATTGATTAGACTGACTCGGGCTACGATAGTTTTAGTAAAATATTATTATATATTTAATAAAAATATTGGGAAATTCATTTAATTATATTACATAGCTTGTCTGAAAACAGGTATATATATTTTAAAAGTTACTGTTGCCTTGGAGTTAATTTTAACTATAATTTAACACGTTTCCGTTGATCCAAGTGCGATAATGCGGATCCTTGGAATATGTATATGTATTTGCTCTTTACACTTGAGTATTAATTGATAGTGTAAACCCACAATTTTTTATCGATACCAATTTATCGATACCGACTTAATTTTCATTCATTTTATATTCTACTAGCGAATTACCCTCGCTTCGCTCAGGTATGTCCCTAACGATATAAATAGTTATCTATACAGATAAATAAAATTGGAGTGTCTGTTTGTAATATTAAAATAACCGCTTTTTACTAAATGGATATGGATGTATATACGGTACGTATACCAAAACAACTTTTTTTACAATTTTTGTCTTTCTGTCTATCTGTTTGTTCCGGCTAATCTCCGAAACGGCTGGTCCGATTTTGTCGAGACTCTCACTGGCAGATAGCTGATGTGATAAGGAGTAACTTAGGCTACTTTTATTTTAGAAAAAAAAATGTTTTGGGAAGCAACCTAGAAATGAACCTGAGCGAAGCGAGGGTGAGTCGCTAATAAATAATTATTGGCCAGCGTTAGCCATGTAACTTTTTTTCGTGTTTTTTTTTTCCCCCATATTTTAATAGTTATTCCGCTATTCGAGAAAGAAAAATCCAACAAATCAAAGATCATAAAAATCGGTCCAGCCTCCTTCCAGGTCCTTTAAAGGCTGGCCGCGCATTCGCAACTCCTCTTGCAGATGACTATAAGCGATAATAGGTACTCACCATTAGTAGGAACGTTTGCCCGTTAGCCACTTTTACTATAAAAAACAGTCATTTAATATCTATTTTAATATGAAATTAATCGCCAACATAGTGAAAGTTTGAAATATTAAAGATAATTATGATTTTATACCTGTAGAAGTACATGTGTGGTGTGATATTAGCAAATTGTACGTAAGCTTGATGTTGATAATATGAGTTATTTACCTACATGTCGCAAATCTGAATTGCAATGACATTAATTTCTAATATATAAAATTCTCGTGTCACAGTTTTCGTTGCCATACTCCTCCGAAACGGCTTGACCGATTTTGATGAAATTTTTTGTGCTTATCCGGTATCTATGAGAATCGGCTAACATCTATTTTTCATCCCCCTAAATGTTAGGGGTAGTCCACCCCTAAATATTTTTTTTTATTTTTTAGACAAAATTTTTAATTTCTATTTTTTATGATACAACATACAAAAATACATACAATCCTCAATTTTCACCCTTCTACGATCAACCCTTATTTTTTAATAGCCATTTCAGTAATTTAATCATTTTTCCTCTCCGGTCGAAAACTGATCAATCGTGATTTAATGCAAGCTAGGGACGAACCCGAGCGAAGCGAGGGTGAGTCGCTAGTATCATATAAGTTTTTATAAACATGCTTGGACTCAATCTTTAATATCGATATCCCTCGTATTGAGGAAGCGCGTACCCAGCGTACCCAGCAGTGGGATATTCAAACGGGGGAAATGCAAGTCAGATATTAATATATATATTTTTGTTTCATGCTTAAATTAGCTTTGAAATATTTACTTTACTACTATTACTTTGCAATCCTTTGATATGAGAAAATACAGTTTCCGCGGGTAGCGGCTAAAGCTTTGAATGGAGTTTATCTGTGAACGTTAGTACTAATAAAGTTAAAAATAATTTTAATGTATTCTAAATTAACTAGTAAAAATAGTAAGTCTATATTAATATATTTATTCTAAAAAAATGACTTTAATACGTACCCCATCTGCTATAACTCATCTGTATGTCCGTGTATTACAGGCATTTTTCCGCAAAAATATAAAAGTTAAAATAATATCAGGAGTTCCCATTGTGTTATTTAAATACAGTCTGTTTTTTTAATGCATACTTATACAAAACTGCTCGTTAGGAAGGATGTACTTTACGGAAATATTTTGCGTAGTTTTAAAAGGCACGATTTAAAGAATATTTAATACTAGCGACTCACCCTCACTTTGCTTCGGGTTCGTTCCTAGACAAAAACAAATTATCCCACGGGAACCGTACATTTTCCCGGGATGATATATAGCCTATAGCCTTTCTCAGTTAACGGGCTATCTTATGCAAAAAGAATTTTTAAAACCGTATTAGTAGTTCCTGAGATTAGCGCGTTCAACCAAACAAACAAACAAACAAACAAGCTTTTCAGCTTTATAATATTGTTAGTATTAGTATAGATAAGTTAGAGTTATTTCTTACCACTTTATTTCCAAGATGACCTTAAAAATAAAGAAAATAAAACTTAATTGAGAGTGTACAGGAAAATATAACAGCGTCTTTCCGTTTACGTTATTTTAATCACATATATCTTAACGATGGACGTTCTATTCGAACAAGTGGTACACGTCGGCGTGTACAAAGTAGTCGTTTAAACCTTCGTTTGATGAAATTGCATGGATTACTCACAATAATTTATGTATGAATCATTAATGTTCCACAGTCCACATGAATCCGTAGCTGTTTCCACCGTTTTCCAAGTTCGTAAATGTTAAATTATCTAACGATATTATAACATCGGTAGTACTCGTGAGTGGGGACTTGACAATGTTTTAGAATTAATGTGTTGTCATTTGTTAAACTCATTTTTTTGTGATAGTCAAAAGACCTATGAAAGCATTTTTAAAACATATAATCTATGATTACTTCTATATATATGATAAAATTATAACTAAGTTCAATCTGTACATTAAATATATTTTGGAAAATCTCATTGAAATAGTCATTATTATCGATACAGAGGGCGAATCTATAGTTTTTAGATTTTTTTGTCTGTCTCTCTGGGAACGCATCACAAGAAAACTACTGAACAGAATTTGATGAAATTTGGTATGATGATAGCTGGTTATCCGGGTCAATATTTTAGATACTTTTTACTGCAGAAAAATATCTGATCTTTGAGAAATTAAAACGTAGGGATGAACTCGTGCGGAGCGAGGGTGAGTCGTTAGTTCAATATATTTTTTTTAAAACCGACTCAACTGTAAAACATTTTATTATTGAAATTTACATACATTAGTCTCCAAATTACATCGAATAGTCTTAACCAATGATAACGTTCATTATTAATATCATTTTTACTGTTAAATAGGCAAGATTCAAGACACTCGCAAGCATTGTTCAATGTTCCCAGGCTCTAACACTAGGTTGCTTCTAGGAAACCTCAACCGTACCGTGTAAAAGAAACCGCTCTACGGGACTTAGATAACTTAGCAGTGTGCATTATATTGTAGCGGTTGATATAGCAGATAACCAAAATCAAGTGACGTCGTCACTTGTGTACACTGTGATGGGTGACCGTTTGTTGGCAAGTGGTTGATTGGACTGGAATTCTGCAGCAGTGTTTTGCTTTTTAAATAAAACTATCTTTTTGGATTATTTCAAGGATTTATTTTGATGTTTAGTTCCCGACGTCTCAAATGCTTTACATTTTACGTTATATACTTGATACAGACAACGCCTTTGAGATGTCTAACACCTTAGTCTCTCCCGTGACCATGATTGCTGTAAAGCATTCGAAACGTCGGGAACGAAAAATCAAAATAAATCCGCGAAATAATCCGAGAAGATAGTTTTATTTAAAATGTCAAATATTCGCGTAAATCTAGGAATGTATTCAGTGTTTTGCTGTTGTGTTTCCTAATAAAAAAAATAAAACAATATTATATACATATCGGTGTTATCCATATAGTAGGTACCCACATCATCTTTAGTATTTACTAGTCTTGTGGGCGTTATCAGGGCTCAAATAATAAAGTATTAACTCTTCAATACAATTTAATCATGGAAATCACAATGTTATACACTTGAAATGGTAATTATAATAATTTAATGAATCAGCGGTTTCTCAGACACCGTTCATACTTCCACATTCAATATCCACCACTCTATGATCCAACTTTTTTTTAATGTTGGGAAATATATTTACACACACCACTCGTATACATACAGGTGGTGGTACTCACTGGCTATAAAAGCCAGTACTACCCACCAAAATCCAACAAAACCTCCCACAACGCTCCGACGGCAGGTCTGCCGAAGCAGACCACAACTATAGGGTTGCTCCTACGATCCACTCTGCTATCAGAAAATTACCAGGAGCAGCCCGCATGGCACATTCTCCCTCGAGGTGGGCACCTCCCTTTGCTTCGCGCCCGGCTGAATTGCTGGATGCTACTGAGACCGCCCCTCCCCCACCACGATAAGGTGAACGTACATCGGGGAGGACTCTGATCCACCGTGATCAACCAACTTTAATAAACCAAGTATCTCCAATCAATGTCATGATGGCGTCTCGACCCCGCTTAAGATGTAATCTCTGCTCGAAATTTAAAAGCAATAAAAAATAAACTAAATAACATACTCGTAATAACTTAAATCGCTTAAGTGGTTACAGCATGAAGTAGTAACATACTCAGTCACTATTAATAATAGTGTGATAATTATTAATTAAATCCATACTTAATATTATAAATGTGAAAGTGTGTTTATTTGTCCTTCTTTCACGTCGAAACAGAGTGACGGGTTGGCGTGATTTTTTGCGTGGAGATAGTTGGAGAGCTGGAGAGTGATAGCTCTGCATTTCTCTTATTTTTAATTCACATTTTAATCACACATGATATAGATTATAAATCCGTAACTATAAATGTCTCGCGCTGAGATCGAACTTAGACCTTCTGATTGTACACAACTCTATCACTGAGCCGGAGGTCAACGTAATCAGATGTACATGCTATCAGATTATACGATTAGCTGTATATAATTTCCTCATAGCAGCGCTGACCACAAGACATGGGCAAGAATAAATGAATCAAGTGGCTATAGTTACAACACTAGTAGTGCAACCCGTCTCCGTACGATCACCGCAAACCATTTCAAACCAAACCTTCCTCAAAAACATCCTTAACTATATCATATATCTACTTTTCCTTGTATTATTAGCCTTAGATTAGATTAGCCTGTAACTGTAAATAACCTAGGGTTGCTAGTTTTAATATAATTATTAAAAGGTCACTTCCTCTTTCGTTACAGCTCCATTAGTGGAGGTAGCAGTTACGTAATTAACTTAGTCGCGAGAGCTGAAGTCTAACACTAACTTTTACACAGAAACAGATAGTTTAAAAAATGCTAACATTCTTCTAAAATAAACCTTTATTCTTGAACTAGTTTAGACACGCTGCTGCGCTCGCGTAGTTTAATATAGCTAAAGAAGCTAAAGGAATTTACTATAATATAGAGACCTGGGTTATGGATACCAGATAGTTGATACACTACACATATATAATTTTAAATACATACATATTATAAATATAAACACACATGACTGGAGTACAAACATTCGTGCATATCGCGCAAATGAATGCCCCCAGCGGGGCTCGAACCCGGGACCGCTAGCACAGCAAGTAGGGTTATTACAAACTGAGCCAAACATGTCGTCACTTTGTTATGAGAATAGTACTACGTTAGATAGCCTTACTCAATAAACAGGCTATAAGTTGAAAAAATATTTTTTCAAACTGGACTGATGGTTTTAGACATTAAAATTCTCATCTTCGTTATATTAATTATTACTAGCGACTCACCCTCGCTTCACTTCGGGTTCGTCTCTAGACAAAAACAACTGTATCCCACGGGAACCGTACATTTTTCCGGGATGATATATAGCCTAAAGCCTTCCTCGATAAATGGACTATCCAACACAAAAAGAAATTTTCAATTCCATCCAGTAGTTCCTGAGATTAGCGCGTTCAACCAAACAAACAAACAAACAAATAAACAAACAAACAATCAAACAAACTCTTCAGCTTTATAATATTAGTATAGATTCCAAAAGACAAAAAACCCTAATTAATTTTATTTAAAAAAAAATCAATATACAACGTTTGACCGCGTTATAATTTTATTATAAGTAGGAGGTATAGATAATAATTTTCTATACCTTATGCCTTCACCACAAGTCCTTTAAATAGCTGAGCTTTTTCAATTACCAGGTTTATTGACACCTAGCATGAGTCAGAACCTTCAAGCAACGTCTCTATCAATGAAAGAAAAACAAAACTAATTAAAATTCCGCAACACGTCCATTAGAATGTGTTCATTTGATAAAATATTCTTTTTTAATAAAAGTTAAATATATTAGTGATCATACTTGACGTTGTTACTTATTTATACTTGTGTCTATATTAGTTGCTTGAATAGGTAATATGCGTGATTATTTTTAATTTTTTTATACAATAGCTTACATTATTATATAATAATTAATTGTAAAAAAAAACAACTCCAAAAAACAAAAATTTTGTATAAAAAAAAATTAAATACCGATAGGTACTTTAAACGCTGGCCATTTCGCGCGCTCGGCGTGACGTCACAGTATGATATACACAGAAAAAGACGACTCAATTTGTAAGCGACAAAATCGCTAATCGCTCTGTTATGATATATTCTGACGTCATATTCCGTCTGACCAATGGCGTGCGTTTCAACTACTTTGAATATCCCACCTATATTTGCACTTTTTAATAATAATTTTCTTAATCAAAAAGAAATTATATTAAAAATATTGATATAGGCTTAATTCAAAAGCTATAAAGATTATAAAAAAAAATATTTCAACTTTATTTAAATCACACGCTTATTCCCCATTATAATCACTAAACCTCTTTGTAACGGAGTGAGACGACGGACTTGGTCTGCATCCTTGAATATCTTTAACCATTGAAAAAAACCTTATTTATGTATTATATTCAGATTGTTCAAAAAACGAAAACATTCCATCGTAATAGTCTCAGCTATTTCAAACTAATATACGATTTTTTCTCTTTACTGTGATAACCCCAATCTAAAACCGTATATATGGCTCTATCGTGTCCGCCAAACACTTTCTTTTTAAATATTAAATTAACAGCTCTATTATATATTATTTTATAGCATGGTTATTTTTTTAAACAAACTATAAAGATAGATTCCTGTAATAATTATATAGCATGGTGGGTAAAACTCTAAACTATTATTTTATTAAGCGAGCGAATATAAACCGATATTTATCAAATATTACGAAACACTTGCGTATGTCGAGTAACAGTCGTATTGTACGATCATCCAAATCGTACCGGAAGTCAGCAACGTGCGCCCGCGTCGAAAGTGAGCTTCACGTGGTACGGCTCCAAAATACTAAGTAGGTAGCACAGACGTCTTTATGCCTGGCGATTGCGCGTTACTATGCCTACTTTTTACAGTATAACGGACTCTTATTATAAATGCAAAAATTTCTATATACTTATACATATACTCGTATGTATGTCTGTATGTATGTATGTATGTATGTATTTTCTCCTTTACTAGTAATGAGGTTCTCCCAGTAATAGGCGAGTACTAGAATGTTGACTTTCTTTGGCATTGGTTGACACAGCAGTGCAGTAGAAAAAAATTGAAGAGTGCGTGTATGAATGTGTACACGCGCAAGAAATAAAACTTCTGTAGGTTATCGGTACTCTTTATGAAATTCAATTTATGTTTTAAATAATTAGGATAGGTGAGATACTAAAAATAACGCATATTAGGCATATTACAATCATATATTTATAGAATATCATTTAAAGAAAGTATATAATATTATATATCACCTGTCAGACAATAAAGGCTCTATGAGCCTGTGTGCTACTCCTAGGGACGCAATGAAGCGAAGCGAGGGTAAGTCCCTAGTTTATTTATAAATGTCCCATTCAGATCTTATACCATTTCTAATTGAGATCAGCTTCCACAATCCTCTGTGGTCGAAAATATCGTTTCTCGTGAATCACAACACAGATGTTAATCGGAGCAGTGTTTAGGTCCCGAATAGTTAGTTATATATACATAATATGTTATATATAAAACATATTTTATTACAGATTCATAAAACGTGTCTTTTTTAAATTCCGTTATATGTTTAAATTAAGATTTCTTTATCTACTTATCCCTATATTTATTCGTAGTTTCCAAAGAAAACCAATTTTTGAAGTTAAAAGCTTCAAATTACATAGGTATAGTGCTTACTTTGTACTATAGGTAATTCCGAAAGACCTACAATAATGATGACTTCTAATAAAATAGTCTCCAACCTAAACCACCTTGAAAATACAGGCTCTGCTTTAACGTGTTCAGGCTCATTAATCAATATTGATGAGTTCTACAGATGACAATCAAATTCTGATTGAATCTACATTTAAAATCTCAATGAAATATTTTAAAATTTAAAACGGTATAATTAAAATGACATTTTAAAAATTGTCAATCCTGCCTTAAATGAATGAAGTCACTTATTTGCTATCTATTGTTGACAATAGTCTCAGATGATGGAATATAATATATACTAGCGACTCACGCTCGCTTCGCTCGCGTTCGTCCCTAGGTACGTTTTCACGGTTAGCTTTGCTTATACATAAATAGTAGCTTGCTACTCCTAAGATATTCATTTAAATTATATAGCGATTTACCCTCGCTTTGCTCGGGCGCGTACGCCGTACGCGGATTTTGTTCACAATTTCATGGTTTCAATTTTTTTTTGCGGAACCCTGATTCTTTTTCTAAAATAAAAGTAGCCTAAGTTACTCCTTATAACATCAGCTACCTGCCAGTGAAAGTTCCGACAAAATCGGTCCAGCCGTTTCGGAGATAAGCCGGAACAAACAGACAGACAGATAGACAGACAGACAAAAATTGTAAAAAATGTTGTTTTGGTATATGTACCGTGTATACATCCATATGCATTTAGTAAAAAGCGGTTATTTAAATATTACAAACAGACACTCCAATTTTATTTATCTGTATAGATAATATACTCGTGCAGTCCTAAATAACGTCCCACTGCTGGGCAAAGCTCTCTCGTCAATACAAACTTGCATTCGCGATGTTTTATTTCACCGTAACGCTAGTGATAATCATGTTTAAAATGATGATTAGCACACGAGATCAGATATTAGAGGTGCTAGGCTCGATATTTGGAGCCGATTCACTCGGATTCCTAAGCCAGTTAACTCTGGGCTACCACTGCCTGATGGAATATATGATAGGAGGAAATAGAGACTGTACTTTATCTGCCAGTATATTTAGCATACGTCATAAATTAAGGCATTGATTGCTGACGGACACTTTCAAAGAAGGAAAAACTAAATATTTCAAATCTATACAGATTTAGAAACAAACAATGTGCTAAAATGGATTATAAATGAGTACTATATAATAGTATCCATACTAATATCATAAATGTGAAAGTTTGTGAGTATGTATGGATGTTCGTTACTCTTTCACACCAGAACGGCTGAACGGATCTGGATAAAATTTGGCACACAGATTATAGTCTGGAATAACACATGGGCTATTTTTTATCCCGGAAAAATGTACGCTTCCCGTGGGATAGGTTTGTTACTCTTTCACACCAGAACAGCTGGACGGATCTGGATGAAATTTGGCACAGAGATAGATTATAGTCTGTAATAGCACATGTTACTTTTTAGCCCGGAAAATTTTCGGTTCCCGTGGGATAGATTTGTTTTCGTTTTTTTAGAGCGAAACCGAGCGAAGCGAGAGTGATCCGCTAGTGTACTATATAGGATATTATATTGTTAGTACTAAGTGGCTGAAATTATACACTGATGCGATCATTAAGGGAGCAAATATTCAGCACATTAGGGATAGATGAATCTATTTCAGCGCTGATTTGTATCTGCACAGGTATATTATTTCCGCTTACAGCAAATTTTTTAATAATATGAAATAACCCTAGTCTTAGCACTTTGCGTGTTATTAAAATAATTAATGTATGACATATGTATGTATGTACATTCGTCTTAGTTTGTTTGAGATAAACGCCAATGTGGATGAGCAGTTCTTGCTGGGAACCTATGGTCACTTTGTTACACTTTGTCACTTATACGCTGTTAATTAAGAAGTTAAATGTACGACGAACATTTTATATTTTCTTTAAATACTCTACATTAGACGAATAAATTTAATTTGATGCATCATTTTAGATGTATAGATTAAAAAATAGAAAATGAAACAATCGCTGTCAAGTACATAATTTGACAGGAAAGGACACTAAAAGGGCTCACTTACAATAGTTTTTTTTTTTATTTTTTTATTTCATAACTTTAAATAAATTACCAAGCACTATAACTACTATCCTAAAGTCATGAATATTTGTGAAACGACGCAGACGTAATTATTTCCTATTTAACACAACAACTAAGGGTATATAAGGGTGTAACAACTAAGGGTTTTATTTATTTTAAAACATACTGAAATGTTATCTTTAAAAAACGACAATGTCTAAACTAATAATTCAACTGACGACACGTTTGGCTTTTACAGTTTGGAGTTTACAGTGACCCTACTAGCTGTGCCAGCGGTCGCGGGTTCGAGTCCCGCTGGGGGCATTCATTTGTGTGATGAGCACGAATGTTTGTAGCCCAGTCATGGGTGTTTATATTTATAACATGTATGTATTTAACGTTATATATGTGTAGTGTATCAACTATCTGGTATCCATAACACAAGCCTCGTAGCTTACTATGGAACTAGATGGTACTGTGTGTTAATATCACAACATATTTATATTTATTTATTTAACTATTATACAAAAAACAACAATACAACGCAAAAACCACGCCAGAGCTAGAGTAATCCCGTCTTCAACTATAATAACAATGTGTAATATTTTTTTATCGTTTTCTTAAAAATCTTATTCGAAATGACAAAAAAAAATTAATGTAATATTTAAATAATGTTGATATTATTGATAAACGCTGTAAATCTTTTCAACAGTGTGGCAACCTAACGGCATGCGCGCGCGCCGACAATAGGCGACGTTTTTTAACATTGCGCAACGCTTATGTCACGTAAAGCTATAGATATGTAAGTGTATAGATGATCGACAACTATGTAGCTACGTCGCGTCGCAAGACGAATCCAGAGCGAACTGAATTTATCTTATTTCGTCTATCTTTGACTGTACTTAATATTTAAAAAAAAAAAAAAAAAAACAAAATTAATTTACTTTTAAAAACACAATTTTACATTTTAACTTGTAAAATATTAAAGGTCTAGTTCAGTTTCAGTTCTTAAAAACGAAAATCATAATATTTTAGAGACTGTCAAAGATTTTCCAGAAAAGCACAGTACCTATTAATTTGCAAAAACTAGAAAGGTGTTCTCGGAATACAATTGAAATTCAAAGCATAAGCTAGTTAATGGCTTAGGCTTAGAACACTTAATTATGTGCGCAGACGCATTGAAACAGTACTTTCTAAGCGCCATGCACAAATTAAACACTAAGTAACTCTCCAACTTTATAAACATTCAACATTTATAGTATTCACTCAAATTCCAATACGTCCAACTGCCATAGCATCCTACGTCTTGGATGAAAATTCAGATTTCGTTTGTACCACTCTTTATATCCCCAATTTTTCTAAGTATGTAAACTAAATTATTTAAAAAGGCCATTCAAGGTCAGAATTGTAACATCTATACTTAAATTAATATTATAAAGCTGAAGAGTTCGTTTAATTAATCTAAAGAAAATCTCAATCTCAGGTTAATCTCAAGAACTACTAATCCGATTTGAAAAATTATTTTTGCATTAAATAGCCCGTTAACTGAGGAAGGCTATAAGCTATATATAATCCCGGAAAAATGTACGGTTCCCGTGAGATAGATTTGTTTTTGTCTAGGAACGAATCTAAAGCGAAGCGAGGGTGAGTCGCTATAATCAATATGTGAAGAACTAAATCCGCCAAAAAATATATGTTTCTTGTTAATTTCAATTCTTTCACTGTGCAACAATCGGCGGGATTGTTTATATTAGTGAGGTACTTACGTTACTTTTTCATGAAATGGTTCCAGTAGAAGTTGCGTTGCAAAAAGTTACTTATAGCGTGTGATTAGTCCATAATAATTAATAATATCATAAAGAGGAAAGATTTTTTGTTTGTTTGTTTGCTTGTACCGAATAAGCTCCGAAACTATTGAACCAGTTTAGACGAAATTTGGTAAGAAGATAGTTTAAAACCCTGAGAAGGACATAGAATAGTTTTTATCCCAGAAATCATTCCTTAAGAAGGTGAAAATGCGGATGAAAGTTTGTATGGGGAAGCAACCTAGGGGCGAATCAGAGCAAAGCGAGGGTGAGCCGCTGGTAATATGATAAAGAGATATTCTTAACCTCCATCTATAACTATAACAGCGCTAGTGCCCGGAGCAGTCTGCTCTTTGCACTCTGCAGCCTCAGTGTCGAAATCTTCAAATTAACTTTTACATCATATTCCTAAAGATATTCGCTATAATATACGCTATTACTTTAGAATTGGAACAACCGAGGATTAAATCGGATTATTCAATAGTAAAATTAGTAAATATGTATATAGTTTCTTAGATATACGCAAATATTTGACATTTTAAATAAAACTATCTTTTCGGATTATTTCGTGCATTTATTTTAATTTTTGGTTCCTGATGTTTCGAATACTTTACAGCAATAATGGTCCCGGGAGAGACTAAAGTTTTAGACATCTCAAAGGCGTTATATGTATACTTCTTACAGACAGTGCCTACCCACAATTTTACAAAAATGATTTTAAAAATTCAAAAATGGCACCAGAGTACCTTACAATATTTGTTAATTTTATGTTAAACGGCGGAAACTAAAAATGAAAATAAACCCGCGAAATAATCCGAAAAGATAGTTTAATTTAAAATATTTGTTAATTTTAAAAAGTTAGGTAAGTAATTCTTTTCCTTAAGATTGAATTATAGATAGTATTCAAGTATAATCCTAGTATTCTCGGTGCTATTATTCTTAGATAGATAGATAGATGACTATTCTACGCCGAACGTAATGTCTGGCTGACACTGCGCCGCGCGAGCCGGTCAGAAGCCGTACACCAAAATAATCTACATTTGTAATATTCTGCTATTCAAAGGAAACTGGAAGTTTTAAGAAGATATTGTGCTTAATAATAATATTGCGATTTACGTTTCAGTGTATTTTAAAGGATTTTTTTAGATTTGTAGACTTAAGGGTGCTTTAGTTCTAATACAAATAGCTGTCTAAGCGAAGCAAATATTAATCACTAGCTTAGGAAAATATTACACTATTAAAGTAAAAATACTCAGTCATTTATTCAAAATAGATAGATCTACTATTCCCAGTTTTAAAACAGTATTATATATAATAGGTGATGTATCGACAGTTTTTATAGCTGTACCGTGCGATGCGCTGGGTAGCTTTTCTATTCTAATCCGAGCGGTTGTGCAACTCCAGTCTCCAGCGCCCACGCGCGACTCCAATACGCGAAAATATTTGAAACACTGCACTAGGGTTTTTATGTTCATACAAATTATTAATAAACTATCTTTATTTCATATTTTTATATAATATATTTTAATTACACAAGCATTGAAGTTTTCTTGGTAATTGAAAAATATTATTATCTGTTTTTTTTAATCTGTTGTTTGGTTACATTTGTCATTATTCTTGTGTCAATGTCAATATTAATTAACGATTAAAAATAAATTATACCTACAAGAAAGAAACTATCTTGAATAAATCAAATAGGTCGTAAAATAGCATGACAGGATAATTTTATATAGTCATATTAAGTACACTAGCGACTCACCCTCACTCCGCTCGGGTTCGTCTCTACTTACGTTTTAATATTTAGTATAGATTTCTCAGAGATAAGATATTTTCCCGCCATAAAAAGTATCCTATATGTTGTCCCGGATAACCAGCTATCATCATACCAAATTTCATCAAAATCTCTCCAGTGGTTTTTCCGTGATGCGGTAACAGACAGACAGACTACAAAAATTCTCAAAACTATAGATTCGGTCTCTGTATCGATAATAATGTCTATTTCAATAAGATTTTCCAAAAAATATTTAATGTACAGATTCCGCTTAGTTACAATTGTATTATACGAGTATGTATAGATTTTAATATTTTATTTCCATCATTCGTAATTAATCAACATTATAAAACTTAATAATTAAAAAAGTATTCGTTGTGCTTAAACAACAAGGGGCTAAAAAATCGATACTTCACACTTTAGTAGAAGTTATATAATAAGTAAAGTACCCGTAACCATAATTTTCCCATGGTTCGAGTATAATGTAACATCGGCGGCGCATCGACGCGGACGCGAAGGCAGTCGTGAGCGGCCGCGGAGGTCGTCAGATCAAACGACACACGACTCAACCATCGTGATCCGTTGCATGACGATTTTGACTTCGTATTTCCATTATATTTCCTGTGCCTTGACTTTGCGTTAATTCTGATACATTCATTCGATAATGTATACTTAAAATAAAAATATTTTATTAATTTCCCTATAAGATTATAATGTCCTCATGTGGTTATGTCCACGATATTAAATCTCAAACATTTGTTATCGAAAGCACGTTTGGCTCAGTTTGTAGTGATCCTTCTTGCTGTGCCAGCGGTCGCGGGTTCGAGTCCCGCTGGGCAGTGGCGGATTTACCGGGAAGCAAAGGAAGCAATTGCTTGGGGCCCCGCTTGGACAGGGGCCCCAAAATTTGCAAAATTTTGAAAACATATTCGCAAATTTGAAAAAAAAAATACAAAATACAAAATAAAAAATCCAAAATAAAACAATCCAATCCATCGATATGGTAAATAATATCGATTTTTCATTGTCCCCAAATGATTTTAAATTACTAGTTCAAAACTATATTCGCGCGTATAGTTGGCGCTTCAGTCGCTCGTGTTTGTGTCTTCGTCTGAACAGCTGTAATTGTAAAAGCATCATCTTCTCTAATACACCGAGCAAGTAATAGGTAATTGAATTATATATCAGATTTCAATAACACAAAAAAACTTACTTCAATTTTAAATCAAAACAAGTTCAACGAACAAAATTGTACTATAATATGACTTTGATGATGTCATTCATCAATTTGCGACTGAGAAAAGTAGGAAAAAGTTGTAATTTAGTTAGTAAATTATAAGTAAACTGAATAATATATTGATTTTGCAAAATTAACTGGTTATTTATTATTTTGAAATATTCGGGGGGGGGGGGGGGGGGTGGGGGGGTTAATGTCAGAATGAGGGCCCCAAAAACCTGAAATTGCTTGGGGCCCCGTCATAGGTAAATCCGGCACTGCCGCTGGGAGCATTCATTTGTGTGATGAGCACAAATTGTACTCCAGTCATGGGTGTTTATGTTTATAATATGTATGTATTTAAAGTTATATATGTGTAAGTTATCAACTATCTGGTATCCATAACACAAGCCTCGTACGGCGTACCTTGCCATGGAACTAGGTGGTGTTGTGTGTTAATGACCCAACGTATTTATATTTATTTATTTAATTTAATTAAATAAAAGAGCTATTATCTGTTCATCTGAGAATATATACTCTTATCTCCAGGAACAGTTAAAACGATTTAACCGAAATTTCTTTGGCATACGATACGGTGAGGCAAGAATACTATATATATATATATGTTGACCCGGATAACCAGCTATCATCATACCAAATTTCATCAAAATCTGTCCAGTGGTTTTCTCGTGATGCGGTAACAGACAGACAGACAAAAATCCTAAAAACGGTAGATTCGGCCTATGTATCGATAATAATGACTATTTCAATAAAATTTTCCAAAAAATATTTAATGTACAGATGCAAGTCAGTTAGAATGTTATTATATGTATAGATTATGAGTTATAAAAGCTAATAAAAGATTTATGTTTGTTACGCAAAGGTCGAAATTAAACTAACTACATATTACCTCTATATTTCTAGTTATGTAAATAAAAAAGTATATCTCTTTAACACTTTTAATAGTTAATTAACTTCAAAGAAGATTAGTGAATTAAGTTGCTACATTTTGTTCGATGTTCAAAGCCGATTATGAGAGAGAGCATAGTTTACAATGTGCACTATATTTTACATACAAAGTGTAAGTGCTGTAAAATACTTAGGTAAAATATGTTATAATATGTAATTTTTTCTTATTAACACACAGCACCATCTAGTTCCATGGTAAGCTACGAGGCCGGTGTTATAGATACTAGATAGTTGATACACTACACATATATAACTTTAAATATATACATATTATAAATATGAACACCCATGACTGGAGTACAAACATTCGTGCTCATCACACAAATGAATGCCCCTAGCGGGACTAGAACCCGCGACCGCTGACACGGCAAGTACACACTACAAACTAAGCCAAACGTGTCTTCATTATCTCCAGAACTGGGAATTAGTTCGAACAATGAGGATATAAAGAACAGATTTTGATCCCAGTCTTTAAAATGGACTTTTGATTCAATAACTCAAGCACATCCAGATATAAGAGGTAGTTAAAATACATTTGAAGGTTAACAACTACCCCATCTCACCGGAGATATCACACTCGGTCTACATATTTGTACTCAGCCAATTTAGAAATATGGTGCCTTGATTTTCCACTAATAGAAAGTCCCCGTGCCACTAACAGACGGACTAGATTTTTTCTAAATTGCTACCGCCGCCTTCTTCAAAACTTTCATATACGTATATTTTATTACCAACCGCAATACTGTAAGTCGGAAAATTATATGCTTCAATCCTTTCCCACGATTTACTCGTAGGTGGGTTGTAACCAGTGATAAGTGACTGTGCCTGATTGGATACTTGCAGAATATTAAAAACAAATTGAAATTTATAGCAATTATCTATACATACTCGTATAATAAAATTGTAACTGATCGCTGTCTGTACATGGAAGATATTTGAGAAAAACTATTATTGGGATCTTTATTAACGTAATAGCAACCAAAATATTGATTTTTGTTTTTTTCTGTCTGTTTGTGTGTTTGTTGGTTTCTCTGTTTGTCTGTGCGTTTATGCGCGCTAATCTCAGAAACGGTTTTGGTGGGTTCACTTAACGTTTGGTTTTATTTCAATCGGTTCCTAAATAAAAATGTTATGTCAATTTAAAGAATCATCTAGGAGCGAACCCGAGCGAAGCGAGGAAGAGCCGCTTGCTATACAATATATTTAATTTCATATCTGTATTTGTTGATTCTGAAAGATCGGACCAACATGATCTTTTGCATGTAAAACATGAACCGTAGAATGAAATGAAGTTTACGTGGGATAGCTTAATAAATTAAAATGTTATAAGATAGGTATATTAAATGACAACTAAGGACTCTATACAGGAAACTGCTTAGCGAAACTTTTTGCTTTTGCGTTAAAAAGTTAAAAGGACTCGGATTCAACTCTGTCATAGACAAAACATATGTACCAATTACCAAAAACCTGTGGTCAGAAATCAAAGCTATAACCTCCGATATAATAGCGTTAACCAAAGCCATTCTCTCTCACACACACACACACTCTGTATGTCTCTCTCTCTCTAATCTTCATCTGTACGATACTTTAACATTAGTGGATAATTAAATATCCAGCTACCAACGGCTTACCTCGAGATCATCCGATAATCACTCGTAGGCGCTACGTAGGCTATTGCACAAAACCTTTACTTATTCTAGTTTTATTTTAAGTGTTATATACTTATATAATGTATGTTTGTACGTAAAATAATAAATTTTACTCGGAAATGTGATCCTCATAAGCAGAATACTTCGAACTAAGACCCAAAGTCATCATATGTACGATGCGGTTACATCGAGTCAACATTTTTTATGAACAATATACACGCTTTATGTAGTTTTATTTCTCAGAAGATTTTCAAAATACTTCTATTTCTAGATTTGAAAAAATGTTAATGCATTCATGAGCAAAGTTTTAAATTTTAAAATTTTTTGGATTGCGAAATCCTAAAAATTGATAAATGTTACATTTAAGCTTTTTTAATAATATATATATATATATATATATATATATATATATATATATATATATATATATATATAGAAAAAATATATTAATTAGTGTATACTCTGTGGTCATTAAAATCGTCATAAAAATAAAAGGTTTAAAAAACCAGAATATTTTCTGCAAAACTCGAAATTTTCTAAATAATTTCACTATATTGAAAATAATTTTTATTTAATCAGTATGGAGAATTTTAGAAAGAAAATATAGTCTATAATTTTTTATTTAGTTTTAAAACTAATATTCACCGCGCCACTGATAATTAATATACTTATTACTTAATAAAAAGAGCTTACGTGGTCTGGCTTTAACAGACTTTACAAATATATTAATTAAAATTTCCTCTTTGAGAAATTTTCCATTACATCTATATATATTCCATTCAAAGAGTATTTGAGGGTCTTTATTTGATAATTATTTTCAATTTTTTTAACGACACAACATTTTCTATATTATTTAATCTACTAGCGATTCAACCTCGCTTCGCTCGGATTCGTCTCTAGTTACATTTTAACATATGTTAACCTGGACAACCAGCTATCATCATACCAAATTTTCATCAAAATCTGTCCAGTGGTTTTCTAAAAAGTATTTCAACACTTGCTTTGAACGTGAACTATTAGAAATTAAAAACACCATTAAGACTTGAGAAGCGAAACGAATCGGAAAGCTCCAAAAGTATCCCAACTCCAAGAGTATCTAATAGAGGCGTGATGAATGGTAGAAAGAGGTCGGCGCGGGGCGTCGGCCGTCGCCCGCCGGGAATGTTCGCCTCACTGTCTGTTGCGTGTTGCATCTACTACTTATTAAATAACTTGTTTTATTGAAAATCGTATAGCTGTACGACTAATTAAATACTATAATAAATAAATATGTTGGTACATTACCACACAGGACCATCTAGTTCCATGGTAAGCTACGAACGAGGCTTGTGTTATGGATACCAGAGAGTTGATACACTACACATATATAACTTTAAATACATACATATTATAAATATAAACACCCATTACTTGAGTACAAACATTCGTCACACAAATGAATGCCCCCAGCGGGTCTCGAACCCGCGACCGCTGGTACAGCAAGAAGGGTCACTACAAACTGAGCTAATTATTATTAACATTATTCGTTAACATTTCATTTACATTTTTATAAAAACCTTTCGATTTAAAACGTTAGAATCAAACTTATGTTTTCCAGAAAGCATTCTATAATAATTAAATAAGTATTCGAAATATTTTAAAAATCTTTTATCGACAATCATATCGTCAACCACAAATCTTACTCTAACGTCAAGAGCCGAAGTCAAGTGGCGGGACAAGTATATAATAATTACACTCCACAGCAAACAATTTATTATATCTATTTGATCTGTTGATGGAGCAACAATTATCCGTTTACTTACAAAACCGCTTTTAAAATTATCTCTGGTGCCGCACTTGCCGACCTGTTTGATTCCACGATGCACTTCTAAAGGATTGGTTATAGGTTCGTTCTGCAGGAAAAGATGAGAGAACTTGCTTATGTTTGTATGACGATATTTTGAATCCAATTTTTATAGTTCTACAATAATACTTGTACAGTGTAATGTTAGAATCTCACACTAAAATTGATGACTTAAGAATACTACTATTACTAATACATGGGATTATATTTCACAGTAAGTCTTAATACGTGTGACTCGTATGAAATACTAGCGGTTCACCCTCGCTTCGCTCGGTTTCGCCTCTGGAAAAATAAAACAAATCAATCCCACGGGAAACGTACATTTTTTCCGGGATAAAAAGTAATCTATGTATGTGCTATATCATATTATAATCTATCTCTGTACCAAATTTCATCCAGATCCATTCGGCCGTTCTGGCCTGATTGAGTAACAAACATCCATCCAAATATTTAAACTTTATGTTAGTAAGACTTTATTGAGACAACCATGTGTAAACACACGTAACAATTGTATTTATAAGAGTAGATAAACTCCTTGTATAGTATAATAGTACTTATGTTTTGAAAATATAAAACCTAAATAAAATATCGCAGCATTTAGGAATTACATATTATATAGAAATTTTATTTCATGTAATGTAAGCGAAGATTCTTGACAGCATCCTTTGCTGAAATATTTCCAATAAAATGCGATACCAGGGAAAAAATCTTATTATCTACGTAGCTGCTTACTCAATTTTACGCCTGCATCACTGAAATGACTTGCTTGCATATTTCAGTTAGGTGCTATTTTAAAATGAAGTTCAATATATTAAATTCTTCAAGCTACTTTATTACTCTAAGATTACTAAATAATTAAAAGGTAGGGATGCTTAGAATTAATAACAGTAAAGACTCCGTGCCTTTTTATTAATGTCAATCTTACACTAAAACTTTATAGATAGGTCGATCGTTCTATAGATTTCACAAATGTTTCGAAATAGTGTTGTAACGAAAGGCTTGGCCCTCGAATTACGAGTATATGGGCATTGTCCACTCGCGCCAGCAATAGCATCGTGCTGTACCTGCACTACGACGTAGTAGTGGTTGTGAATGATATTCTATAAATATATGATTGTAATATGCCTAATATGCGTTATTTTTAGTATCACACTTATCCTAATTATTTGAAATATAAATTGAATTTCATAAAGAATACTGATAACTTACAGAAAAATTACTTTTTGCGCGTGTACACATTCATACACGCATTCTTTAATTTTTTTTTACAATAACTTACATAGTTAAGTATATAATTGTAAAAAAAAATATCCAACTCCAAAATACCAAAATTTAGTATATTTTTTGAAATACGAAATTTGAAATTTAGTATATTTTTTGAACGTTACGGATACTTTAAACGCCGGCCATTTCGCGCGCTCGGCGTGACGTCACAGTATGATAAACATAGAGAAATTACGACTCAATTTGTCAAAATCGTTAATCGCTCTGTTATTTTACGTGCGTTTCAACTATGTACTTTAAATTTCCCACCTATATTTGCACTTTTTAAGAATTATTTTCTTAATCAAAAAGAAATTACAATAAAAAATATTAATATAGGCTTAATTCCAAAACTGTAAAGATTATTAAAAAAAATATTTCACATTTATTTAAATCACACGCATATTCTTTTATTATTGTGTTTCTAGCAGAAATTCAAATCAGACCATATTTTATTTGACTTATTAGTCACAGCTTAAGATAACTAATACTTTAGTTATATTAATGATAGCGACATCCAGTAGTTCCTGTGATTAGCGCGTTCAACCAAACAAACAACCAAACAAACAAACAAACAAACTCTTCAGCTTTATAATATTAGTATAGATAATGAAACATTAAAAAAAATTAAGTTTATATTCTTTCGTCAATAGTGTTGATTCATTGACATCTAAATGTAACAATGTTTTATTAAAAAGAGTTCAGACATTTCGAGTTTATTTTGAAAATGTTATTTATTTCAGTATTTTGGTTATAATTTACTAATTATATACTTCTGTATTATTTCAATGGATTAATTGCCATTAATCGTTTACAATATTGAATGTACTTTGTGTTGCAGATAATACTCGGTAGACTTATCTAAATTGTACGAATCATGACTTGCTATGAAATCACTTTTAAAATTAATTTTCCTCTTACAGAGACCCGCAATCACGTGGGATGCAATATGAAAACTTCGCAATGTTAGTTTAGTGTACACGATTAATTTTGTAATAAAAGAATACTTTAATAAACTGTAGTATTTCTAATTTGTAAAGCTTTACTGGCTCATGGCTCGACATTTTTAATTAAACTCACAATTTATTGGGTGCAACGTTGATTATACGAATTGTACTAACAGGAAGATATGAACAATCTTCTCTAAGTGTTTCTAATATTGATGGTCTCACAAAGTCATAAGTATACGCCTGACTTCAAAACGTATTCGGACTAAAAAATCTTAAATTAATTAAAAATCATTCCGGGATGCGTATTAATTTATCAAAGTTTCATCGGAATCGAATTAATGCTTAAAGAATACATACGAGGATGAATGATGTTTTCATATCTATGAATTAAAATGGAATATAGGTATTTTAATATACTTTTATCAGTTTTGTTTTAAACTACGTAATAATCTTGAAAGTCGATATTAACCTCTAACAGTCGTATCGATTTTAACTTTATATATGTAAAATCTAGATGACAATACAATAATTAGATTTGGCTAATTAATGGCTTCCAGTAAAACCTGAATTTGGGCTAATTCGATTCGCTTTAACGAATTCCATATATTACATTTGTACAAAAGCGAGTTCTTTTAGTTTTTATAACTGTGATTTATTTTTAATTAAGGCCTCTGCGATGACAATGGGCCTAAACAAATCTATTTAGTTTTTTCCAGTGATGTCTGAATAAACAGACTAATATATTATAATTTATATTAATAAACATGAAAAATACGAACAATATATTAATGAAAATTAGAAAAATATGTATCAGAAATGTTTGTATTATACAAAGCATGTGCCATTTGCTGATCCAACCAACTGCTAACCAGTTTCATAGGGTTTTTAATATGAAACTTCTTTAGAATCGTTTTGATTTGAAACTCGATGAAACGAAAATGTGACACTAAAAAGAGACAAACACAAATATATAGGATTAAGCCGGCGACAGAATGAGATAGAATACATTGCCATGATTGCCATGGTAACCGTCTTTATTGTCTGACAAATATATAATATTATATTCTTTCCGTATATTATGATATTCTATAAATATATGATTGTAATATGCCTAACATGCCTTATTTAATTATTTATTTGTTTTAATTTAATTGCGATATTTGCCAAAGAAGTTTTACTTCAACCGCGGGTAAAAGTTACACAATACACGCACCCATTTTTTATATTAACAATTGTCACAATTCGGCAATGTACATAGCTCCTGGCGAGGCCACGTATTCAATATCAATTGAGGGTTATTGCGATTTATTTCGTTTGCACAAAGAAGTTACGCCGAGTATGAAATCATCGCTAGCATTTATAGCTTAATCGACGGTAGGGTTGACGATACTCAATATATTCGTTTTTAGTGTCTACTGACATAACAAATGTCATAAGATGCAAGTTATTACTTTTATTGAATAGTCCAACTGGCACTGATGGAAGCCACTAAACAAAAGAATTGAATTGAATTTATTGAATAATAATTAGTAATTACCTGCTTAATATTATATACATACATATTCATTTTATAAAACAAATAAATATGACCATACTGACCTCGTGGCTGACCTCATATTGATTTTTACAGTGCACGTTTAAGTATTCTTATATAATTACATATTTCCCTAACCTTTGGTCAATAAAATATTATAATCAATAAAATGAAAGGATAAAACACATTTAGACTAAACTACACGAAAGCTTAACAGTCGAGTGTAACAAAATTAATAAAATTGAGGCAAGTATTGTCCAAGTCGATAGAGATAGTAAATACAATAGAAAGAGTATGGTGTTTTTAGTTTTTTTTTCTCTATCTTGTTCTCAAATGGTGCGAGCGAGATGGTTGTGGGTCAAGAAACCGGATCGTCTGAGGCTACTTGCTGATACCTCGATGCAACTGCGGCTATAGGAATAATATAAAACCCGTGTTTCATCTATGATTTTACTTTTTTTTTATGAGGCTAAGAAAAAGAGATACAATGAACTGAGAATATTTTTATTCGTTTAAATATTATAATATTCTATTAGTTTGCTATATTATTAAAACAAAAAAATGATAATCATTTCAAGAATAATAAGAAAATTATTGATAAAAAAATGTATGTGATTCATTAAAAAGCTAAGTGATACATTTTTAATGCAACCGCAGAGGTTGTAGGTGTAAATTATGTAAATTGTGACTATTAAACAAAAAAAAATAACTTAGAAATCAATAGCATTGCTTATATTGAAAACGTAACATTTTAAATGTAATTATTATAATTTATAATATGGTGGTGGTCAATTCGAACAATAGGACAAAAATAACTATTTTGATATGTCACCTATACAATCTATGTTTATAACTAAATAGGTAACTGAGAAACTTCTCTTTATAAAATTGCAAATCACAGACTATAAATAAAGAAGCGACAATATTTCGTCATTTGCTATTAAGATAAGATTCATAAAAAGTTAACATTCACCATACCTCTTCAAAAGTGACCTAATCATAACATCGCGTGTAATGCGGCGGCCAGACACGCGATGTCCGCGACACGACTCGGTCGGCGCGTGTCGCTAACGAACCACGCTGGCTGAATGAGAAAAGTCATTGCACATTGTCTCATAAAAAAAAATAGGCTTCGCGTTTCGCGCGCTTTTCATAATTTTACATTTGACATTTAAATTTTGTTTCAGTTAATTTATAAGATATGACTGTGATTGTGTAGTGATGTTGGAATTAATGAAACATAACGAAAGTATCGTGGATAGGACAATGAGGGAGATAGGGTCGGATTCGTTCGTGTGTAGGGTCCAGTATCTGAATGATTTAGACCCTTTAATAGAAAATAATGTGAGAGAACCTCCGAGGCCCTTGTACCACACGTTCAATACTACAATTCCCCTGTCATACCAAATAGCAGCTGTGCATCGATTGCTGCAAGCACCACACCGGGTAAGTATACTTATATTTACACTAGCAACTCACCCTAATTTCGCTCAGGTTCGTCCCTAGTGAAAAACAAAAACAAATCTATCCCACGGGAACCGTACATTTTTCCGGGATGTAAACCTATGTACTATTCCAGACTATAATCTATCTCTGTGCCAAATTTCATCCAGATCCGTTCAGCCGTTCTGGCGTGATTCAGTAACAAACATCCATCCAAACTTATGCAATTATAATATTAAGGGGATATGTGAAATATGTCTGGTCTATTTTCAATATCAAAATACACAGTATCTAAGACTCCCACATACACGGTAAGTAATAATATTATAAAATAATTTCGATCCTATCATTGTATTATTATTGCTCACGATAGAACACAAACACTTAAAATTAGTTATCTACTTAACATATGAATGCAATTATATCATAAGTAAATAATATTAGTAACACGGCTTAGTCACCGTGGTATTTGCTAAAATTATCTGTTCCAAATATTTGCTGCGCAGGTGAGAGCAGATATAACTGCAATAATTGCATCTCAACAATAAAATTGCTGTTTTGTATAAATGACTGCGCCTACCTACGCCTCTGTCCGACGGCTCGAATATAACAATAGGCTCTAGTGACTCAAATAAATATCCCTTTATTTATCTTAAACGAGCTCGCTTTTCATATCAAAAGCTATGTAATGACATTATGACTTCATGTTTTTGATATAGTTAGACAGGACAATTGAATTCGTCTTTAAATAATGACTTTCGTGTAGAACTTGAATAGGTTTTATCTAATCGGGGCGGTGTGTAAACAATAGTTGCTTGCGTGCGATCAGTATCAATAAAGACAGATTTGTTAGTATAACCTTACAACAGTTTTTTAAGGTGTGGTCCTAAATATTTTCACAATGAGGTGCCATTATAGATAAGCCAGACCTAAGAATCTGCGAATCCCAATCCCAAATAGCCACCTTGTTCCATTTATACCGTGCAAGTACTCTATTATGTAAATACACTGAGTAGAAGGCATATTGATTGTGCTTTATGTCTAAACAAAATGATGTGTTTTATAGATGTAAAATCTTTTTACGCGTGTTGAATAATTTGTTAAAGACATCGCTAATTTAAAAGATATATTGTACTATTTTTCAAGGCTTAGTTTAAATTAAACATATTACTTATAGCATAAAACATAGATACATACCTATAATAATTATGATCATATAAAGTAACAATGGTGGGTGCAAGGGCAGTGGTAGCCCAGTGGTTACGCGCTTTGGGAAACCGAGTGAAGCGGGTTCAAATCTCGGGTCTCGAACCTCTGATAGTTTTCATGTGCGAATTATTTCTAACATGATTACCACTTGCATTACGGTGAAGGAAAATATCGTGAAGAAACCTGCATGTTTGGGAAAATCTAGCAAGTTTTTGAAAGATATGTGAAGTCCGCCAACCCGCACTTGTCCAGCGTGGTGGACTATGGCCTGATTCCCCGTATTGAAGGGAGGCTCGTGCCCAGCAGTGGGACGTTAAAAAGGGCTGAATACAAACTAACAATCGGTATTAAAGCCAAAATATGCAGATAAACTCAAAACCTATACCCATCTCATAAATAACCCTTAGCGAAACAGTGAATATTATAAAGTCTATCGACCTACTTAGACATAGAGTTGAAATTGGCACGTCGCTACCTATCGTGGTAACCAACGATCATTTACAACCCAACACTTATAAATAGCCATTGACAAGTTTCACGAGGACGGTTAATTATGAACTTAACTTAACGTCAAACAAAATACAATAACAACTAGTTTGACTCGACTCAAGACGAGACAATACAGTCATATACAAGATCTATTATACCTGCACACTCGTCAACCACCGTTATCTAGCCACTTGCTAGTAATTTAAATGGGAATTAATTTATAAATTATACTCCATGCTTATAAATAGAACTGATGCCATTCTTTTTTGATATTATATAGTAAGCGAACTCTTATTTTTACCTTAGCGAAAAAATCATCGTTTTTTAAATAAAACTATCTTTTCGGATTTTTTCGCGGATTTATTTTGATTTTTGGTTCCCGACGTTTCGATTGCTTTACAGCAATCATGGTCACGGGAGAGTCTCTCCCGTGTAAAGCAATCGAAACGTCGGGAACCAAAAATCAAAATAAATCCGCGAAAAAATCCGAAAAGGTAGTTTTATTTAAATGTCAAATATTCGCGTAAATCTAAGAAAGTATCATCGTTTTTTTTTTATTGAGAGCATCTTTCCGCCATTTAAGGTTTCGGAGATTAGTACGTGAAGGCAGAAAGTGAACAAATAATTTCTTCCCGGCTATAGTATCGTACAATTATCTATAAGTTTAAAGGAAGTCATACTGTACAATCACAGACAAACACTTCAATTTTTTATATAGTAGTTTAATTTGATGATGTTCACTTTTTATGAAAAGATAACAATGTAAACAAGTATCGTCAACTATAACTGAGCAAACATAAATGGATAAAGATTCTCAGCGAACATGTGAAGCCGTACCGCCGTGACATCACCAATATATTACATTAACAACCGCATCACAGTCTCGAAATTACTAGAAAAAATATATACATGTGAATTGTCTGTTCGTAGTTTCTAAATAATTGCTTATTACCACAATACTGAAGTTGTAACCTGAAGACCCTTTAATGACCACCCTATTGTAGGTCAGCCACAAACTTTTCCTATTAAATTACTTCTGTAAAGTAGATATTATGATTACATATTTCTATAATAAAAAAAACTACCCGGGGCTCGAACCCAGGACATGCTAGGTGCTAGCCTAGTGGCCAAAGAGAACAACAGAATATACTACTTACTAGCTATACATAATAAAACATAAAGTATCAAATGCAACTCTAGACCATAATTATGATATCAATTTTGATATAACTTAAGCATACAGTTGTCACTTGTCAGTTACATAAATAAATATATAAACATGTTAGGACATTAACACACAGCACCATCTAGTTCCATAGTAAGCTACGAAGCCTATGTTATGGATACCAAATAGATGATACACTACACATGTATAACTTTAAATACATACATATTATAAATATATACACCCATGACTTGAGTACAAACATTCGTGTTCATCACACGAATGAATGCCCCCAGCGGGACTCGAACCCGCGACCGCTGGCACAGCAAGTAGGGTCACTACAAACTGAGCCAAACGTGTCGTCAAAACGTGTCATCAATAATAATTAATGATTCTATAGGTACATGAATAATTATGCCCTTTAATAATTGTACGTACAATGTACATTCTCGTAAATAATATAGAGAGATTAATTAAAGGATAAACTGAACCATATTTTTGGTCCCCGAAACAAAAACAGGGGTGATAAATTTAAATTACATCTGTGTGTCTGTCTGTATCATTGTAGCACCCAAACGGATGAACCGATTTCAATTTAGTTTAAAAATTTAATTTATACTATTTTATCCGATATAAAGTAAGGCGGAGAATCAATCAATTCAATTTATGATTTTGTCTTTTTGACTGTATACTAAATGTAATGGTTAAAATTGAACAACAGATGACACTAACAACTTAGAAATAATAATGAATTTAAATTAGGATTAACTAATTCTTGCCCGCGGCTCCACACCCACGACATCTATAAAATTATCATGTGTTAATCCGTGATAACTTTATTATGAAATTTACTAAGTTCGTATTGAAATAAAATAACAGAAAATGCACGCACGCGCACCCGCACACAGGCGCACACGCACGTATGCGCACACGCACGTACACAAACACATACAAACATAGAGACACACACTGCATAATGAAGTCGAAGTGAATAAGAATTATAGTCTTTATCATCTGTCCAAACTCTCGGGAGTTCGGGGAAGTAGAGATAAGAGTATTAACTTACCTAATCTCTACTAAAGCAGTGTAAATCAATTCTTATGCGAGACACGTCAAAAGACTTTTATTAATGATGAATTTGTTTCAAAACGTAGTTACTGTTGTTGGCTTCATTGCGCCAAGTTTTAATGTTTGGGGTGAATACTTACGCGAATATTGATATTTTAAATAAAACTATCTTTTCGGATTATTTCGCGGATTTATTTTGTTTTTTGGTTCCCGCGTTGCTAACGTTGGTTGTTTGCAACAAGTATATAACGCCATTGAGACGTCTAAAACCTTAGTCTCTCCCGTGACCATGATTGCTGCAAAGCATTAGAAACATCGGGAACCAAAAATCAAAAGGAATCCACGAAATAATCCAAAAATATAGTTTTATTTAAAATGTTTACGGTTATGTTTGAGTGATTTGTTGTATTTATTGAACTAAGAACTATTTAATAAACAAAAGGATGACCGTTATTTAAAAAATATTTTATTATTCAAATATGTCGCTTGTTAAATTTTAAATGTTCATAATAGAGAAGGTGCGATCTAATCACAAACTCTACACTTTCATTTCTGAAGCAATTCATAATGTAGAGCTAGCAAGAAAATGAGATATCACAAATAATGAAGAGCTTGATAAATACACTAAGTTTAGAGATAAAAGATTAACGTTAATTTAGTTTGTATAGACTCTGGCTCCATTCCTCTTGACTAATATAAACACTGAAATGGACTATAGACTTGATATTCAAGAGAAATCTAATGAGCATCTATTTTATGTTTTTTTTTTATATGTTGGGACATTAACACACAGCACCATCTAGTTCCATAGTAAGCTTCGAGGGTTGTGTTATGGACACCAGATAGTTGATACACTATACATATATAACTTAAAATACATACATATTATAAATATAAACACCCATGACTGGAGTACAAACATTCGTATCTACCACACAAATGAATGCCCCCAGCCGGACTCGAACCCGCGACCGCTGGCACAGCAGGTAGGATCACTACAAACTGATTCAAACGTGTCGTCAAAATTCTCTATTTATCATTGAAGTTTGCACATTTCTTTTTGTAGTAAACTAAAAAAATGCACGACGGATATCTCCTAAAGTAACATTTACATAAGTATATAGTATTAGCGACTCACCCTTGCTTCGCTCGGATTCGCCCCTGGGTTGTTTCCCCATACAAACTTTCATCCCCATTTTCACGCCCTAAAGAGATGATTTCCGGGATAAAAACTATCCTATGTCCCAGGGTCTCAAACTATCTTCTTACCAACTTTTATTTAATTTGCAACCTAGGGACGAACTCGAGCGAAGCAAGGGTGAGTCGCTAGTAATATATATTTTTAAGTACAAAAGCTTTAATAGCCAGCCTGTAATAGAGTAAATTTAGATGTCTATCTAATGGAAACTTCCTTGAATAAATAAAATTTTTATTTTTATTTTTCTGAATTTTACCACCTGAAAGTAAAATAAAACCTCATAAATAAAAAAAAAACATTTTAAATAAAACCATCTTGTCGGATTATTTCGCGGATTTATTTTGATTTTTGTGTTTTGATTTTGTGAGTGCCTACCTGTCTGTAACAAGTATATAACGCCTTTGAGACGCCTAACACCTTAATCTCTCCCGTGACCATGATCAGGGTCGGACTGGCCATACAGTTGTTTTGGCATTTGCCAGCCGGGCCCCAGCCTGCGCGGGCCCCCCACGGGCAAGCGATAAACCCCGCAAGCCAGGTGGTAGGTAGGATTGGGGGCCCAGCTCTTGCGACCTATATGTAAACTAGATCAGAAAGTTCGTTCATACAATTAGAGAAGAATGAAGTAGAAAAATTCAAAAATAGTTGAACCTGAACAGGCCATTCCTGTTCCCTGAAACTAATTTTGAAAATTTCTGAACGGCGATAACTTTTGATTGAATCAATTTATTTAGACGTGTATCATTATAGTCCGATCGGAATCCGGTTTGGGAACAAAAAACGAAAACCTGAAGTTTTATGTTTTTAAAACGTTAGTAGGTATATAAGGAACATAAATCCGTAAAATGCCTCCGATGTTCCAGCTACCCCCGAGAAATGGAGGGATGAAAAACGTTAAAAAAAAATAATTTTCGGCTTAATGTGACGTAAATTGATTAAATTTTTATAAACTGATAACACCAATGAATTTTGCGAGACAAAACGAAAAAAACGGTTTGCTTAAGTTTTTAATTTGTCGCTATTACTTATACAATGTCGCCGTAAACGTTCCAACTTTGCATTTGATGAGCCGTGAAAAAATAAAAAAATTGCAAAGCGTATATAGGTATATGTATACCGTTTCTTGTGTATTTTTTCCATTTAAATCTATTTTTGTTATTTTTTCGAGTTTATCGATATTTTTATAAACTTTGGTTGATTTTGGAAATTTGAATTTTAAAGCTTTAACAATAAAAAAAGTATGGCATAATTGACAATATATACTGATAAATATCCTAAATAATTGATTAAGATGAGGCTTTAGCGTTATCGATTAGTTTTTATATTTTTTAAGTTTTTCCGCATAAATATGCATTTTCTTGATACACTACTATAAAAAAATCAAAGGATCGAAAAAAAAATCCTACATTTTTTAAAGATTTTTGAATGGCTGTCATCTCAGCGGAAAATAACTGTATCGAGATGAAAAAAAAGTATTTTATTGCTTCAAGTTTCTAGTTTTAAGGTATTTAAATATATATTTTTTTCAATTTACGGTTATTGCGTAATCATAAAAAAGATCATAAATTTTTTTTTAAAACTTTGGGTTTTTTGATTACCCGGACTTAATTTCTTTTTTAAGTTAAACCAATACATGAATTGGATAACATGATTATTCAGCTTTAATTTGATCTATTTGTCATCTCTTTACGTTGTTTTTTTTTTTCGAGATAATCGACTTTCAATGAAAAAGGATTCTTTTCTCTTTAATCATCAATATCTTAGCATTCATTTATGACATTTTTAAATGATTTTTAACAAAACTGTGACTACATTTTGTAAATATCAACTTGTTTTCATTATGTTATATTTTTGAATAATTAATAAGCAAGATTAGACTATGAATGAATTCCATTTCTTTCTGATATTAACTTAAAATCTAAATTTTCAGAAAAAAAACCAATTAACTTAACTCCAAAATCGATCAAAAATTAATAAAATATCAAAAATAATAACATAAATTGATTTTAAGGGAAAAAATACAAAAGAAGTAGGTACTATAGGTGACGCCCACTTTTTTTTATTTTCCCGCAAAATACATTGGTGTAATCAGCTTATAAAAATTTGGTCATCATAGTTCACTTTTTCAATAATTATTAAAAATAATATAGTTTACAAAGTAAAAATTATCGATTTCTCTATTTTTTTTTTTTTCAATTTTTAAAGGTGCTTTTACAAGATGACCATACAATGTTTTAATTTCTTTGAGAAGTAAAGTTCAAGACTAAAAATTAACCCTATCTTAAAATCGAACGATTTTTCTTTTAAATGTAAGCATCCTCTTGAAGTTGGGGGCGATTTTTAGCTTCCCGAGACCATAAAACATTAATTTCTCGGAAATGGCTAAATATTGAAAAATTTTAGTATACGTATTTCGAAGATTACATTCCCGTAGTAACTAGTGTCATGAAAATCAAAAGATTTTTGCAGTAATTAAAAACAAAAAAAATATAAAAAACCGGGTTTTTTGTAAATATCTCAAAAACTTTTAGGGTATTGTAAAAAGTGTCATTTATAAAAGTTGTAGATTTTTACTAGACTTACAACAGACTTAGACTTAGAACATTTTTCGATAGGACGTCACAGTAAGCCGAAAATTGAAAAAAACTATTTTTCAACGCTTTTCATCCCTCCATTTCTCGAGGATAGCAGGACATCGGGAGCATTTTACAGATTTTTGTACCTTACATACCTGCTAACGCTTTCAAAATATAAAACTTCAGGTTTTAATTTTTTGTTCTCTTAAAAATAAATGGATTCCGATTGGTCTATTTTAACAGTGTTTCAGAGGTAAAATGAAATTTAATTTTTAGATGTTCTTAAAAACTCTATCGATTCGGTACATATCTTTTAAAATGCGAAAGCCAAAGTTTTCAATTTTCATAGTGAGAAAATAAAAATTAATTATGATTAAATCTATTATCTAGTCTCGGGCCCCGGGCTTGTGGAGCCACCCGGGCCCTTCCGACCCAGTCCGACCCTGACCATGATTGCTGTAAAGCATTCGAAACGTCGGGAACCAAAAATCAAAATAAATCCGCGAAATAATCCGAAAACATAGTTTTATTTAAAATGTCATATGTTCGCGTAAATCTAAGAAAGTATAACTTTTTCCACTTTCAAACTAAGCAATGGTCCAAAAAATAAACCTACAATTTATTTGGACAAAAATACCATCAATATTGTATCGTGTTAAATATAGTACCTGTCATATTTAAATCAACTCAAATTACATTCAGCATCTCTGACCTCTGTTACTTCTATGACTAGTCCCTAAAACTATGCAGGGGTTAGATCTAGACCAAAACTAATACCTAGAAATAAATTTTCGTAAAATTAAATGTTAATATTTGAAAAACTCTCACTTTCACATAAAATAGAGTCAGGTTTAGTAATTACATATGTAAGTATAAAACGCAGGTAAGCCAGTAGAATGTCGCAAATCTATACAGATAAATAAAATTGGAGTGTCTGTTTATAATATTAAAATAACCGCTTTTTACTAAATGCATATGGATGTATACACAGTAGGTACATGTACCAAAACAAATTTTTTTACAATTTTTGTCTGTCTGTCTCTCTGTCTGTCTGTTTGTTCCGGCTAATCTCTGAAACGGATGGACCGATTTTGACGGGATTTTCACTGGCAGATAGCTGACGTAATAAGAAGTAACTTAGGCTACTTTTATTTTAGAAAAAAAAATAGGGTCCCACGAAAAAAATTAAAACGCAATTAATTAATAATTTTGTTTTGGCAAGCAACCTAGTGACGAACCCGGGCGAAGCGAGGATGAGTCGCTAGTATTACATAAAAACAATTAAAAATATTCATATGAACGAATACAAAAGTAGTCTTTTCTCATGCAATATTGGCATAGAGCCAGATCACATTTACTAATTGTTTACACCTTTGCTAATTCTAATTTTGTGTGTTGACTCATTTTGTTTTTGGGACAGCCCTTAGTCACTCAAACTAAATGCTCTGACATACTGAATAGATAGCATTGCGATTTATCTTGAGGAAAATTTATGTATAAAATCATATATCACTTTTGCATATAATTGTTCAGGAAAAACATAAAATAGATCGTTTTCGTGACTTAAGATTAAATAATAGATACTTAATTCAATCAATTTTACTACACGCACTTTCCTTTTATTATCTAAGCAATATGATTCCTAATGAAAATATAAATGGAGAAAACGAAGAGAGAAAAGAGTAAAATTAATATGTTGGTACATTAACACACAGCACCATCTAGTTCCATGGTAAGCTACGAGGCTTGAGTTATGGATACCAGACAGTTGATACACTACACATATATAATTTTAAATACATAGTGCATACATATTATAAACATAAACACCCATGACTGGAGTACAAACATTCGTGCTCATCACACAAATGAATGCCCCCAGCGAAGCTCGAACCCGCGACCGCTGGCGCAGCAAGTAGGGTCACTGCACACTGAGCCAACGTGCCGTCATAGTAAAATCGAAACTTAAACAAAAAAATATCAAATACCATCAACTATAATTTCTAACTGAAATAAAAAATCATTCTTGTTTAAAATATCTCAACTAAAAAAGTTCATCGCTATACATAGATTCTCTCATTTATAAACCAATATTAACTTAATTCTCAACCGTCGAAATCCTATCCAGAAATGCCAACAATCCATCTCACTAAGCAAGCACGTGGACAGGGAATTTTAAACTTGCAACGCCATCTCTTATTGTTTATGCACATAATACCAGAGATGAATTCTTATATATTTTTATAGTTAATCTATTCAACGATAGATGGCGCTGATATAAAAACATAATGGAAAACCTTTCTGATTGCAGTTGGACGATGCCACATTACAAGTGTTTAAGGACGGCGACTACGGACCCTACTTAGATTTGGATTCAACTCTTGGTGAACAGGATGAAGAGCTTGAGGGGCTGCAAGACAGGTTGGTATGGCCGAGCCGTTTGCGTTTTAGGAGTCAATAATTTTTCTTACTTTATATATAAAGACGATAACCTAAAATTTAACTAGCAATCTGTAAAAAGCCGAAGTAGGCAAACATTTTATTTTTAAACAAGGAAGTTCGAATGTGGAAAGTTTTTAATGAAAATATATACATACATATAAGAAAATTCTGTTCTGAGAATCTAATCGAAATAGTCATTATTATCGATATAGAGGCCGAATCCTGAAGTTGTCAGTAACGCTATAAAATTTTCTCCCTTATCATACCAAAAAAGCACTTTGCATGGTTTACTGGTAGCCATTACGGAAATCCCCAGTTCACCTCTTGACTCCATGGTTAGTACAGCTCAATTGTACAGAATTATGGTACTGTGATGGAAAACACATATTCGAGAATGCATGTCTTGTCCATTTTCAATATATCTAGTCAATATGAAAACGTTCCACGTTGAAGAAAATTATTAGGAACTATCTCGGGACCTTTCGATATTTTAACAGAGTGCAAACTAACTAAATCGATTCAATCGTTATCGTTATCGAGAAATTAAAATGAAAAAAAAAAGAAATTCGGTATTACCTACATACTGCATACTCATGCACAAGACAAGTCCTTATAGGGCCGGTCGTGCCATCTTGCCAAATACGTTTCATCTAGAAATACTAGTTCCAACAAATATAGGTTCTTGTTAGGGTATAATCAAATAGTTATATGTATACAAGCAACTTGGGAAACCGAGTGAAGCGGGTTCAAATCCCGGGTCTCGCACCTCTGATATTTTCATGTGCGAATCATTTTTAACATGATTACCACTTGCCTTACGGTGAAGGAAAACATCGTGAGGAAACCTGCATGTTTGAGAAAACCTATCAAGTTTTGGAAAGACATGTGAAGTCCGCCAATCCGCACTTGACCAGCGTGGTGGACTATGGCCTGATCCCCCTCGTATTGAAGGGAGGCCCGTGCCCAGCAGTGGGACGTTAAAAAGGGCTGAATACAATACCTAATTGCTTATATTAATAATCTAATAAAGTAATAGTTCTAGAAAAACTATAATATCTATATATTTTTCTAACTCATATATTGAAGCAAACGATGAGGCAGTTATAAATCATCAATGAAACTGCGTAGTATCTCCCCTACATATCCCGTGTGGGGGAAGTGGGGCACTTCCAATAGCGTGCAATAAAAAGTAAATACGCGATCTTCTATACATATGATAAAATTGTAACTAAGCCGAATCTGTACATTAAATATTTTTTTTGGAAAATCTTATTGAAATAGTCATTATTATCGACACAGAGGCTGAATCTATAGTTTTTAGAAATATTTGTCTGTCTGTCTGTGACCGCATCAAGGAAAAACCACTGGAGGGATTTTGATAAAACTTGGTATGATGATAGCTGGTTATCCTGGTCAACATGTAGGGTACTTTTTACTGCAAAAAAATATCTCATTCCTGAGAAATCTATACTAAACGTTAAAACGTAAGTAGAGACGAAACGAGGGCGAGTCGCTAGTCTTTGTATAAAATTAATAAAAGAAGTTATGTAGTGTTATAATAGCAAAAAGCTTAATTAATTTATACGATTTACCGTGATACTGGATACAGTAAGTATTCAAACAGGTTAAGAGATTTTTAGATTGTTATCACTGCATGCAGAAATAGCTTTTATAGCTGCGACTGTGAAATGCCTTATAAAAAAGACTGCTAATTAAGCTTATGAAATTAGTAATATCTGTGGAATTTCTAATGAAAAGTGCCATATTTTACAATACATTTATTTTTATTCAATCCACTATGTATTCAGCCCTTTGTAACGTCCCTCTGCTGGGCACGGGCCTCCCTTTAATCCGAGGAGGATCAGGCCATAGTCCACCACGCTGGCCAAGTACGGGTTGGCGGACTTCACATGTCTTTCGAAAACTTGCTTCAGACATGCAGGTTTTCTCACGATGTTTTCCTTCACCGTATCCAATATAACGATAAGTAATATATTTTACTTAGAAATAAATGATTTTGTTTATAGGAACAAGATGGCTCTCTATGTTTTCTGAAACACGTTATGGGTTGATCCAAGAGAATATGTTGCATTTTTATTTATGTAGTTTAAAATAAACGGAGTGTCTATTTGTCCGACACAAGTTTAGTATATGGGACGCGGACCCTGGAGAAGTGGGTGGTATTTTTGGATAGGGGAGGTGATAGGGTGTTCAAATATATAAAAAATATTTTGAGGAAACAAAGAAGTGAAAAGTTACGGAGACTTAAAGTTAGGACATTTTCTTACATTTATATAGCCTAAATAAGATTCTTTTTCGTGTAAAACCCATATTTTTATAACAATTAAAACTTTATTGTAATATTTTGATAATTTCACTAAAAATAATAATCTAAACAAAATACCTAATCTTAAATTTTGACAAATCTGTCAATTTCTGTTTTATATACCGATAAATAAATTTTGTTGTTTTCAGAACATAACAGATTATATTATTATTTTACATTAGAAAACAAAAAAGTGATAAATATTCGTATAAGCCGACAATAGACGGACGAATAAAATATTTTTTATTCATCCGATTCTTATTGGACGAATAGCAACAGCCTTCTTTATTTATTATTTGTCGTATTAAAGTATGCAAAAGCAACAGCCTAGAATAAATTGCCATAAATTATTCTCAAATTAAACTAATTATTTTAAGTTAAATTAGATATCTCTGAAGTTCTATAAATACCATTGAATCAATAGAATGATAATCCCATACAAATACCCATTCTATTTCTATCACAGTAGTTCTTTCTAGTCTCCACTTAATGAAGATTGACAAACTGCATTCACGGAACAGGATGGGCATGGGCACGTAACTGTATTGTCAGCTGGAGGGTAGAATGTCACCTCTAAGCAATCAAATACTATACATGGGGCTTGGAAATTGATATATGAATTGCTTCACTTGAGTAGGAACAAACAGTTTTAAAATTAATTTAAATGTTGCTGAAATACCTATATCTATATATACATAAAATGCTTTGTCCTGACTGACTGACTGATCGATCAACGCACAGCCTAAACCGCTGGTCGTAGAAACGTAAAATTTGGAGGACACATTTCTTATACAATGTAGGCATCCGTTAAGAAAGGATTTTTGAAAATTCATCCCCTAAGGGGGTAAAATAGGGGATAAAAGATTGTATGAAACTCTGTCATTCGTAACGCGAAATGCACAGAAAGTGGTATTTAGCTTTCAGATGAAAAATTAGAAATATATGTATTAGATTTTTTTCGGAAATCATCCCTTAAAAGGGTAAAAGGGGGTGGTAAAGTTTGTATGGGCAAACGATTATTTTTAATCAGAATAGCTTGAAACTTGGTATTAATGCTCTTCAATACAATTAAATAAATACGTATTTTAGCGTTTTTTGAATTTCATCCCATAACACTGTGAAATAGGGGATGAAAGTTTGTATGAAACTCTGTAATTGATGCACGGAAAATGGTATTTACCTTTAAAATGAAAACTAAAACAATACAAATATCATTTTTTTTTTCGAAATTCATCCCTTAAAATGGTTAAAAGGGGTTGTGCTGTTTATATGAGGAAACTATTATTAATGATCAGAATTACTTGAAACTTGGTATTAATGCTCTTCAATATGTACAATTAAATAAACATGAATTGTAGTTTTTTTTTTTTTTTAAATTCACAATAAAAAATTGAACATATTTAAATAGAGTAACATGGCTCAAGTTCTCTGTAAGTGCACACTTACTGTGTGGGATATAAAGTAGAGTAAAATTTACAGAATATACGCTTAACATCTTATACATATTTTTGCAAGTAATAAAGTATGTATTGCGCAAAAGTTTATTTTTTTCGTAGTTTGATCGCGGGCGAAGCCGCGGGTTCTGCTAGTAATACATAATATCTACTAATAATATAAATTGGAAAGTAACTCTGTCTGTCTTTTTGTATATATTTAGCACTTTTTAACGTCCCACTACTAAGGATGGGCCTCTATAGGATAGGCATGGTTAAATTGAGTATATAGTTTATTGTTAAGTTTCATCAGAAAATATAATGTTTAGAGACGGTTTGTTAAATATTTTTCAATTCACATTCCGATAAACATTTGTTTATTTTGTATTTGATTTCTAACGACTGATAAAGGACAATTATTTTTTACTTTTTAAGGGTTGTTCCTTAAACTATAAGTATTTTTTGCGTAGAGGGATTTTTTAATTTTTAATTCAATTTTTTATGTCGAAACGACTTTAAAATTCAAACACGAATATTTAAGAGGTTCAATTATTCGAGTTTTGAGTTTTGTATCAACTTTGAATTAATATTCATAATTCTTTAGTTTTCAATTAAATCTGTTTGTCTTTTTGTGTATACATAACTTAAAAACCAATTTCAATACAATTTTAATACCTCTTCTACACAGGTAAGGTACCCTACAAATAATTGAACTAAAACTATAGCAATATATTACGAAATAAATGAAAAAAAAAATCTAACCTTCAAAACAAACAATATATTAACATAGGATAAACTTTCAACAACTATCTCAAATAAACCCAGCAGAGGTGCTAAGGTCGTTACCATTTCCATACACCGAAATAGATCCGACACATGCATTATTTGGGTTACCAGTATACGTGACCGGGTAAACGACTGTGCCATCTGATATCAAACTTTGCCAAACTACATACATAAGCTTCATTGGATTCTATTCGCTATCACGTCGTTTACTTGTCGAATTTTATTGACTACATTGAAAACATTTTTTAGGTTCGTGGAAATGACCAAACGTGCAAACAAACAGACGCTTTTCCTATAAAAGAATGATTTTGATCAAACGTTTGTAAGTTATTTAAATTTAGTACATTATTATGATACTTCATCGCATCTGATTTCCAATATATTTTTAGCGTTAAAGCGGTATTAATAACATGATAAATTAAATTTAGGTATATATAGACACATTAGGTAAGAAGTTCCCACAAAAATGACATAATGTTTCAAACAAAATGCACAATAATAAAGTGCATTTAAAATACGCAATTTAACGTAGAAAGTATAGAAAACATTGGATGCAAGCGAAACCGTGAGCGGCGTCATGAAGTTTTTCGATCAATCGCAAGCGAACGCGCAAAAACCTATACACAATGAACTTGCACTATGAGAAACTTATACACGCTGCTTGATTATGGTGAAGAGATATTGTTTACTTGGAACAGAACGTTCAGTTGGGTTAGGCGCAGATGATCTATAATATAATCCTATATTAAGAAAATCGTCATCTTTAAGCTTTATATACGTATTATTAATAGTTTTTGAATTGTTTTTTTTTGAAGAAAAAAAAAACCTAAAATGTATTACGAAATATCCGCCGACGCAAAAAATTGATGTCCCCTTTTACCCCCCCACATTAAAATGAGATCGCGAGTTAGTTGTCAGTGAACACGGGCAGCGGGGCAACGTCTAACCTATATATTAGATAGAAAAACAAATCGACTTTTCGAACGGTGTGAAACACATCCTGTGTACGCAAATCGTTACCGAACTCTAGAAGAAGAAAGAGATTGTGATAGTTTTGCATTCTGCTGCTCTGTGGTCATGAATAGAGAGGAGTCAGTAGACTCTGGGTTAGCGGACTCCTACCATGATATATCAGACACGACGGTTTCCACTTTGGAGTCAGGAGATGAACTGGATGAGGATTTCCAAGATGCGTGCGATCACTTTGACGAGTGAGTTCAAAGCATATTTGTATCAGACTTATTGTGTTCTTAATGGTCACAGCCAAACTAGTGTTGTTTCTATCCAAATTTAACGCTAATGTGCAAAAGAGACATGTCACTTTTAAAAGATGTTATAGTTAACTAAATAAATTGATGAATTAATTTTAGTCTTTGGCGAATAATATCAAAACAGAATACAAAAACAAAACGGGTATTACATTTTAGAAACAAACTTAACGTAAATACAGATATATATATATATATATATATATATATATATATATATATATATATATATATATATATGTGTGTTAATATTTTTAACTTTAAAGATGGTATCTTTGTACTTAATAGACAATTTCTATATGATATATGAAAATCGTACCATATTTAATACTTTCTTAGATTTACGCGAATATTTGACATTTTAAATAAAACTATCTTTTCGGATTCTTTCGCGGATTTATTTTGATTTTTTGGTTCCCGACGTTTCGAATGCTTCACAGCAACCATAGTCTTGGGAGAGACTAAGGTTTTAGACGTCTCAAAGGCATTATATACTTATTATACTTTATGACAATCTTAATAGATCGCGCTTAATATTTATCAAAAAGGAGGAAGGACTGAAATCGGTTGTATGTTTTTTTATATTTATTATAAAATATCTATATCTATCACAAACTAACTCAAATCTTTGAGTTAGTTAGTGATAGATATAGATATTTTATTATCCCATATAAATAAAAATAAACCATGCTTAGGCATGACCTTTAGAGGTTGAAATAATTTTGAGATACGAGTACATCATCTACTTTAATCAAAAATTAATTATTACGATATATTAATATTCTTAATTTACTTTTTTTAGCCGCAAAAATGCCTTGGTACTGCGCACACAACTATCGGTACGCGTCCATGCTATCATCGGTAAGAAATAATTCTCATATTATTTAAAATACAGATATATCTATACCTATACATATAATAAAATTGTAACTTAGCCAAATCTGTACATTAAATATTTTTTAGAAAATCTTATTGAAATAGTCATTATTATCGGTCTATCTGTCTGTCTGTCTGTCTGTCTGTCTGTCTGTCTGTCTGTTACCGCATCACAGAAAAACCACTGGGGGGATTTTGATGAAATTTCGTATGGTGATAGCTGGTCATTCGAGCGAACATATAGAATACTTTTTACTTCGGAAAAATATTTCATCTCTGAGGAATCTATACTAAACTTTAATCTATACTAAACGTTAAAACGTAAGTAGGGACGAGCCCGAGCGAAGCGAGGGTGAATCGCTCGTATTAATATATGTTACCTGAAACAGGCTTTTAACCTAGTTCAGGTAGGTTCCAAATTAAATATCTGACCTACTTTATATATCTATACATATTATAAAATTCTAACTAAGCCGAATCTGTACATTAAATATTTTTTGGAAAATCTTATTGAAATAGACATTATTATCGATGCAGGGGCCGAATCTATAGTTTTTAGAATTTTTGTCTGTCTGTCTGTCTGTCTGTCTGTCTGTCTGTCTGTCTGTTACCGCATCACAGAAAAACCACTGGAGGGATTTTGATGAAATTTGGTATGGTGATAGCTGGATATCCGGGTAAATCCTTAAAGTAGCCACCTATCGCCCTTATTCCTTTCCCACAAACATGCTTTACTTGGAATGCAAGGTACTAACGGTCCGACAATTATTTATACTGCACGTTACATTAAAACAGCATACTGAATTACCTTTTTACCCACTTCCTTCAGACAAGAGAAGAAAAGATTTGGTCTGTACTAAGCCACGAACCAAACATAGCTTTGCTAATAGGTTTTATATATTTTTAGGAGCTTTCTTGTACAACAAACTTAATAGAGTTCTGGATTTATATAGCATAAATAATAAAAAATGTAAAATAATAATATCGGAATTTCTTCAAAAGTTGAACTACACAGACACAGAAAATTTGTTAGAAATAATAAAATAACCCTAATTATAAATTTGTATACATATACGTAGATGTAAGTCTAGCTAGTTATATAAGTTTTAACACTTGTCATATTATTCATTATATACGCTATATATAATTTTCAAAATGTACTCTGCTCTAGCCTTGTAAGAAATGCATGGTAAAACCATAACCTGAAACACAGGTTGTTAACCTAGTTCAGGTAGGTTCCAAATTGTATTGGTCCTTGTTTATTTATTTTGTATAAATTATATAATTTTGTAAAATTATTCCAATAAAATTATTATTATTATTAAAAAAAAAAAAAAAAATAAAAAACATATAGGATACTTTTTACTGCGGGAAAATATCTCATCTTTGAGAAATCGATACTAAATGTTAAAACGTAAGTAGGGACGAACCCGAGCGGAGCGAGGGTGAGTCTCTAGTTATTTATATTATGGTAACTTTGGAAAAACTATATGAACAAAATTATTACTATATGCAAAAATATGTCTTGATGTCGGGTTGGTCTGTCGTTCTCTACAAAGCAAAGCATCGACAAGATGTTTATTCCATTACGTCAAGTGGTTCCGTGGGATATCAGACTGTTGCTAAATGGTTAAACGGGACGTGGGTGAAGTGAGGGTTGCTCGCTAGTTATTTAATAATATATTTTTTTTTAAACGAAGGTCATATAATATATTTCAAATAAAACGTGAATCAATATGATCGGAAATATAATATAAGAAAAAGAGAATATTTTAAAAATACATTGGTGATATTCAAAAACTATTAAGTATAAATAAATATGTTGGTACATTAACACACAGCACCATCTAGTTCCATGGTAAGCTACGAGGCCTGTGTTATGGATACCAGATAGTTGATACATACATGTTATAAACATAAACACCCACGACTGGAGTACAAACATTTGTGCTCGTCACACAAATGAATGCACCTAACGGGACTCGAATCCGCGACCGCTGGCACAGCAAGTAGTGTCACTACAAACTGAGCCAAATCATCAAAATATCTTAGTCGGCATAGCATAGCCTTCACATTTTCACTAAAGGGCCTATTCCTATTGCAGAGAAGCTGTTACACTCTCAAGGGAGAGAGCTCAGACGAGCCCTTTTCACCCTCAAACAGATTCTGCAACAGGACAAAGATCTGGTGCACGAATTTGTCGCCAACAAGGGACTAGACTGCCTCATGCAGGTTGCGAACATGGCTGACCATAATTATCTCGATTACATACTAAGAGCACTTGGTCAGGTGAGTTCATTTGTACTTTCTCATTTTAAATATATAAATATGTTGGGACATTAACACACAGCACCATCTAGTTCCATGGTAAGCTACGAGGCCTGTGTTATGGATACCACATAGTTGATACACTACACATATATAACTTTAAATACATACATATTATAAATATAAACACCCATGACTGGAGTACAAACATTCGTGCTTATCACACAAATGTGTGCCCCCAGCGGGACTCGAACCTGCGAACGCTGGCGCAACAAGTAGGGTTACTACAAACTGGGCCAAACGTGTTGACAATTTTAAGAATTTAATTTTATTTTCATTATAGTAGAAATTATATTTTTTGTAATACGATGTTTCAATTTCTTTTGCGATTTTATTAACCGTGTTGGTTTTATTTCTCAAAACTAAGTTAAGGAAGACGGATTGTGTACAATTGTAATTTTTCAAGTCTAGTATACATATAATAAAATTGTAACTAAGTTGAATTTGTACATTAAATATTTTTTGGAAAATCTTATTGAAATAGACATTATTATCGATACAGAGCCCAATCTATAGTTTTTAGAATTTTTGTTTGTCTGTCTGTCTGGGAACGCATTACCAGAAAACCACTGGAATGATATTGATTTTGGTATGACGATAGCTGGTTATCCGGGTCAACATATAGGATACGTCTTACTGCAGGAAAATGTCTCCTCTCTGAGAAATCTATATGATAATATTATAAAATTTGAAATTTAAGCCTTTGTTCATATTGTTTTGGCAATTTCGATCGGGCAACTTATGACTTTTTTCATTTTTATATAAACTTTCTTTTAGATCCTGCTCTACGTCGATGGCATGCACGGTGTTATGAGTCACAAGAGATGCATACAGTGGCTGTACTCCCTTATATCCAGTCGTTTCCGCCATATTGTTAAAACAGCCCTAAAACTTCTTCTAGTCTTCGTCGAATACACTGATAAGAACTGTCTCATTCTAATTGACGCCATAAACTCCGTGGATAACACCAATGGCCGCCCACCTTGGTTTAATGTCATGAAAATTCTTCAAGATTTTGATGCTTCCGACACCGAACTCCTTATCTATGCCACAACATTGATAAACAGGTGTCTTAACAACGTGCCGGATCGCAACACGTACTACGATCAGATAGATGCTCTCCAAGACCAGGGGATCGATGATATTATACAACTATATATGTCCAAACAAGGAACAGACTTAGATCTCTTGAGGCAGTTACAGATATTCGAGGCAGTGCTCCTGTATGAAGATGGCGATGAAACTGGGACGGCTCTTAAGTGAGTTTTTTATCATTATAACATTTAAAAAAAATCTAGTTTAATAGATATGTTAAAACTTCAATGGCGCATTGTTGAAGTAAAACTTGTTTAGGCGTGACTGAGGGGTAAGTCAATACGAGAGTCAAGTTTATCTATACTTATACTAATACTAGCATTGCCCGCGGCTCCGCCCGCGTTCTGATGATCAAAAACCAAATTCTTAGGTTTTACACATTAGTATACCTACTTTTACATTATACATTACTTTCATTGCGCACCGTATGATTGGTAAATAATGGCAGAGATTGACAATGCCACAAAGGTTCCTCCGTTAAATTGAACTTTTTGTTTTAGCAATAACATTTATGTATGTCTATACTTCTGTTTTGTTTGTTTTTTTAGTTTTTCACGATAAACTCTCAAACTACGAAATTAATTTTAATCATTTTTTACTAATAGACAGCTATAGATTAATTTAATATATAGCTGATTATTTAAATTACATAATGATAACTTTTCTTAATTAGCGCTAGTTAGTAATATTTTCCAAAACGATTTTCAAAAAAAAGTGTAATAAGTAAATAATTCTAAGCGAATACATTTTTTTTATTTCATATGGCTCTGCTAATATGATTAAAGTCGTAAGCATTTTATTGTGTCCTTTAAGCCTTTACCTTCCAAGAAAAGGTGTCAAGAAAAAGTGAAAAAGTTGAGGTATAACAGTTCCTAAAATACTTTTTCATAGTTTTTGAGATATGAAATATTTTTAGTTACCCGCTTTGGCAGTTTAACAGCTATAAACTTGTTTTCCATAAAATGTTATAAAATAATATAAATTGAACTTATTTTTACGGTGCAAAAAATGAGTAGGTATTGTGGAAGCGTAAATATTATTCGTATTTATTTTAGTGTTAACCTAACAAAACACATAGGTAAGAAAAACAACATAGCATTTTGCTATACGAAACCTAAAATGCGCGAGTTGGATTTACATTTGCCCAATTTTTACATTAAAAGATTAAAAAACATTAACATTATTTACTAAAAAATAAAAATTTACAAATATTCTCATTTGAAAATTGTTTCAGCCAACAAAATATTACTAATATGTTACTAATTTATAAAGCCAAAAAGTTTGTTTTATTAAAAATTTAAGCACGGGCAGGGCCGCGGGTAATTTAGTAGTAATTATAGTAAAGTCATAGAAAGGTTATATCTGTACATTTTTTTTTTTTTGGATAAAACTACGTATTTTAAAAACACATGGCGACATCTATTGTCAAATAGCTAAATAACACATAAATAAATTTTCATTAAAATAACTATTTTAATGAATAAAATAGCGCTGTTAATATTTCTTTTAAGATAAGTTTTTTTTAATAGTTTTAACATAATATAAAAGAAGTAAGAGATATTTTCCTGCGGTAAAAAGAATTCTATGTGTTGACCCGGATAACCTGCTATTACCATACCAAATTTCATAAAAATCCCTCTAGTGGTTTGTCACATACAGACAGACAGAAAAAATTCTAAAAACTATAGATTTGGGCTCTATATCTAATAATGAATATTTCAATAAGATTTTCCGAAAAAATATTGAGTTTACGGGTTCGGCTTAGTTACAATTTTATTGTATGTATAGTTACTAATTTATGAAGCGAAGAAGTTTGCTTTACTGATAATTTAAACACGGGCGGAGCCGCGGGTGATTTAGTAGTAATTCTAATAAAATCGAAAAAAGGTCATATCTGTACATGAATTTTTTTGGAAT